>RXPK01000284.1:135812-735812 GCA_004143645.1 Protaetia brevitarsis | reverse complement strand
TACCCTCTGCTTTGCTGTACTCTAGCTAAATTTTGTGTGTTGTTTCGCTCTAGCGACCATTCTTCTGCAACACGCTCTAAACCGTGCACTTCGGCTATTTTCGGATGATATTTATAAGAGTAACTACTTTTTCTAATTGCTTTTAATAGTCAATATCTAGAAAACCATTAATTTATCATATGGTGTGTTATATATATTTTTGCTTCATATTCTGCTCAGGATATGGATAAAATGTACCATATACAGTATACGTATTCCATTTAAAATGAAAAAAAAAACAACAAACAAACATCCTGTATACATCAAAATAATTTTAGGTTATAGTCCCTGCTTTCCCAAATAACAAAATTTATACGGGTAATCCGACAACTTGTTTATCGACTCTTGTGCAACGTTTGTCGCGTATGCGAATGTCCTTGCCCTGATGATTTGATACAACTTCAACCAGCATTTTATAGAAACTTTCTCATATTTTTAAAGATATTTCGCATTTCTGCAATTACAAATATATGTAAATGAAATTATTTGAAATTTATTCGATATTATTGTTATAAGACGAAGTCTTTTGCAAATGCAGAGATACGATCACGAAATATTACTAAAGTTTGACAACTTGCCTTAAGGGGAGGTTTACATGTATTTGACTGGAAAAATCGATTTTTGGTTTTTTGCATTTTTTGAAAGCACCAAATATATAAGATACATGGTTAAAGCGGTTTCGTAATATTCGCATTGTTTAAGCCGCTACGGCTTATTAAAAGAGCGGATGTACCGAACACAAACGGAGCAAATTAGATGTAATACTATATTCGACTCGGGGCTGCTCGGGTCGAAATATCATACTTATTGTTTGTTAGTGTATGTATAGTTGTCTTTAATGATTACAAATGCCACTGCAGTCGGGATCACAAATAAGCGACAAAGTAGCTATTTATATTACAATAATATGAAGCAATTAGATCCGAAATAAAACGCACATTTGAAGAAAACTGATCCAACAATATTTCTTTTACTTAAAACACACTTTCACACGCTTAGAAAACTACATACCATAAAATGTATCAATTTATTGCAGATGCACTTACTTACACTAAATTCTTATAAAAGCTGGCTAGAATATGATGGCGAAGGTAACGCACTAGCGGATCATCAGAGTGGCACAGGAAAAATGGAAGTCGATGCAATGCCTTAAAAGAAATTTTCGCACGATTTCGGATAGGCGACTGAGACAAGACAACTTTTTAAGCAATTTGTGATTTTTAGCCGTACGAAGATGTTATTGTTCAAGAAAAAAAAAGAGAAAGCGTTGGAGATGTACAAAAAAGAATGAGTGGACTTTGAAGAAAGGGCGCTGATAAGCTGACTGACAAATTTATTGATAATTTGACAATAGTGTACTGTGGACTAGCAAATTAAACAACATCCAGATTCTGCATAAAAAATGAAGGCAGCTATTTGGGCTACATTTCATTATAAATGTTCAACCGACGCGGATCCACGACACATTTATTGGCCAAAAGGTGTAGACAGCCTGTGTAAGTGGCGCGTTGCAGAAGCCAAGGTTGAGCTTGCTTCATTCATACATGACCATCTTTTGTAAAAAAAAAACCAAGATGCTATTAGGCCGATTTATGAAGTTTTTTCTAGAGTGATTTCTTGCAAATATGCATTGGAAAAAATTGTCAAAACTGAAACGACTCGTTTAGTTCATGTGTGTAGAAACTAGCTCCAAAAGATTTACACTGCGGCCCATAAACAATTCAACTTGCTACCTACATTGCCGCAAATTTATTCAATGAAGGTTACTTTTCTGTATTACAAATAATAAATGCGGTGGGAATTGCAGTAGGACTTGATGCCAAAAATTTCGTCATCAATTCTGATCGTCAGCGCATACAACGAGCAGAGCAGAGTATGTCCAGCGCTGCAAAACTTGCTGTGCTGTCTAAAGGGAAGCAACAAATTTTGCAAATGCAGAAGTATGAAGAAGAAGAAGGATTAATGTATGGTGCTGGAATAGCTGACCAAGTGTATGTTGAACTATTTGTAAAAAATTTTGCTGAGAAACTTTGAACGCGTTTTTCTCGAAACATGATATTTCAAATCTGCGTAAGTTCTAGTTCTTCAAGTGTTCAATATATCAACTTAATTCTTTTGTTTTCTTAATGTAAACAGTTTTTATTGGAGGTTATACCTATAATATACTAAAAATTGCAATATTCCACATTTTTATATCCACGTACACACAAAAAAGAAATAGAAAATAATCAAATTAAAGTCCAGGTATCTGCCACATTGTTTGCTTTCGACTTATTTGGTTAAATTTAGGTATAACCTCCAACAAATTTAATATATTTCTAACTCTTCTTTTTATTTTCAATTTCGGATCACTTTTGCGTATGCTAGAGTTTACGCAGTTTGACCCGTGTTTTCTGTGCACATTGCTACCTAGATACAAATAGCGAACGTTATAGTGGTCTTGTCATTAAAGAAAATATATTTTTTTAATGTTCAAGTTTCAATATATTTATTAAGAAAAAGCCGTATTTGGTATATCTTTCCCTTTGTCTGAAAAAAAAAGCTCAAAGTTTTTGGACTTTTCCGATATATATATATATATATATATGTAAACCTCCCCTTAATAGATTAGGCGATAACTTAATTTAAACAAAAAGCCAGTATTACGGTTTTCCATTACACAAACTTGGAAACTAGGAATTATGTATGTTTGACAAACAGGTACACACACAATCTACTCGTGCTTAGTTTAATGTATTTAATTGTTCTTATTCAGGGGCGATGACTTAGATTACGTAAACATGTAATAAATATATCTGCATGACATTTAAGAGTATTTCGCAAACTCAATTTACTTTGAAACTTATAATTTATTTAAAGTGTTTAGTTAGTCTTCCACGAAACTTTATGCAACACTATGGCTGCAAATTTGTATGTTAGTGTAAATTAACTTTCGTAAGCGTAAGGCAACCGTTATATATCCATATCCGTTTATACAAGGTAATGATATCTAAAATTATGTATGAATGAAGTTGATTAAGTCTTTAAAACATTTCGGCTTGGAACAACGTGTTAATGGGTGGCAAGTTGATAATTTAGAAGTAGTTTAAAAAAATTAACGGAGATATTAATACAAGCGTACATGTAAAAGTTACATATTCTAGAAGTTATAAATGAAATAATGTTACGCGTCGAGAATACGGAGCTTGTTTATATTCTTATCTTACAAACCTGGACCACCCATCACTATTTCCCTTTAAATAAAAACCTCTGCTTCACATGTCATGAATCTGTTTGTTTATGTTTTGTTTCTGAGAAAGACTCACAACTAAATATTCATTTTTTTATATATATTAAATAATGTTGTTATTAATTATGTTAATTACGGAAGTAATACTCGACTTGCGTAAGAGAGCAGAGACCATTAATTTTGTATGAAGATTTTTCAATTAAGCTTTAATTACTATACATTCTTCTGCTCATTCATTATAAAAATTAAATTAAAAAATTAGTCACCATCAATATATTAGTTTAATTAAAATGGAACATCGTGTGAAGAAAATTAGTTACTTAATATTTCAACCTACAACATATGCATACAGTTGGTCTGATGTATAATAAGATATACATGAAGATATTAAGCAAGAAGGTATGTGATAGGTAAAGGTAAGTTATTACAACTTCTGCAACACCTGCATGCTGCTAATAAATATAACTTTATGTGGCACAAGCTGTGCTAGAAATAAATATACACAATCGAGCGATAGTTGGTTCTATAATTTGGAGTAACTTAACGAAATCAATTACGTAAGCCGATACTTCCTCGCATTAATAAGCAATTTCATCTCTAATTTGCAAATATAACCACCAATTTCTTTATTGCAAATAAATTTAAGGTAAGGTGGAGGAATTGGTAACCAAAATTCATAGAGCTTGACTTTGTCGTGCTAAAAACATTTTCATGTAGGTGCTAAACCCAGCATTTCTATATTAACACTGACGATTCACGGTACTACAAAATGTCCCTTAACAAGAACTCTAGCTTCTTGTATTTTTTTTCTAAGGCTACCTAAGGCAGGTTACTGATTTGTTACTCATTGTCTCGGGTCAGGTCAAACTTAGATTTTACAATTAGAGTTGCAAGTTTTCTATAGTCGAAATCATTCAAGTTCCAGCATATCCAGGATTGTTTAAATTTTACTGCCTTAGCGTTATAAACTAAAGTGTTAATTTAGATTTACACTGATAAAAATGCATAGAAATTTCAGTTGGAATTGGTACTGATCAAGAAGCCTCGAAAATTTATTTGGAATATTGCATTGCATTCTATCCAAGAAGTCATACTCTGCAGTAATATTAGTGCGTAGTGAAATTCATGTTCTGTTAATGTAACATTACACCAATAGATGAATATTCAGCAGCAGAGGCAGTAATTTTCCTATTAGATAGCATAAAAATTAATAATTTATATAAAAAATCATGCACGAATCGATGATAGAAAAACTTGCCAATGATCTGTGCATGATTTTTTCTTCAGTGTAGTGTAATTAAATGGTTCTGGCGCATTTTGAGACACACTGGAACTTTCCTGTAATTGCATATTTTTCTTTCCATTCAGCCGTTTTCGATGTAAACGTATTTATTTAAAAAAAAAATCTATTCCTTTTTTGGTAATCGTCAATAGTTTCAACAGTTTTCACGTATAAGCCTTCAATAGCTTTCGCCTAACATCTTAGTGAGGCTCTTTCTTTCATATCGGGTTTCCATCATGAGCCACTCTTGATGGAATTTCTCTCCGTATTCGTCTGAAACTTTCCCCAGGTGTTAGGGAAGAAATTAATATAGTTATGCAGCATATGAATTTTTAAAGACATCAATATATTCAATTCCTTAAAAGCGTCAATCATATCTTTCATTATTAGTTCTTTGTAGTTGTCAGCTCGCTTAAAGATTTCTGCAAATAGCTTGATGCATTTCCAAGCTTTAAGCACTTTTACGTTTAGTTTATCTCATCGCTATACCTTACTGTTATATTTTAATTCAGTATTATTTTGAGGTATAACACTACACAATAGATACTGTAATCATTGTTTGACCTGACTGACGTTTTGATTGAATACCTTCAATAATTGCAGCATCATAATTTTCAATGTCATCATAGCATGGTAAATTGTTATCTATTGTTGAATTCCTGATAATTAATTACCAATGGACACTTTTGAAGTCGCTGAATTGTCGCTTTCTGTTTCGTTCAAATTTTCTGAGCCATGTAAAAGACTAAATCCAGAGACAGCAAAACAGTTTTGTATGGTTTTAATTTTTATAGCTCGCCAACTATCAGTAAGAAACTGTAGTGCCTGCAAGGGTTTTTAGGTAGGTAGGTTTTTGCACTAATATCGCTGACAGTCAAGGTAGTTGTTAATAGATTATCATCAATAGTCTCCACTATGTAATTTACCAATTTCCCACGGACAACGACTTGAGATTTTTTTACTTATTTGTCTATTAGTTGCACTAATGATGTGTTGGGAGAACGAAATTCAAGTTTTATATTTTGTAAATTGTCCAAATGAGAATGTGCCGCACAGTTGCCAACAAGCAACATAATCTTTCTTTGCTTTATAATTCTGTATCCCAAATAGTTAACCACTTACACAAGAAAAAATCAGAAGTCTGAATTCACGCATTTTTATGTGCATGGTATTCTACCGGTAAACTTTCTTTTCTAAATCCTTTAAAACATCGAGGTTTACCATTTTTCCCTATAATGAAAAGTTTGCGTTTGTCAGTTCTTGACATTGGCACAACATAGGACTGTAATGCGGTGAGTTGCTTCTTTGTATCCCTGCGTTTCAACGTGTTTATAACATAAAGAGCCATTATAATAGAGGCCGGTTTTACCGGTATTGTATATGTAATTTGCACTAAAATTGTCAAGAAAAGTATCAAAATTCAATATAAAATCTTATTTTATTATCAAATGCAGTGGTGAGTTAACTTGTTTAAAGATTTAGGATGGGTAAACAAAAAGCTTGCCCCTAAATTCTCAATGTCCGGCAATCAGATTACTAGTAATATTAACATAAAAATGTCTGCTAATGGTATCGATGTGATGACATGACAATAGTAACTATATCCGCTGACATCCTTAAAAATTTACGTAATGTCGTTGCTGAAACTAATAAACGAATCCTCAAACTTGTTTTCCCGTGAGCTACCAGTGTCTTTCAAAAAATAGAGAGTAATATTAAAATAAACATTTGCAGTAATGTGTGAAATAGATCACTCTGATGAGATAACAGTAAATCATTATATCCGCCGACATCCTCGACATCCCTCGGGAAAAACAATAAAGAACCCTTAAGCTCTCAAAAATCACACATATACTATTTTTATTTCGTCAACTCTACCGATAATAAAACACACATATGTGTTTAAGTTCTGTTGAGAACGATTCAAAATGTGATGACTTTATGATTTATTTAAAAATTTATATTTTACCGAGAATCGAAAATAAGATTCGCTCACGAATTAAAAATAAAATTCTTTACGTATATATTCTTTACTGATAGGCGAATCGTATTTTTACCATTCTTGCTGCCCTATCGAAACCAGGCAGAACAGTAAAATAATGTAATTCTCTCACTTCTTTTTTTACTTCAATAATTTAGATCTTAAAGAGTAATAAACAACGGCTATTTCAAAATATAAATTTTGAGTATGTACTTACTAAATAATTGTGTGATCTATGCCATCCGTTTAAAACACAAATAAGAAAATTAGCATTTTTAATATTTTCCATTAGCTTGCACTTGATATCTTTGTGAAAAAATGAAAGTGTGTGATGTAATTATGTAATACACCAACTCAATTATGTTTTTAAAACTAAAATATTCATGTTCAAATGAGCCGTTTTATAGTACTCGACTAATTCTATGGCAAGTGCTTGAAGGTACGTGCAATTGTCTTTCAAATACATTTACACATATTAACTAAAATTTCGATTATAAGGAGACTATTAAAATGGCTCACATTAATTTTTTTTCTAAAAACAAAAGAAACACTTATCCTAAAAGCGTGTGCTATCAGATTAAATGAATCTATAAATAACTAATTAACAATGAATACTTTTTCTAGAGACTGGAGTAACTTTTTACGCAATTGGTAGGATCTCCTTCATCATTTAGAAAGTAGGTAAAATCTTAGATTTTGATTAATTGTAATATACGATATTCCGTTTAACGGATTTAAGATTTACATATTATTAATCCTCTAAGTGCTTTTTTTGATTAATCACCCACATGAATTTAAGTGGTTTTGAAATCTAATTATAAATTAAGAAATAATCAATAACGTCCTTAATGATTGCATGGATGCCGCATCTGTTTCTCACGTTCTCCGATTCTTAAAATATAAATTTATAACTTTAAACACATACATGATCCTTCCATTCCAATGCACCATCATTCTCAAAGACGATTATAGTTGCTGACTGTCCAAATATCCTTCGTGCGTATAGAATTTATATCACTGTAGCATTATGCACAAATCGCAGGTGATTAAAATTCAGTACAACACATGCACATCACCGAAAAATAAAATACCGTAATTTACATTCCGTGCATAAACCTTGGAAATTAGCGCACGAAATTTGGTGGACGCGCGGATTACATCACTGATAACTATAAAGACTTACTACAATATCGCATATCTCCTAGAGACCGTCAGAGCCGCAAACGCACACTACACGCTAACAATTTTTAATATGTTGTACAAATATAGTTCACAAGATTATATACAAGAAGTATTAGGTTAAATTTAACTGTGACACAATCGAAAATTTAAGCAACAGTATCATGCATATGTGTACGTTTCCACATATATAAGGGGAATGCGTATGTTGTGTGTGTGTACATAATGTACCTATCATTTACATTAAAAAAAAATGTGCTAAAACGCGAATTTTAAGTTCGATAGTATTTCCGAGAAGATCGGCTGGCAATGAAACAAATCGCATATACAGTGGAAAACTAAATAAACAATACCCCAGCAAATTAGATAGCCGCTTTTTTACGACTAAGAATGTTAATTATACGCTGTCAAGAATTATATACCGCAAATGTTTACTTTGCACACATCAATATCGGCACACATTTCCTTTCCTACACGTCTGCCTGACGAGCTTGAATGAATTAACTCCTCAGGTGTGATTTTGTGAATGATACAATATCTATCTGCATAGTATGTTTGCTGATGATAAATGAAAAGTGTGAAATATTAACAAGGTAAAAAACAGCGTTTACATTAATGATTGTATAAAATAATTATTGTCAATAAGTGCCTTGGCTACGATTTCTTTCTTCATTTGGTTGAAAATATGACGTGAGTATACTCACATTAACATTATAAAAGAATAAGAAAATTATCTATTCTGGTTAATTCTAACCTAATTACTACTAATTATCACCACATTGTTCACTTATTTACCTTTCAAAGTTGATGATACTTGTAAAACTTATTAACACATTTAATATTGTGGTTCATTTTTATTTATCTCATTAGGTAAGAGTACAGCATATATACCTTATTAATTACATAGTCTATTAAATCAAATTAGAATTGGGGTAGCCACAGCAACCAGCTTCATTGTGACCTTTCCAGTTTCATTGTAATCTCCTTTATTCCGTCAATGGCTGTTCCAAGTAAGAATAAAAAAGAAGGAGGGTGAAAAAGTACTAATCTCCATAAGAAAACTAGGCAAACACCCATCTGGCTTGGGTGAAAAACAGTATATTAACGGACCTCTACTTAGAGTTACAGGTATCTCAATCCAGCAAAATGCAGAAGCCAGACAGAAAAACAAGCAAAAAAGAAAAACCAAAGATAAGAGACGTCAGCCGAACCACTAAGGGCCATAAGGAAAGTATCGAGCGTAGAAAAAGACCTAATGAAGGTTCTAAAACGCCACTGCAGATCTCGAAGAAACCCCAATCGGAGTTCCAACGAGACAACGTATAGACTATACCTAGGTAATATAATTATTATTTTTTCATTTCCTTGGGTATGCCGGTTTTTGTTTAATTATAAAGATGTTCTTTTTACGTTTCGGAAAATTTATTGTTTCCTTTTTCACATTTTATTTTCTATCCTACAAATACTTACAAACCATTAAAACTTTAAAATTTAACATTTAACTTATTAATATCTAAAGTGATATTTAAACAAAACCAAAAAAGTACATGATTAAAAACTTACATTAGTTATTTCCATCTTTTTTGTTTTCACCTTTGGGGTGTTGTCAATAATTTCTTTTTTTTTTAATTACATTTAAACTTAAAATTGTATAACACGATCGTACATTTTACAAGTCAACTAACAAATATATACTAGTGCGAGAGCCCGTTCGATTTTGTTTTCTATTCAGATGTTTGTAAAGAAACAGTCCGTTTTTATTCAATATTTATGTAAATTTCGCCTTTACAGTTTATCATACGATAAGGTGCATGACGACTCAATTCGTTTTTCCATTAGAATTTACTACTATCAAATTATTATAAATTTGACTTAGGTTATTTATGTCGTTTTTATCATTAATTGAATTTTTATTAGTTTTTATATACCACATTTCTTTGAACAGTCTTTTTTAATAATTATTTTCTATATGTAAAATTTCCGTTTTATTAAAGTTAAAATTATGGTTGTTATTTAGTGCATGTTTTGCCAGAGCAGTAGAGTTTACATTTTGCTGTATTTGTGAGAGTAAATTCTCCTTTCTATGTATTGTTGTAATTGTCCAATGTACACCCCTTCACAGTTTTGACAGTTAATTTTATAAATTGTATGTATTTGTTTATTAAAATCTATTGCTTCTTTAGTTTTTGTGAACCATTTTTTATGAAAAGAAAAACTAAAGAAGCAATAGATTTTAATAAACAAACAGTCAGTATACGTCAGGGGTCGGCACTGTGGGGAAAGGGTCTCCCACTATCACGGTAGGCAATCGTGTTAGTCAGACGGTCGTCGAAGATCGGCTATTGAAAGTGGAAGCGTATATAGAAGGCCGTCGCATACAGACTTGGGTTTAGACACTTCCTCGCAATAAAAATTGGGTTTAAGAATATTTAATATTTATTAATTATAGTAATAAAGTGTAGTATTATTCGAGGGTGACATCCAAATTAATAACTAAGTATTTCAAATCAAAATAAGCTACCATTCATATCTTTCTTAGGGTAAAAATTATGAAAATGAAATAATAAATATAATAAGGGAGTTATTCTTGAAAAATACATCATAATAGTGTTTTAAGCAAAAAACTCAAGTCATTAGCTTAGGTAAACAAACAAAGCAAATAAAAATTGTGTTTCCCATTTTTTGTAAGAAATACATCCGCATATGCTTAGAATATCCACTATATTTTACTCGACGATCTTCGTTTAAATAACCATGTGCTCTGTGTTGTGTTATGTCTTCATCGATATAAAATCGCAAAAACAGCTGAATAGTTTAGCGTTAGTTAAGTAGGGGAATGTACACAAGTGGCCCATGTACGTGCAGTTAAAAGACTAAATATCTGCAAGTTTGAAGGAAATACGTTAGTATTTATATTTAAGTAGATAAGTATTCCCGATAAGAACTTAACGTATTTTTCATTTTAAAATTGCTTCTAAATTTGTCTACATTATTTTTTTTGTGTCAGTATTATTTTAGTTAACAACAAACGAGGTAATAAATTACTGCAAGCTGATCTAAACTGATTAAAAACTTTGTAAAATTAATTTAAAAAAGGGGGGAGGGGGAGGGAGAGGGGAGTTGGCCGGAGATTGACCCCACCACTCAATATTGTCACGAGTCGCCATTGGATGATGCGATAAGATTTTGGTCTTTCAATTTCTATTTTGCCGTGCACGGCGTTTTTACGTTTATTTATTTGTATCATTTCTAATACCTACACATTGTGCTTTTGAGAGCCATTGAGTGTCTTTTAACATCGTAACTTAGTTACTTTCAATACTTATAAATATAAGAAAAAGAGGAAGGCATGCTGATTATACGCTATTACGATACAACTTCGGAACTTTTCCAACAATGTAGCTACCAGACTCTATCTGTAAGTTTTTAGATTTAGTTACATATTAGATGATGTTGTTATTAGCACCACTGTTTCCTTGATATTGTAGATGTCACTCTGAAGAAGCCTTAATTAAATGGCGAAAGCTTAGCGACTGGAAATAGAGTCTTTTATTTCTCCTTGTGTCTCGTCAGGCTGTTGAAACCCAATAGTGGTTGTCATCTCCGTGATCTTAACGTTATACAGCCGTACTCCTACTCAACCTTAATTGTGCTTTATATTTTATTGATTATCGTCATATTATCAACATCAAATGCCCCTTATGTAGTATCTGTTTGTTTTTATAGTTGTAATATTATTTTGATACCTATGGCAATTCATTCTGTCGTATAAATGTTACAATGTCTGTCCAATATAGATTCACACGATTGCGATTTCCATATGGAATTTTGTATACTGCATAGCTTGTTGAAATTTTGGTATGCAATCTTTAAGTTTTGTAATACAAATTTTAAATTATTTTATAGACTACATACTAACCAATTTGAACACATGATAGATAATGAAGAATATGAAAGACATAAATATTAAATTGAAAGTTGAATTTATTTTAATGAGGAGCAATTCATAAATAATAAACTTGAAAAATGAACAATGTAACTTGTGAATCAAATTCAACGATGCAAGACAATATACAGTGTAAACAAAGTTTTATATTTATATTCAAAATCATTAAAACCACTTCTAAAACAGCAGCAAGCAACCCATAAAAATGCTATTACACGTACATTATGTGCGAAAAGTTCGCGAAACGCGCACATAAAGATGCAATTAACGCTTTTCGGAAAAATTGTGATATGTACTTTTAACTTGTATATGTGTTTCTTATCCGTGAATTATTTTAATGATCTATTTATATGTTTTTGGTGGTAGTGGATTTTTTAAAGAAATAAATCTTGCAGAAATGGTTTAATAAAATTTATTGACGTTTCGCTATAGTGCACTATAGCTGTATCAATCAACACCCATCATAAACTGAACATTATTTTCTAATATATTTTTAAAATTTGTTTTTAAACCACTTAATTAGTGAAAATGAACGTAATTTAGTAAAGTTATTATTAAGTAAAAATATATTATGAAAGAATGTTAACTTTCAGTTTATGATGAGTGTTGACTGAAAAACCAACTTTAGCTGAACATCTATAAATTTCATTAAACCACTTCTTCAAGATTTTTTTTACATTCGCTACCACTAATAATATATAACTCATATCATACTTTTAACTTTTATAATGACTAGTATGTATCAATTTTTTAGAAAAGCATTAAATGAAATTGATGCAACCATCCTTAGATTCCATAAGATGATTTTTTTGTTGTTGTGAGAGCCGCCTGACCTAGTCTTCGGAAACACTGCAGTCTCTTAGGTTTTTGTATTTATTCTCCCATTTCTTTCACCCATTAAATTATTTCCAGCGTTAATCCCAATTTTCAGTGTACAGTGTCCTACTATGATGCGAAGATGATTCCTACTGTGCTGCAGTAGTTCTTCAACCTTCCTTTTTGATGGCTCCTTGATAAAGGTCTTACTATAACTTAGCCTAGTTGTATTATTCCATTGTTCTTTTTGTTTCTCTTTGACCCAGCTTCTTATAAGCTCTTGCGCCGTGTTTTTAAACACTCCTAAAACAGGTTCTAGGCTGAAGCAGATAATTCCCTTCTTGCTTTCATCGGCTTTTTCGTTTTCTTCGAAAGTGACTTTATTGCGCTCTATAAAGCGATTCAGGTCTCAAATACCTTCCCAAACCAGTCTTGATTGTATTTTAAGATTCACTAGTGCCCTCACTATCGCCTGGCACTCTGCCGCAATATAGATCCGTTTATTGTCATAAGCCCTCCGATTGATATCAATTGCATAATATAATATTGCGCGTGCCTCTGCGTAAAAGATTATGGTATAATGTCCTAGTGGAAGGGTGCTCATTGTATTTCTCACATGTAGATTCCAGCTCCAATTTTCGGTTTTTGATCCGTCTGTAAATCAGATCAATTTTTCGATTCTGTTTCGATCCGTGATTTCCACCTAGAAATTTCTATCAAAAATAAATGTCGAAATCACGTGGTCTAAATTCATTCCCAAAAGGTTGCCTTCCACATGATTGGCAATATTATTGTGTCCCAACTCTGCGTATCTGCCATTTGATAGTTCTTGCAATCTGAGATGCCCCATTATCATCAAATGGAAACCAGGGAGGTCTAGGAAGCCTTTCATGGCTGCTGTAGGAATAGTCCTCATTGCCCCTGTTATTCCTGAACACGCAAACCTCTGTATCTTGCTAAGCTCAGTAATAGCAGCTTGCTGCTACACCTTTGCCCACCATACCAGAGATGAATAAGTGATCATGGGTCTGATCACCGTGATGTATCGTATTAGGTCTTAACCCCCATGTTTCTCGGTAAGCTCTTCTAACCAACATGAGTATTGTCTACACCCTAAACGTAGGGTCTCTGAAGCTGGCGATGGCTCCAAGTAAGGTTGGAGTCTAGAATGACACCAAGATATTTCACTTCCTCTGACAGCTTTATTTCTTCACTTCGAATTTTTAGGAGTCAATAACATACATGCATTTGCAATACATTGTAAACAAAAAAATACTTCTTCTGAATAGTCTTACGATCACTAATAGTAAATATATAGTAAGTTTTCTGTTTTTATTTTAAACACCTCATGATAATGACAAATTATTATTATTATATGTAGTATAAAGATTTTTGAAATATAAAATATAATTTTTTTATGCTTCATTACTATTTATCAACCTATTTGGACTTTATAGAACTCCTGTATATGGTCCATCGTGTGAAATATCGCTGATGGGTATTTCCATATAGTAGTAACTGCAATAGTCAGTACAATACGTGCATTTGCTATATCTTTATGCTCAATGCTAGAAATATGTTAAACAGATACAAAAGTAGTAAACATTTAACGAATATTCCATTAAGTCAAAGAACTTGGGCAGCACTTTGCACACACTTTACATGAAATATATTACACTATTAAGATGGTAATAGCGCAATGTATTTTATTGTTTAAATAGAGGAGAAACGGGACGGCTATGTGCGATTGTTCAGCGCATAATGGCGTCCTTTTCAGAACAACGTGTGTAATTACTTTTGTTGCGAGGGCAGAGCTGCCAGAGAAAACAAAAGTCTTGTCGAACGTGCATTTGACATAACGTGACCACAACGCCGCTAACCTATGCAAATTTTATTGTTTCGGATTACATGGCGCGTCGGGCGAACCAGACGAAGACGTTCAAATAACATTAAAGCGGGGATAATTGTGGTATTTAACGATGATGAGAAATCTTAGTTTTTACGTTGTCAGGTGGCGTTTCCTACGCAACTAGTATTATGTGCCTGCAAAGCGTGCTCTGTCTTCGTTACTTTCCGAAGAGTGGTCGTACCCGTCATGACGACAATTAACTAATTTTACACCATCCATAGAATTGCTCCTTGGTACATTTTACTGGTGAAGTAAAGAGAGTATTTACCGGCCTATCTGGTGTGAGTGATCTGTGAATACGCCCGTCCCTATGGAGATTATTGGCACTTAGAAAATACTTGCGCTTTATGACGAATCATGTCCAGTAAAATTACACTTTCGAATGCTTGTCCGAAGGCGCAGTTGTACAAGCCAATATTATATAATTTATATATACATTGTTTCTGGTCTAAATAGCTGAAGGGGTCGCACTTTGCACTTGCTACTCACTAATTTACATATACATACCTATATATGGATGAGTGAAGATGAAATTTAACGAGCAAATCTACCTTTAACATTCTTTGCCAATAGTAAAGGTATTTGAAAGTAATTTGGCAATAGCATATGTTTTCACGTCTGCATTTCTCCTTGTCCCAATAAGTTGCTTCACTGTATTGTGTGAAAATGTACTTAAACAAAAAAACAGAAAACTTTACCCACTTAAAAGTGTAAATATGCATGCAAAACTTGGGGTACATTCCACGTTATTTGGGGACACTGATAAATACGCTATAACTATTTTTATGTTGACACATTAATTGTACAAGCTAAAACCAGTAAAATACAGAGAGTTTTCACTTTCTGGAAAGGAAAACTCTAATGCTTGGTAATTTTCACTATGCTTTGGGACTTTTTCCAGCAGCGCGTGTAAAATTCCCTAATGCAGTCGCTCTACTTAATATAAATATGAGGTTTTAAAAATGCAAAAAATGATGAAATTGAACAACTCAATATAAGTAATAATGACTATATTTCACAAACACTTATTAACTATTTGATGAAAGATTAGCAAATACTATAAACCCGTTTTGCCAGTGTATATCAATACGCAAACCATAGCTACATTGTATTAAATTATACGTATTTACGAGTTAGGTATAGTGCACACCGGAGTGACACGACCGCAATACGACAAGCGACACAAGCAGCAACAGGACATGTGGGTATCGTGTAAATTTAGGCAGAGTGTGCACCGGAAGAATACGACACGCAATATGACAAGCCACACAACCAATAACACGGCAATTAAATTAAGTTTACACGGAACGTGCCGTGTTACTAGTGATGTCGCTTGTCGCATTCGTCTCGTATCACTCCGGTGTGAACTCTGCCTTACAGTTTTGATTGAGTTTTGGAAAGCAATGTGGTGAAAAGTAATATCGGTGCAACAAAATTGGATATTGTATATATATATATATATAATTTGAATTCTTTTTTCTTTGGTCGTAGCGGCTTAATGTAAGAATTAAGTAAAATAAAACTTTCTTTTTACGTTTCGACAAATATATTTGTCTTAATCATAAAAAATAGTAAATGTCAATAATAAAATTAGGCCGAAATTGTTAAGTTAAATTTTGAAACAAGGTATTACATATTTGAAGACATTATTTTAAAAGATAGAAATGATTACTTGTAAGTAATATGTTAGATTTTAAATTACTATGTTTGTTTTCGTTGTTTACATGATGAGAGTTTTACAAGTAATGTATATATATATATATATAAGGAAAAAAAAACAAGAAAAAAGTCTTGGTCCTCACAAAATTCTTTAATATATCACACAACCAGTTTCGCTCTAACCGAGCATCTTCAGGTCAGAATCTATAATCAGTTTAAAAATAGTCAAGATTTAAAAACATAAGCAAAATTGGAAAGTGCATGTAAATGATAGTAATAGGTAAATAGGTTATGCTTGGTTGGTTGTGAGGAGAAACTTACCCAAAGGTGAGTACACTTATTTGAAATGTTCAAATCAAATATTATCTACTATCCAGTATATTTTTGAATTTTTAAATTCTTAAAATAAACGTTGAATATCCCGCTATCATAAGACCACCATCCATGTCTGCCAACCTATACATATTAAAATTTCAATATCAACTGCCATTCACAAATATAAAGAGTAACCTCAAAGTTTTCGAAATGTTAGGTAAATACTTATTTACACAAAAATTTAAACAGTACTTGGATAAGATACCTCGAATATCAACTTGCATACATCCCAGAGTAGGTACTTCAGAATGGAGTTTTCTCGCAGGGACAAACCAAAAATGTTGCAGGAAGGATGCACATCAGAAACATAACTCCAATATCAGGAAATTCCGGGAAAAATCTCCTTCAAAGCATCAAAAGTGTATAATTATACTCGAAACAATAGAGATATGTATGATTCCACATGAAAAATGTACCAAAGTATATTAACTCAACAAATTTCTTCTAATGTTGAACAATTTTGACGTTTCTTCTACAGATTCTTAGACCGAAGGAAATATATTGATTTGTAAAGAAGATCCCCTTCGATGTCGGATATAGCATAGGAATGTGATTTAATTGATTTAATTTGATGAAAAATACGACAGTTTTCAAAGAAAGGTTTTTTTTATCAACAACTACCTCGTCTCCATGGACCTTAACTCATTCATTTCTTACGAATTACATTGACTCTCTAACCCTTTGAAATATAGCCGAATCCTAGGATACCGGAATATCGTACATTTAACAGACGATAAATTTATACATTTAATTACAAATGACTACGATGGGAACTAACCTGACTATATGCTGGACTTACAAAGAGGTGTGTACATAAAATAATAATTATTTTATTATTGGTGGTTCATCCTATGTATGTGTCGTAACAATATATTTATATATTCCCTAACGCACTTTTTACTGTGCATTCGGAGTGGTTTACATTGAAAACTGCGTTACTTTAACTGTTTTAATTTCAAAGGAAGGCGTAGACATACAGTAATACAGGTATGTATAGTTAGAGTTCGTCGCAATAGAGAATGGTACATGACGTCACATGCGCAATGAACGAATATTGGTAGCCGATGCCTCTAAGTAATTAAGTAACAGGCAGTGGTAGCAGGCAGCAGAGCGTAATTGACATCAGGCTTCGCGCAGCTTTTGATGACATGACGTACCATTCTCTAATGCGAAGAACGTTAAATAGGTAACAATATTACAGGTATTTTTTTTATAAAGAGAAATAGGTATCCCCCAAAATAGAAAGCCATTTTTATATTTTTCTCCTATAGGTGAATTTTATACCTACAGTTAAATACCACCATTGTGTAAGTTGATCTGATAGTGAAAAACCAAAACCAAAATTGTAGGGCAAATTTATTCCTCGTATATTCCACCTTTTAAGGAAATTTACATTGCAACTCGAACAGTACTTCCGTTATAATGTAAAGCTACCGAGCAATTTCCACCACACGTGTTTTCCACGGGAGTTTCCATGGAAAAAATACTCTCCAGGGGTAATTTTCCTTCGATATATTCACCCGCTTGTGTAATACTACCATTATACAAATTATTTTTAAGAGAAAAAAAAATGGATTACAATTAGAAAGACCTAAATTACGATTGCATAAATGTTGGTTGCGTACCACTTTACAGCTGCGTTCTAAATTACGTCCATCACAATTTGCATAAACTTTTATCACTTCAGAGAAACAATTGTTACGATGGTAGACACGAATTTATTGCAATCATTCATAAGGAATGATTAATTCTCTGAAAATTCAAGAAAACAAAACAGTATTAACTGAAATATGTGGCTCCACTGGTTTACTTACTACAGAATCTGCAGTTCTCTTAGTGGCAGTTAAAACTGAAGTATGTAATTTTACGCATCTCAAGTGGAACTAATATTTCCTTCGTCTTAAGTTCTTCTGGAGATAAAATATAAACAACAAGAATATAAAACTATACCTCCGATCTATACAGAATATAACCACGGTGACGCGGTGATCTCTAATAAATTAAATAGTAGTAATTCTTGAAAAGTTATATATTAGGATAAACAGTGCTGGATAGATCCAAGTTAATACTAGTCAATTTTTAGAGTATATGTTCTAGCCGTTAACGTACCTATGTTAACGGCTAGAACAATATACTCTAAAAATTACTACTACACGGTTTTCGTTAATTTAACTAAGTATTTACATTGAAGTAAAAATAAATATCGCTCTATATTCTCCTTTAGCAATTTTCTCCCCATCTAGTATATAGCAAATACGTTAAACATTTATGTGTAGTACAGAAGTTGTCGCTCAGATGGCGCTTCTCTTATTTCATTCCAGTAACAGAACATATTTAGCACAAATAGCGGTACAAATACAGAGAGTAAATGTCATATATACTAATTCGTCATTGGAATAGTCTCATATTTATATAAATTTTAAATTACAAACAATTAACAACAAAAAAAAGATTAACAATTAGTAAAACTTTTACGATGATAATAAGAATAGATTTTGGCAGTTACCTTCGTACTTCTATTTTATTTGTGGTCATAGGCAGAGCGTATTAAACAATTTCTTTTTAATTTTTGATTTCGTTATAAAGTTTCTGTAAAAATGCTGCTCTATTACGAAAACTATCGAGTTTAGGCATAGGCAGTGTTATGTACGTTCGAAACTGCCTTTCAATTGTATCCGACATAAAAATATACATGTGTTTCAGTGGAAAAAAAGAATTTTGTACATTTCAAATTTTTGAAATTTAGATGTATTTTAAGGACGCCCTGAATAATATAATGAAAATGTTTTGTATCTATTGTATTAGTTAAATATGTGGTAGATTGTTGTTAAAAACCTATTAGAAAATAACAGTTAATAAGGGAGCTATTAATTTTTTAAGAACATCGTGCAAACAATATTTTTTTTAAAAAGTTCGAATATCTCAAAAAGTATTAAATTTTTTTGTAGAGTATGCTAGATAATTGTGATTTGTTTTGAGTCAAGGAATTTGAAAATGCAATAATATACGGCACGTTCAATTTGAAAAATAACATTGCATAACGCACCGACAAAACCCAACATCCTATATATGTTAAAATAATTTTGAGTTATAGAGCACTTGATCTTAAGTAACTTTTACTTAAAATATTTTCGATTAGGTGATTGGGTAAAGCACGGTCGATAGATGCCAGATAAATGGCACAACCTGTATAATATGAGCGAATTGCAATGCTAAAGCAAAACACCTGCTTATACATACATATGTGACGAATTACCCAAAAAAAATCTATAAATACTTATTTAAAAAATCTGAGCAAATTGTTCTAGATTCTTTCTTAATTTGTGGTCCTTACAAATCGAACAACAAACTGAAATTTACAAAAAAAAAGAAAAAAAAAACTGGACATTTCATTAGTAAGCATATTATTCAAGGAAACACTAATTCAAACAAACCGTTTGATCCATTCATACATCTAAAGGCTAAACGTTTAGTACATGATAAATATTTCCATTTCCAAATGTACATTCCCACTATAACTTGTCCAAACTGACTTTAACCTTAAATACACATGCATTCCCTTCCCTATCGTGCAACAAGCTGTAAGCTAAGACGAACTACTAAATATTTGCACGCACATATTAAATAACTGGGAAAACGTGTTAGGTATACAGCAGCGGTGTCATTAATTGCACCTAGAGCTAGCACAAACACGATAAATCAAGCCGTTAACGCTAGCAGCGGGTAATTTGTGCCGTTTCCGCGTGTATGTCACCCAACCACCTGTATGTTATTCTGTTTATATCCGTGTATGGCTTAAAAGTACATATCTCCGGTTGATGTTAATATATTAATGACTTTAAACGTGGTGTTGTCGGAACGCCAGTTAAGCTTTGCAAGTATGCCAGTGCTTACAGAATAAAATACAATGGTAAAGTACCAACATTTCTATGAGTTGGCATTCGGATAGTTAGAGAAACATTTTTTTTACGTACTCGTGTGTTTGAAATACACCTAGCAAATTATTGACTATACTATTATTTATTTGTACATCAAAGATACAAATTAAACTTATTAGCTATAGAGAATAAGCCTATGCTAAATTTCTAGCGTAGTTGTCGCTTCCGCTATTGGCTGTACAGTGGAGGAGAAATCGCTGGTTTTAGTTCGCTCTCGCTGTCAAGCTAAATTTATATGTAAAGTAATTCTGAATCAAAAAAAAAGAAGGTAAAGGAAGAGCAGCACGAAAATCATTTTCCAAATTAAATTTATCCCGAACGGTACATTAGAATTATGAATTATACAAGCGAAATGCGAAAATATGATTAATGTCTTAGAAAGATTTTTTCTTTAAACAAGCACTTGCTTAAGTTTTTATGGAAGAATGTGAATAAAATAATTTTAAATAATCCTAATATATAAACGATAATGACAATAAAAAGCTCAAATAACAATATATTTATCTCAATTTTACCGTCAATCAAAAAGTAAATTAACGATCAAATTAAATATGATTAAATTCTCGAATTCCTAATGACCATATTTATTGCCCGATAACGTTCCCAAATTAAATAAAAAAACAATCTGTTAATGTATTCACTAGATTACAGGCGGCGTCATAAAGCGAACATCACCGTAAAAACATAAACAGTCGTTACACCCACTTAAGCCCATAGCTCATTGAACCGCTAGACAGTTTAAAATAAATGAGCCTATCGCGTTACACAATAGCCAAACAAGCAATTTAAAGGGAAGCCGTACATCAAATTGGTAACAGAGAAGTGTTCCAGTATGAAACAATAAGGTTTAAAGCATTTAAGTAAAAAGTAAATCTGAATAAATTGTTAAATTTCCAGATGCGCTGGCGATTATTAAATGCAGAACAAAAAGCGGCATAAAAATTTTCAATATATAAAAAAGAAGTATCAATAGAAATGTATTAACACAATTTGATTTTCTTATACATATAGTTATGGTTCTATTATGTATCTATTATGAAAATATTGATAAAAAGAATGTACAGTGGAACCTCTCTAATCCGACCTCGGATGATCCGATTCTTCGTGTAGCGATTCTTGCGTTGTTTTGCTCTCAGTCAGCTCGCGTAAGCGTAAACATGTTACTCTTTCATTATCTGACAAACTAAAAGTGCTAGAAAGATTAAACAAGGGCGAATCGCTCCAAAAAATTGGGAAGGAAATCAATATCGGTGTTACAACAATAAAGGACTGGAGAAAAATACCGAAAAGTAATTGAAACACATTTGGTAACGGTAAAGAATGAAAAATTTCGCAAACCGCTAAAAAAAAACAAAATTGGAACTTCTAGACAATGCGTTATGGATGTGGTTTTGTCAATAGAGAAGGAAAGGATTCCAATTTTCTGGGCCTATTATTAAAGAAAAAGCATTAATTTTGAACAAAAAGTTGGAAGGGGTTAGCGATTTCATAGCTAGTGAAGGATGGCTTCATAGAATTATTAATAACTTTGAATTGACGCCAGACCAAGTGTATAACATTGATGAAACAGGACTAAACTATAAAATATCAAGAATACTTGCCGCAACAAATGAAACAGTGAAAGGCGCGAAACTCGCCAAAGATAGATTGACTATTGCTACATGTTGTAATGCCAATGGTACACACAAGTTGCCGTTGTTTGTTATAGGTAAATCATAAAAAAACCAAGAGCGTTTATTACCGAAACCAAAAGATTGGATGGACAGCGCTCTGTTTAAATCACGGTTTGATGATGAGTGTGTGCCATTGAATGAAGGCTAAAAAATTTCCTGTTCACGTTCTGTTGTTGATGGATAACGCACTATCACACACTTCTGAGGAAGTACTGATGAAAGGAGAAATAAAGGTTACGTTTCTTCCACTCAATGTAACTTCCATGATACAACCAATGGACCAGGGGGTCATTAAATGGCTGAAAAGACGTTACTGCCGGAAGTACGCTGGCTCGATTTTGAAAAAAAACAGCCGAAGGCTATAATCTTTTTGAAGCTATGAAGCCGTTTACCATCAAGGAAACAATTTACATATTAGCAAGGGCTTGGAATGAACTAACACCTGAAACGTTGCAGATTTCCTGGCGTAAACTATGGCCAACCATGATGACAGAGAATTAAATTCAGGACACAGATACTCATGAAATGATCAATGATTTTTAAATTTTACAAGTTGATGTTCAAACAAATGACGTAAATGAATGGCTTATTGCAGTTGATGACAACTGCGTAACGAATGAAGAGCTGAACGATGACCAAATTATTTCCGCCATTTTACACAGTGAAAAAAATACTGAGAATGCTGACGATGATGACGACGAACCGCCTGCTCGTGTGTCTCACAATGAAGCAAAGAAAGCTTTTGATATTGCTTTCCAATATATTAAACAGAGCTCATGCTCTACGCCAATGGATATCATGTGGATTAGCAAATGGGGGAACATCACCGGCAAGTTGAGTTTTACGTCTGGAAAACAAATGAATATTACTGATTTTTTTCACCCATAAAGTGAAGTTTTCTGTTTTCATTACATATACATAATTAATGTTATAGAATGTATATGTATTGTATGTTCTTCTGATAATCCCGACTTTTTTTGCGTTTCGACCATACCTCCAGCCCCACAGGTGACAGATTAGCGAGGTTCTGCTGTATTTCTAAAATAATGTTTTTTAACCAGCTTGTCTGAATCATCAATAGCGTTTGCGTTATGCTTATAGCACGTATCATATGAAAGTAAGTAGTAAAGGGCAATTTAATGTAGGATATATTTATTGTAAATGTTCACCGAATATATTCACCACAATAAATACCGTTGTACTATTCCATACATAGATTTTAAAGCAAATATTTTCTATACCTATTAGGAACTCTTTATATAAAGTAAATATTCGCTACACTCATTGAATATTCGAATATTTCTACTCTACTCGTTATAACTACTACTTGTTACTCTGAGTATATTAATACCCATAGAGTAGGAATATTCGAATATTAAATCGAATATTTCTACTCTATTCTTTATAATCATCCACTGCCCGTTATTCTGAGTATTGAGAAGTAGCGGATATTTTGTAACGAATAAGAACTTTGTGGTCACCTCTAATACCTAGGCATATACACATGCACTCAGCTACGGAGTCGCCAAACACATTTTTAATTGTTTCTCGTACCACACGTTAATGAAATCTTGCAAATGTTAACGTTTCATTTTTGATGTAAAACTATCACATTGTCAAAAAATCTAGTAATTGCTATTAATAATTTAATAGTAACCACGTTCTCACAGAGAATACCATGCTTTACTACGGATCGCAGCATATGTAAGACAACTTTGTCAATTTCGTATCGAAAAAAAAAGAACATTGACACACATTCCAATTACAAGAAGATCCTTGAATTACTTAACATTTCCGTTACAATATTAATCTACAAAAGCGAGTACGAAAACATTGTACATAAGTATACATGACACGCACACATTACTGCTACTCTTCCATCAATACCACTGCAACGTGGCGGATAAAAATACGTGTACACACTTTTTCGTGTATTAGTTTTAGGTGCTTATGTAACTTTTACGGCAAATATATTCTATAATACAAACATGACCAGTAATTAACCCGTTAAGATACACAGATTCGTAATGTACAATGTAAACGGAGACGAGCACGTTCAAGAAGCGTATAAATAGCATAAGCTGTTTGTTTTAGTAATTTTCGTATAGTCGGACAAGGCCGAAAATCATTTTCGCTTTCATCGCGGTTTGTTCTCGGAAGTCGGGCCATCATCAGATACCGGTATAGTGTAAAGCATCGAATTATTAATAGTACGCCCGTTATGGTGACCCGCAAAAGTAAAAGCTGGACCACCAGCGTTTTTGGCCGGCCGGCAGTTGACGGTGAAAGCTTATACTCTGCGGGAAAATTCACGGCTCCTAAAATTAAATAGGTCGACGTTTACGTCTCTGACCTACATAATCTGATACTATATCTGAGAGAAAACATATCCGTCCGGATTTTGTAATTTTAGCAGTGGCGTAGCGATAGTAGGGCAAATCAAGGAATTGCCTGTAACACCTAGAAAATCAGAAGCTTTAGTGGAGGATATCACACCACTAATTACTTAATATAATGCCAAGACCAGTCAATTCAAAGATGCGGAAAGAACCCCTGACTTGGTGCGTTTACCGGAAAAAAAAACATTGTATACCGGCGAAGGAGAATTCGCACATGTCACATGCAGAACAAAATAATTTAATGAGCACAAAACTTCTCAAATTAAGGACTCTTTATTCCTTGACCCAACAGTCCAGCTTTACTGTACACAAAATTCTACTGAAAATTCACTATTGCATTTCCGGCAAGCCATATGCAATTTATGCTCTTTTCATAGGTAGGTTATGTCAAGAAATTGTGCACAAAACTACACATTACGTTTAAAAAAAACACATTATACACTGAATATTTATTCACAACTAGGTATATTAATTATAGTAACAGGGTAGTTAATCTGTAGGCAAAATCTTAATGTCGGTTCACTACACAGATTTGTAATAGTAGCAAAAATACTGTAAATATTCTTTTGACGATTAGTTGCAAATATTACCACTGCCTTAAGCGTACTATTTGCAAGTGATGTACACTTGATGCTACTGTAATATAGAGGTTCTGTCAACATAAATTTGATAACAAAAGTGCGCATTGTGTTGCAAAAATAACTTTCGTCAACAATTTTATGGGAAATTAATACAAGTCGTGCTGGTCTGGTTCAACAACTTATTGTGTGAAACTTTATAATTGTTTGAAAGTTTACATTTTGTTTCTGTGTGTAAACCATAAATGAGAAATAGAAATCTCTCTCTAATATAAGAAACATTTTTTTTTTACTGTTAGTGTTCAACATAATTTTTTTTACATCTATTCATATGTAACGTAGAATATAAGGTAACTCAACCAAATATGGGCACCCCTAAGGAAATTATTTTATATAAATTAAATTACTTGTTATAATACATTTAAATTACGTGTAGATCCTCTTGAAATGATGTAAACTTAAAAGGTATGGGAGAAATTAACGAAGTTAATCTTTAACCTTATTATAAAAAATATAAATTAAAAACGGTTAAAAGCCCATATTAGAATGCAAGGCTCCAAATATGAGCACAGAGTGCCCGTATTTGGACTTGCTAATGTACAAAAGGCAATAATATTTTTTGAGAATAAAAAGATAAGTAAACTATATAAGCGAACTTTAATATCCAAGAAATAATTGAAATAAAAATCTTATTTAATCACTTTCTTCGCATTTCGGGCAGTTTTTGATAACATCCTTTGATGTCAAACCACAGCACTCCTCATGCACCCACATCGCACATAAACTGCAGAGTCTCATATCAATTTGCCGATCTTCTTGACATAATGTACAGTACTATGAATCTTTTTTTTGTCATTATTAAACAGGCCACTACAGGTTGCCGTCTTCTCTCTTCTGTATCCTCTTTTTGGGTTTGATTTGTTTGGTGGGTCTTTTGTGGAAAAAAGTATCTTTAACGGCTTTGTAGTTTATTGCTTTTCTAGAAGGACCTCTAGTCGCAGACTTTGCTCTAAGTTCTGGCGTAGGTAACAGCTGTGAGTAAGATTGGGAGTTTAAATGTGCAAGAGAATATACTGAAAACGATGAAGACTCCCATTCACCATATTCATTGGTAGAATTGGCTTTTCTACATGTGTCGTAGGATTCGATTGCTTAGAAGAAATAAGATTGTTTTCTTGAGGCCTTTCTGATAGTGTTGATGATGCAAAAGCTGTTTCTGGTATCACGGTGAGATCAAATGGATAGATGCCAGTAGCCCGAAATCCTGCTGATACATTTGAAAATGTAGTCGCTCTTGGTCATACCTTGGACAATACTATGCCGAAACTTGACTTGGTGAATTTTCTGTTTGGGCGAACACGCCAGAAGCGCTGCAATTCGTCGCCCCAGTGGTATTCGAAGGATCGAAATACTGATTTGTCCATGGGTTGCAACTCATGAGTACAGTTACTAGCGAGGCAAAACAGTGTTATGCCAGCTTCATCTGCGACAGTAACAATGTTGGCATCTAAATGCGATTTTGCTCCGTCAAAAATTAGGAGAACTTTTCCTGGTGGTTTATGCTGTGAAAAGTGACGAACTCATTCAACAAATGAGGCACAAGTCATTTTTCAATCATAAAGAGTTTAACTCCCGGAGAAAGATTATCGGAAAATTCCGGCTTTTGTCTCTTGCCTTTAAACAAAATGGCTGGTGCTACAAATCAGTATGCTCTGGCGCTACAAATGGTACTCTTTTAATTCCCTTGCCAGTCAGTATCACCGGCTCCTTATGGACAGTCAGCTGGCACCCCTTATAATCCATGTTAAAAATTAAGTGAGGTTTATTCATTACGTCCATCTCAGTCATAACCTGTCTCAATGTATCAAAATAATGATCAACAATAAATTTATTCAGCTTTGCTGCACATGCTGGATTAACGTTCTAAGATTTTCTTCGAGCAACCTCAGGATGTCGCTTGGGAAACGGCTTAAGCCATTTTCTACCAACCAGAGGTACCTTTTGCTTATTAGATGGCCTGTGAATACTGTTTGTGCTACAAAAGGCATATTATACACTTCTCCGTAAAACTTTTGATACAAGAGGCATTCCTATCTCAGCCAGTCTGAATATTCTAGAGCACAATTCTTCTTCTTGCTCCTTGCTCAAAATAGACCTGCGACCCAAACAGTTCACTTTATTTCCCGATCTAGCATGGTATTGCAGAGTACTCCGTGGTATCCCAAAATTAATTGAAGCTCGTTTTATTTTCATGCCCTGCTCAATTACACTAACAGCAGCGCTTAAAGATTCAGAACTCCACTGGGCTCTTTTTTGGCAGGCATTTTCCGAAAGAAAGAAATTGATTGTTTCTGCTCTTACTCTGTGAAATTCCACTACATAAGAGTGGCTCCAAATATGGGTACTGTTCATATTTAGAACATGGACTAGTATCCATATTTAGCTCCTTTGGCTTTTCCACCAAAACTTCTTCCTACATTATTGTAAAAGCAACCTCGTTATTTTGTGCACAAATAGGGCCCCTTACCTTTACAATGATGTGCAATAATCAATATGTTACTCACAGATTCACAACAAAATTGATAAAAGTTTTACTTGCCGAAATTACACGACACGTTTTGTTGTTCACAATAATGGACGATTAATTCCTTATAGCGCCACTTCGTCGTCTGTAACGTAAATCACTTGACAACTGAAGTTGTCTGAACTTACTAATTATAGTAAACTGCAATATACCCAGAAAAATGTTTTCTACTATTGTGTTTTCTGACGATGCCCATATTTGGTTGAGTTACCTTACATATTTACTAAAGTAAAAAACAAAATTTCAGACCGAAATTTTGATAGTAGTCAATATATAAACATTAAGGTTATCTAGTTTTAAGAGATCTAACTTGAAGTGAACGTCATATAATAAAATATTATTCGTAGTGCTTTAATCTGATTATGATAGACGTATCTATCCTGTGTGGGCTTTAAAAACAGCTTAATGTTTTAATCGAATTACCATTAACCCCTATCTCTTATATGCATCCTCAATTTACGAGTGTTCGCTATAGTCCATAAATCTCTCCTAAATCGGTAAGATTTCAATTCGATAGAGCATAAACTTCGTAGATAAATCATCTGCACGAGATGACTTATTCTCCAACATCGTTTCTTTCTTGTACGTGCGTGGTCCCGACTTAATTCTCGCACGAAGAGGCGAATATCATATTTCTCCGTCCATCCAATGTCCACCATCTGCTTTATCAATTCGACTATTCCATTGTGAAGTATCGGGCGTGGGTGTCACTTAATCGAAGACCGTCTCTGCTCTTCTTGATGCTTATACACCTATATTCCATACTCTTACCTATAACACCGTGAGATGAGATGCCATAATTTTCGAGATATCTCGGGTAGTGTGTTAACGCTGTCAATGGCTTTTATAGTAACCTAGTCCGTGAGAATGCGCAAGCAAACCATATACGGCACGTACACATACGCGGAGTCGAAGAACTGAAGAAGAAAAGGCGAGGAAAAAGGAGAAAGAATCAAGACGACAACGACGAGAATATAAGAAGAAGAAAGAGTTGCTGCCGTTGATGTTGTTCTCGGTCGGATGACGCTGTCTTCGTGGAGGCGAGTCCACATTGTTACGGCGTTTTTCAGCTGAACTGGTTTTTGTGTTTCTCGTGTAGGAAGATCGTCTTTTTTTTTTCCTGTTCCTTCATAGTGAATTCGAGAGTCCCATTTAACTGTTAATACATCAAGCGATTCCCAAATTAAATTGAGATCCATACATGTGTAGCTATCACTTGCACTTAGTGGGCAATAAAGTCATAACGCGTGAAGAGAATGAAATACAACAAGGATTATAGGATGTGTTTACGTTACCTATATAAAAAGTAATTGGGCACCGTTTATACAGATTTATGTTTAAGAAAACTATAAAACGAATAAATTGTCCAACATATGCTTTACATTGAAATTTATAAAAGAAAATATTGCATAATGTTTAATAAAATAAAAGAGCGGATATAAAAAGGATGAAATAATTAGTAATAGGTTACTTGAACGTTTCGCATGTCATTTAAAAGAATGTACGAATAGAATTACTTTCATTTCTTTACACAATGGAGTCGAACTCTACGAGTCCACTCAAACGATCAAAACACAACAACTGCAAGTAGTAAGCAGAGGTTATGTATACAGGGTGAAAAGTTGCAAACTGTGGCTGGGCGACTCGAAATGGAAAGGACTTCAGGATTAGGCGCACCTACGCAAGATGCCGCAGCGAGCTTTATTAACCTTCGGCGAACTATCATAGCTCAGCCCAAGTAAAATGAGCGTGACATTTCCTTTCTCGATAAAACTCACTCTCATATCGCTATGGATGGTATGAATAACAGATTAATAACCAATTGACTGAGCGAGTTATTGAAATACATTATTAAGTTACCAGTGAAAGGAATGTTGTCAATTTTAAAGAAAATAAATGCTTTATCGTTAGAAGACCTAACAAACAAATATTGGACAAAAAAGGAATCGCCAACTTTGACATCAGCTTTTCGATGTATGGCTAGACTTCAATCACGTATACTGGGTGTTTTTTTTATCTTGAGACAACGGAATATCTCTAAAACGCTGCATCAAATCAAAAAAAGATCTTAATAAGATTTGTTATAATATAGGGGCTCACTAAATGATGCCGAACTCGATCCCCCCCAGGGTGAGAGGGAGGAGAACTTTGAAATCTTAAATGGGAACCCCCATTTTGTATTGCAGATTCGGATTATACGCCATCAAGTATGTGGTTTTTGTTGAAACTTTTCTTTCGATTCGTAACAGATTGCCCTGTAATCGCTAAAAAACAATGTATAATTGAAAACGTTTAAAACTCATACATTAGAAGAAAAAAAAACAATCGAAAATTATTGATTATAACCGAATGATAGCTGTTTAAAACCGATGTACACTCCAAAACATCTATACTGTTACTCGCGAAGAAATCCTTATGCATTCGTTTGTCACTGTGAAGGCGGATTTTCATACATCCGATTTCTGACGTCCGATGTTTGACTTTTTATAATAGAGTTCACTTATGTAATATCCAAATCAACCTCAACAATTGTTTTTACACCAATAGCAAACGATTTGTGGAATCACAAGTCGAAAATCGGATACTTGAGAATATGTTCCTAGACAACGTTTAGACATAGATGATGATATGCGCAGCCGTTTTTTGACTTGATTGTAGTATAGTGTGTAAGCACTAATCACGTCAAGCCCGTTCGACCCGCCAAATCCATGCGGCTTCTCAATTTTCTTCAGGCCAAATTTGTTTCGTAACTAATTCGTTTCTAATCTTAATAAAACATGGTATTATATTACATAATTTATGTTGATTAAAATAGAGTACATATACTGTAATGAAAAGTAGGCAACCTAAATAGCATCATTAAAAATATGTAAGGTAATTAATGATTTTGACATTTAGAATTTGTATATACCAGAAAGTGCGATTTTATAATATCTAAATCCATCAATAACCTAAATCAATTGCTTTTGAACTTAACTTCGATCTGTTCCAAATTATAAATGTTTCAATTTCATCTATGTATTCTATAATGGTTGTTCTGCGTCATTGATCTCGTCATCACATGTCAATTGTTCATTATTGTCATGAGACCAGACGACGCGGTTTTTCAAACAATCTTGTTATGAAATTCAACAAACACTTCACATACCTTATAACCATTAAGTATTCCTTATTTTGAAACCACTTTAACCTATTTCTTAACCAATTTTCGGTTATTTCCTGATTTAATATCAGATTGAAGTTTTACCTCATGAAAAGAAGGCATTTAAGTCGTTGATGTTAGTCTAAGAAAAATGTCCGAAAGAAATGTTCACTACATCTCTTAAAACTCGGAAAGATTATCAACATTAGCAGCTGGTAGTGAAAGCTTACACCCTTCAACAGCATTCTTTGTTAGCGAATGACTAAGCGTAGATAAAGGGTAAGAGGAATTGCTCGTCTTGCAATGTACTAATATAGGATGTAACAAAAATACTATGTACCTTTTGTTAGGTATTAACTGTATGACATATAAAGTACAAATTCGCTGAAAGCTGTTTTCATCACAAAGAAACAAGAAAACAAAAAATTAGTGCCCAAAAATTATTTAATCCAGGCCTGGTACAAGGGAACGCAATTTCAAACTCTACTAAATGCGGTGAACATTATGTATGAATATATTGCTCTCAGTGTATATTATGCGTCCGTGTATTCCAGACTGAGGTACGGTATCATATTTTAGGGAAACTCGACAACAGCAAATCGTAAATTTATGTTACAAAAGGCCTGTATGAGAGCAATGTTTAAATTGAATTGTAGAGATTCATATAGACCTGTGTTTATTCAATATAAATACGCACCCTTGTATCAATTTTTATACTTGAGTGTGCCAGGTTTGTCAAAGACAACTATAATGATTTTTTCAAAAAGTGCGAACTTGAACATCAGTACGGTACGCGTGCAATCGCAAACAATTACTTAATGCCACCTCGTACTTGTCTCACGTCGAAGATGCAGAAAAGTTCCATTTATCAGTGAATTAAAATAAATAATCACCTGCCTGAGGACATTAGAAAGATGCCAGATAAAATTTCTTAAGTCTATAAAAAAAATAGTCGTATTATACAATTGAGGAATTTTATAATGACAAATTTTAAAATGTATAATTGTGTTGTGAAAAATTATGTTTTTTCTTCATGTATTGATTTATTGACGTGTTAGATGTATTGTAACATTGTGAACTATTAATATTATTACGTCCTAAAAGTATTATTCCAACCGTATGCCAATATCCAAGAGTTCATCGAACTTAAATAAATCAAGGTTAGTTAGCCAGTATGTTCGTAATGCCTAAGACATTGAAACATGTCATTATCATACATATTTTTTTTTTGCCCGTTAATGGTTACAGATAGACCTCATGTCCAAGATTTTTCGATCGCATATGATTAAAACTATTACATGTTATTTTATAATATTGTATTTCTGTTGCACCCTATATAACAAAAATCCCATTATTAGTTATTTATTTCTATGCATGCATAACTATAATAATGAAATTTTAGTTTTAGCTTTTATATCTGTAAAATAAACTAAACTGGCAACTAAATATTAAAAATCAAACATTGAAAATCAATTAAAATATAACACCATTTTTTAATATAAAGTATCGAATTTTAAGACCAATTAATATTAATAAGACACATGCAAATAAATGTGTCTACTTAAAATATTACTTCTCCGAAAAGATATAAACAGCAACATTTTAAGAACATCGCCGCCAAACATGTGCATGCGAATATAAAATTTGCTGTAACTTGCGTCTCGAGTAATAAAAGAATATTTGAACTACAATTTTCACAAGTTTGCATATATATGATGCCTAACGCCGTACCTAGAAAATATAAACAATACCAACTGTTTCATGTGTGCGAAATTATATGCTCGGCTGAGATGACTTCAGCCGCTACCGCAAACTTAAAATATTTAGACATGACGCAGTGAATACTGTTGGGAAAAGTTTTTTATTTCGGCGACACCGAAACCTTCTGTTCCCTTATGACATCAATAAAAATTTAGACAAATGGTCCCAGACATTTATATTGTCATGTAACTTTTATTTATGTCAATTAAATACTACATGACGGGAAAAAAAAAATAATATTGAAGTGAAGCATTGTGAATAACGGAAGTAAAGTTCTATTTTTAAATCGTTACATGATGAATGAACATTGTACAAGCACTTGTGGAATTTGGCGATTTTTGAAGATGCTCATAAATAACCATAAACGTCAGAAGTGTTAGAAAAATTGGGAGGATTTAAAAAAAGTTAAGTATAGATCCCCAATTACTAAAAAGGCCAAAAAATATTAAAGTTACAATGAACTCACGCGAAATGATTCACTGTCTACTAAAATATGTTTTAGAACTCTTCTCCGCTGTAAACATAGGTAAATGTTTTTTTTTGTGAAACTTTAAAACTTGTCTGGGTGTATAATATATAAACGCTGTTCTACAAATATTCTTCCTACATATAATATTCCTACACATTTTTTAATAACGTATTTTCAGAACCAAACATTGCGATTTCCACATTCCAAGCATCAATGTTTGCATTTGTTTATAATAATTATACATGTTACTGGTTTCTTTAGCACGTGTTCGCGATTTTGCTAATGGAATGAACATCTGTTATGTAATAAATTAGAAAATTATGATCTATCAGTAAATACAGAGTTCAAAAATGAGCACCACTTAATTTTACAAAGGATACAAGCACAGAACGTTAGTAAAGACTAAATATTACTGTAATTTTGTTTGTAATTACACATAGCAGGAAGTCTTTGTATTAATCATTGAGGTTTCTAATGTTTATCAACCTATTCGGGTTTTAAACCTTTTAAAGCAAGCGCTAGTATTTTCTAAATACGCTCATGGAAAAGTTACATCAGCTAGACTTGTCATTACTTTGATCGGCAATCAAATGGTATTGAATGGTGAAAACGTTTGTCTATGTAGTTTTACATTTGTGTTTTCATTTCACTTAAATTCTGTTTCAAAATAATGCTCTTTTATTCAAGAAGTTTGAGAATGATTTATTATGTTCCATTACATCTATTAATTTCTCTTCATTCTAAGTTCTCACTCTACCATGCAAGTCATATTATTTTTTTAAGTATAGATAAGAGCGGCAATAAGGTGATTTAAAAGGTCTATTGTGTCCCTAATTATTGGTGCATTTGCTATTGATCGTCCAACTCTATTCCTTTTAGAAAGTGTATGATATGGTTATGAGAGGACTTGAGGTCTAACGCCGCGGAGTTGCGTAATACTGCGTAATTTGGAAGAGTGTGGATAGAGCTTTCATCCTGTTCAAAACCATTACCTGTTTCTTCTGTTATTCCAATCGTTTGTAGGTTGCAATGGCCTAAAAGAATCCTTGTTGTTATGCGGCTATCTTCAGGTTAATATATTATGTAGAGGTTTACAGAGTTTTAGTTTACCGTATTATTTGGAAACTTTCTTTATTTTGAGTTTATTCTACTCTACTTCGCTTCTTAATTTCTAAAGTATTGTGTGTTATGTATCTAGCGAAAGCTTTCCTCCTCTAAAATGGCATTCCAGTCGCTTTTTCAGTGAAATCATTTATTATTACATATCTCAATACCATTTGATGGCATTTCTATTAAGTTTCAAGTTGATGTTTTAACCCCACCCCTAACTTGAGACATGCTTCGGAACGAAATGTCAAAAAAATTCAGCTTATTTTTGAAAGGATTCACTATAAAAGCGAGTGGGATCTAAACGCCATCTCATAATTGAATCAAATCCTACACTGATAGCTACAAAACGGCAGAGGGAACTGGAATATAAATATCTAGGCCTAGAACCAAGTACTTTGAAAGTTTAGAGAAATATCCGAGTATCTTACTGGCAAAAATACACGCTATTGAAAGATGCGTCCAGTTCAATATTAACAGGAATTACCGAATTATGTCTGATAGTCAAGCAGCCATCAAGGTGCCGACCTCACACGAAATCGGTTCCAAGATAATTTCGGAATGCCTAGGGAAATTAAACGAGCTATTCAACAGTAACCTTCCTGTGTGTTTCGGGTCACACAGGGGTGGAAAGAAACGAAATAACAGATGATTTTGTAAAAAAAGAGTCTGGAATACCATTTGTAGGGCCTGAACCCTTTTTAAGAGGTTTGCCGAATGCATCAACCTATTTTCCCAGATATTCGGTTCATTTTTAGGTCCATTTTAGAACTTCTACTGACTGCTTTATGATTTCACTCAAAGACGGAAAGATTAACAAGAAGTTGAAATAAATAAAACTGGTGCAAATACTATACTCCATATGAATTAATCACAAACGTCCATTTAAGTGTGTACGCCAATAAAATTGGATAAGTATGAGATTTCAAAACGCGACACTAAAGCTTTCTACTTCTGGGTGGTGGGACACCATATACTGGTAAGGTGGAGAAAAGAAACAGTAACGTTCCGTTGTCCATTGACAGCTACAATAGACTGTAGTGGGGCTTTTGTATTTGTTTTATAGAAGATTCGTTTTGGGTTATTTTGTAAAATTGAACACAGTAACTTTTTAAAATGTTTACGAGAGTGTTTTCAATATTTCTTCATTGTTGTCCTAATATTTGAGGAAAAGTTTCACACAAGGTTTCACACTGCAAATATACTTAGATATCTAAGCATAAGTAAAGTAGGTACATGCTTTGAAGTCAGTTAGGAGTCAAAAAAACTATAAAAATTGATAGGTGTCATAAATGACACAGACTTAGTAAATTTATTCTACGACATAACCTTGGTATTCTAGAGTTAGAAAATTTATTTACAATAAAATTAATTACTGTTTAATTTTATCATATTGAGACAATAAGAAAAATACATCTTTGTTCCGAAAATATATTTACTTAATCGCATTGAAAAGAATTATCTCTGAATGAATGAAACCTATCTATCAGTGTATAGTGCCTAGACGATAAAATTCGCTGTTAATGTACTCAAATTAACACCTAGTGGTCTTATGACAGTATACTAGCACATAAATGTTTTATAGCGGAACTTATCATACATTATAGTATTTAATCTTTTAACGCATGTTTGAATAGCGGCTTATTTGTAGCATCCTGCGAAGTTTTTACCGTATAATGCACCGAACCAAGAAAACCGACCAGTCACGAACACATGTTTGGGACACGCCAGTAAAGGATAAAAGGATGAAACAGCGCACATAATAATAAATATTACCGGCCGTGTAAATAATAGTAACCCGAGGCGGCGCGGCGACGCTTTTGCTTCGAGAGAATCTGAAAGAAAGAGGAATCTACAAAAGGAAGAACACCGTATACTTACGCAAGAAGGAGAAGAAGAAGAAATAGAGGAAGAAGAAAATAAAAGAAAGAATCTCAAACGCTCACTTCCTTCTTACAACGAGTGCGATCCGGGCGGTCACCAGAAGGACATACGTAATTAATTGAAGTGATTTAATCTGTGCGTTCTACTGGTCCGACGCCTTTTTGTTCCTATTTAATTGCGGCATGTCCACAGAGAACCCGAGGAGAGATATTTACAATGTAGTGCGGTAATATATAGTGCATGCTGAAGGTATAACAAGCTCTTGTTTTTTGTTTGTAAAAAAAAACAACATTGCGATCATTTTTTTTTCTTAACAAAATTTATGTTAGTTCATAAAAAAGTGGTGAACTATTGACGTCATCTTTCCTATGTTGGGGAGATGTAGGTAGTAAATTTATATCTTTGTTAAACTAAATAATTCCAGTATATTTTCGGACGGAATAACAACTTCCTAGAGTTAAATTTTAAAATGAATCACAATATCGTAACAAGCCCACAGATTTTGAAGGATTTAACTATGTTTGCAATAGTGATTGGGCTAAAGGTAGCTGCTCGAGAGGATTGAAATGGTAATACCGGCGTTATAACCTTCAACAATAAAATTTTAATAAAACATCCTAGATATTCCTACAGTCTGATAAAGCTTAATATTTAAATTTCAGAAATCTTTATAGCGTATTCCACTGGTTGCACTGCGGCGCGCTAAGCGCCGTTGTTGTATTACACTGATAGTCAGTGTCCATTGGCATAGTGTTTTGCATTCCGCTGGTGCACTGACACCGAAAAAAGGCGGACCGAGTGTAAAAAAACACATGGAAGTGCAAATAATTTAGGCATAATTGAATTTGAATAGACTTTTTAGACAATAAATACGATAGCATAGGGAAATAAATTTCGTTATAGGAAAATCATGCCATTAAGTGATAACCAACAAATAGTACCGCAGATAATTATTGTACCTTACATAAATGATTACTTACGAGTAAGTATTTTACCTACTGGCATTGACGAGTAAGGCACTAGCCGATTGTTAACAGAATATATTTTTATTTACTTGCGAAGTGTCCAGTATATTTATAACGTATGGATTTTGTTTCAATCATGTTCAATAGTTGTGCCTCAAACTACTTAACACTAGCAAGTAGCTATTTAAATATTGGAAAGGAAATGTGTTTGTGATACACTGTCTCAGAGCTAGTTATAACAATTCATATTAAAAAAAAAAGTAAATGGGGATTCAGAAAATCGGTAAGAAAATAAAAAATACCTAAATAAGAAAATTAGCACTAGGAAAAGTGACTTTTACATACGTACATAAACTGGTACTAGAATCGCAATTTAATGTAAAATTATAAAGTCCAAAATTATTGATATGTTGGAAATAAAATAATTACTGTTGTGTATAAATTTAAACTTTTCAAATACATTGCAACATTATAAAAATCAGTAAAATACTTATATGAAGACAGATATACAATAAATAAAACTGCCTTTTAATGGATTACGGTGATTATCCTACCAAAGCGGATAATCGGTCAAGACGGTAAATTGGTCACTACAATTAATCGGACACTCCGGTTATAATCGGCCGTACCGGTTATCCGGTTATGTACATATGGTTAACCGGTCATAAAATCTCTCCGGTTGCACAGCGCTAGTCACGATGACGAAAAATGACGGACAGTTATCAGGAATTTATGTTATTTGGCGACTTCTTCGTTGAATGAAACTTCAACATCGCCTAATGGACACGAAATAAATATATTTGTGAACATAATAAACTAAAAAAATAAATTGTAATCAATATATTCTGATTAAAAATCCTGAGAAATTATGAAACTTATTACGAATTTCAAAAAATACTTTTCCCTATTTCTAAATATTTTTTTTTGCAATTGCTTATTTTATAATATGAACTTCCATTTTTGTTAGTCGCCATTTTCAATATGAACTTATTCTTAAATGTGTATTCCACTGGGACTGCAATTTTAAAGATCTGAATGTGGTTAGCAACTATAGTAAAATAGGCTATTAGTTTGCTCTATTTATTCAATAGTATAATGTACATATATACCAAGGTATTAACTTAATAATGATAATACAGTAACATAGCAGAAAAAAAATGAGATAACGATTTATTGAGTGTGATTCTATCATCATGTAGTAGTGTAATGCCAAACATGATTTACTTATACGGAAAGCTATGTATTTCATCCAACCAAACAAAAATTCTTATTTCTTATTTCTGTTCTTTGCTGTTGGGGATCGTTAGGAACTAGGATCACTAGGATCTAGTGATGCAATTTTTACCATATTTGTAAATATACATGCATAATTACATACGCATAGGAGTACATGGCTATACACAATGTTAAATTTTGTAAAGGATATGTTAATCACACGCATATGAATAAACAGAAAACTCTTTTTTTATACTTCGATTAATGTCTACAGTTTGAGACTACTTAGTAAGTTGATCAACTCATCAGCACTGTTATCTAAAGTTCAAACAAGAAATTCATACTTTCTTTAAAGGTACACTGAGGAAACGACAGATATTAATTTAACAAAACAGCTTTTAATTAACGAATTAATGTATTTCTTGTCCGGTAAACGAGGGTATGTATGTAGCTTCGAATCCTGCGTGAGGAAAATTTTCCTTGGAAAAAAAATCTTCTGAATTATTGCAGTTATTAGCACAAATACATTAATTCGTTAATTATTTCATACTGTAAAAAGCTCGTAATCAAAACAGCTTTTGTTAACAAAATATTGTTAAGCTAATCAAAATTAAATTAGCAAATACATTGAATCTATGGTGTGAGTACAGAGATTGCCGCAAAGATGGCAGTTCTCCTATTTCACTACACTGAGAATACGTATATTTAATATAACTTGAATGCGTGGAAGACGTGACTATAAATGATTATCTATTTACCAGGTAAATACCGTATAGGAACTGAGATCATCAGAACAGCGAGTCGCATCGTACCACAGTACTTCTGCGAGTCAAATCCAATGCGGGGGCAACTGAAGAAAGTATACAGTTTAGGAACTCTGTAACTCGAATATCAACATCAATGTCAAAGCAATAGGGTATCGTATCGCTAACGTATTTGGTACTCTGTACGGAAACCGATATCGACTTCGGTAGTGCTCGGAAAATATCAACTAACTGCTTACTTTTGGTTTAAATCTTGCCGAAATTCCTAATAGGTTCAGTCAAGTGCCCTAAAGTAATCTTAAATATCCATCATTTTTATTAATCTTTTTGTTTGACTTAGAATTTTTTTTTTATAATTTCAGAATTTTGTTATAAAGCTTTATTATAATTTAATTTATTTATCATTATTAACTATTTTTTATATCAAATTAAATTGTTAAAAAAACTCAAAGTAATAAAAAAGTAAGCACCTATATTTATCAATCTTTGTTATTGCGTTAAATTATGCTAATTTATTTTTTTCTAATAAAACAATTTTTGACATATGTGATATAAATTCAATAAATAAATTAAACAGTGTAAGTTGTATAGTATATGTATTGGTACAATAATAAATAAATAACTACAATAAATTCTATTGTATTTCTATTTTTACTTAAGAAATGGACTAGAATATCTGCACTATCTGCTAGTCTGCTAATATTACACACTCCATTTTAATTGCATGTATTTGCAATTTTTTTTAATAATTACATCTTTTACTTTCAATTTTAAAATTTTCAATTTTAACGTCTATGTGATACATTATGTGTATGAAATTATTAAAAAAATTGACTATATGTTACTATTACGAACATGCAATTAAAATTTACCAAACATTGAATATAAAATGAAGACACAAATTGAAAAAGATGTAATAAATCACATCGAAACGCTTTTGTTTTGCAAATTATAAAAAAGAATAAATCAGTGCCGCTTCCCAAGAAGTTTTTAATTAATAAATACCCATGTATTAAATCTTGTGATAGAATAACAAATACAAAATATATATAACTTACGCTCATAATGAAAGGTCCTAGTTGTAATATTTTTAAATTAATCGCTCTATGTATTTAACTCGTTGATTTAACTAAAAGATGTAGCCGCCTTAACAATCTTAGGCCAAATAAAGGAAAATTTACGGTAACTACTGACCGTTTAAACATCTGTTCACCAAACGTTAAAAATGTTGTAAAAGGTAAAATTATTTCAAACGTAAATAGAAAATTTCTAAAATCGTATTTTCGCAAATACAACAACACAGAGAGGTAAATACAGCTATCTTGTTTATAAGACAAGGACAAGTATGTTGATATTCGATAGCGACGGGTTTACATGGGTCGCTATGATTTTAAACATCGGAAATGCGTTAGGGTCACGATGACGCACGAGGAGAGTTACAGAGTACCGATTAAATTTTGCTACAATAATTCACCTAGATATCCTAGAAATTATAATAATATCAGTTTCCTAGCTATTAAGGCTCTAAAGTCACAAATATTTTTTAGTTAGGAAGCGAATAAATTTTATAACTTTTTTTTCAGAAATTCAACAGCTCTAATCTAAAATACAGTTTTCGCTGGGACACTAGAACATCAGCTCTCACTAAAAATAAGTATTAGATCTTCTAGAAGGGTTTCTCCCGCCTTGAAAGGTTCGCGGGGAAGCCTACTTCTACCTACGCCACTGATTTAGATGTAAAATAAGAAATTATTTCTTGACGACAATGTTCTTTATGTGCATATAATCTGTAAGATTCTCAAAAAAATAAACTGATAAAATTCTGAATCAATGACAATTCCAAATTTGAAAAGCTCTCTTTATTACCGTGATAAATACATCATAAAATTCTCATCAACATTATGGATATTTGGTTAATGTTTATTGTTTGCAGAGGTTCCGCTTTATACATTACAGTAGCGAACATAATCGTCAAATTGATGGATTCATTAAAATTAAAGTAGCATTCTCCGTAACAGTTTTTTCAATAGGTAACAAATTCTCGGAGGTGAAAGTGTTTATTATTTAGAACATGTTATCGTTACTGCGGTTGAAGTTTAGTTCATATTTTACGAATCTGTTAAACTGACAATGTCACCCACAAATATCGATTCTGTTTATTAATTTTATCTTGAAATGTTTTATTGCAATACTAAGAATTGGTTTGAACGGTAATTCCTAAAGTGTTTACTTATATGATTTAGTCAGAAATTTTACTGGATTGTATTTTAAACTGAACGACCGGAAATGCTTAGTGATTGAGAGATTGATGAGAAAAAAAAATCAATGCAAAAGATATAATACACAGATCATTTCAAATATTATATTTTTTTATTACTACACTTAAATGCATAAATGCCTAATAATAATTTATTTATTTATAGTGAATTTAGTTAGCATATGGTTAGTAATTTCCCGCATTCGCAAGGCTAACGCATATCTTTCGAGGAAGCATTAATCTATTGTTAATATTCTGAGAATCTTAGGTTCATTTTAAAATTCGCTGCTCGTTAAACCGCTACCCAGATTTGTAAATTGAAGTGTGATTCCTTTATGGATGCAAACATTTGTGCATAATAAAGATCTGATTGTGGTTAGCAATATCTTTGAATTTATCACTATCGCGGTAAGCAGTAAGCATACTAATTGTATATTAATAAGTACGAAAATTTAAGGTTGCAAGGATAAGATAAGATTATGTAGTATTTCAATTATGAAGGAATACCAACAATAGTTTTTATCTTTTGTGCAAAGTAACACAGCTTTGCATATTTTTACTAGTAGTACGGATTTCACATCCAGGATTAATAGATAATAATTAATAGAATAATAGATTGATTATATTAACTAGTTGTACATTAAATAATTTTACTTGGGATAAGTTGTATTACTTATCATTTGTTTAAAACAAGAATGATTGTAGACGCAATCATTCACAAATAATAGGACCGTGACGAACTATGAATGCATAGAAATAATATATAGTAGTGAACTCTCATTACTGTAGGCACTAAATTTCCCTGCATGCATGCTAGCTTTGCTACAATTCTGAAAACAGTCTGTATTGTTTACAAATCATATTTATATTTAGTATGTCAATACTTGAGTGAATAAGATTACTTCTGTGTTCTTTTTCTTTCTTAGAAGTTTATCGTTGATTTTTTAAAACCTGTTTCTACAGAAAGTTTTGTCATGGTTTGCTGATGTTAAGAAAGTACCTTTCATTACTTCTCTGTGTTGGTGGTCATATCTACATATCTGTTTTTGCGAAAGCATGAAGTGCATATTTAATATTCTTGTGGAAAAGTGCAACGTATTGGCTACAAATAATGTCTGCAAACAGGCAAAGTTACTACCATCATGTACAGGTGTCTTACCAAAAATTGTTTTTTTATTACAGCTATATCTTTCATTTTAGAAAAAAATATCATTTCTCCAAACAGAGAATTCAATATTCAAAAATATTTCCGATCATATAGAATGTTCTAGAAATAGAGCAATACTACACTGAGAAAAAAATATAGATATAGATTTAACACAAATGTGTTTCATTTAACATAACCCTGCGTTAATTATTGTGAGCATGACGGTAAAAATATTTTTGTGGTAAAAATAACCATAAAACTCAAGTAGGTATTAGTACAGCAACATTACAATAATAACTTGAGTGCACTGTTCATATATACTACAATCCATTGTAAATTTAATCAATCACCCTTACGAATGGCACATTTGTACATGGTGCTTACCACTATCGAGTAAATCAGATCTTATAACAATCGTAGTAGCATAAAAAACTCAGTAAAGTTTGTATTACATTAACAACTTAAAATTACTACAATAATGGTCAAAAATGCAAACAGTCTTCCTTCGCCGATGGTTATATAGGAAGGGTTATGGAAGGGATATTTTGAGGAAAGTTACTTATTGATTTAAATAGATCGAATGACGCATCACGGATAATATAAGGGTTGTTCGAACATGCGGTTCGCGAACGGTTCGTGATCATGTGAACCAATCACAGAACAGATTGGTGTTCTCGGGAACTGGAATGCGTTGTCTGATTGGTTCACATAGTCGTGAACCGTTGGCGAACAGCAGTTCGAGCAAACCCATAGTAAAAATCACATGTACCTATAGAAAATATTATAAGTAGGTCATGTTAGGAATGCGTGTCTAAATTGGAATTATCACCAATCATACTTGCACACTATTTAATATACCAGAACGTTGTGCATTTTTTACTATCGGTGTGGTAAAAAAAAAGCCAAAAATTTACAATAAAGTTATTGTAATATTTACTGTCTCGTAAGGAACAATTACTGTCTTTGAATGATAATAATTACATCAATTGTGCTAACATTTACTCCAATCGTATTACAGTACCTGAATTGTAATTTTAGCAACAGCTTTTTTTCTCAGTATACTCCGTTATTTTAAATGAAACTTTTTATATACTAGTCCAATTTCAAATTGTAAAAACTAGCATGAGTTTTTATAAACCACTATATAGTAATAACTAGAGTTGGGCAAATTTTCCGGCTTTTATTTACCTTTTTGTAAAAAAATGGGTTGCTACAAGCCTTCGATTAAGGCGATTTTGTATGTATTTGCATCTGTTTCAGTTTTTCCTACTTTATATACCACACGTGGGTGATAGGTAAGTCTACATACTTTCTCATGTAACAGTAAAGCTAAAATCTATATAACGAGTGTTCAATGTGTGCCTTTTAGGTATTATCAGGTTGTTTTTTAGCATTATGTTTCGTTGATCATATTGTTAGCAGCGCGGGCTGCTATGTCGTGCCAGCCGCTGCTGACTGTCAACTTTTTCAGAAATTTTCTAAAAACTTTAGAAAGACTTTAACTTCTGAAGAAACTAACAGTATGATCGTGAAACGTCAATTCAAGAAGCAACAACGCGACTAGTGACAAGTTTTTTGAAAAAACGAGAAAATTTAATGTCGTGGCTGTATAATTAGTAGAAATAATAGTATCTATTTTTAGTGAGTTATAGTGATTATTTCACAATAATAATTAAATGTCAAACCCATCAAAAAATAATTTTGTATGTAATATTTTATGGTTCTTACATCTCATTATTTATTTACTTATTTTTTTATCCATTTTATAAGAAACTAAATCTTTCATTAAAACTAAGCAATCATCATTGTTACTTTTTTTATTCAGAGATATGTCCTCTTTCTGTTATGCATATTTCTTTCCACTTTATTTTGCGTTACTTTTTGCAAAAAAAATTATTCCTTCTATTTTTCTTCGTAGCTGGCTCTCTTTTATAGATTGATTTCTTCACATCGATTCACAAAAATAACTAGCGGAAAACGTATTATACGTAAATGAAAATATTTTTGACAATTTTGACGTTTAATTATTATGGTGAAACAATTACCAAAGCCTACCAAAGACATATAGCATTATTTTTGTTGACCATAGGAATTGAAAATTATATGGAATCATAAATGTTTAGTATGAATTAAGGGTTAATTTAGCAGCGCTATTTACAAAAAAATAAAAATAAAAAAAAAAACAGATACCCTGAACTAAAGCTAAGCAGATGTTCAGTACTATACTGGATAATGCTGTTACATAATTATATCGATTCTAATTTCACTGTTATATCAAAAGAAGTATGTATGTTTAGTATTTAAAATACGAATACCTAGAACAAACGCAAATACAAACTTAACCTAACGCTTGCAGCGCGGTTGCCTTAACAAAAGAGTAAATGACAATTCTTATAATTCTTATCATCACCTATAGTGGCACGCTTCTGGTCATATAAAATTATTATATATTTACAAGATTTCTCTTTTCAATATACTAATTATTATTACGTAATCGCTTTAAAGTCAGAATGATGAAATTTTCTAGGAAAAAATGTGTTTGATATAAACTTTAAATAAAACTGTTTGAACGCTATAATAAAATTTTTCTTAACTCTTAATTTTAAATTAAAGTGGAGTGTTAATCTTGCTAGGCGAAAATATAAATAAAACAATTGCTTTATGTTGTATAAAATCATTCTTCTCCAAAGAGAATTATATGAAACCACAAATATCATGACCCTTAGGAACTTATTCTCATCTTCTCGCTAGAAATTATATAGTACAGCACTCGTTCGAACTTTCTATGGATACGTATTCGCGATATAAATCAGAATATTTCATTGTTGCGAATACCGTTAAATTCATTTCAAACTCGAAAAAAGCATGAACCGTCGAATGCAACAACCGTCCATTGTTGCTGCATAATGGCAAATATTTCAAAGTATTATCGCGAGTTCGTCCTCTTCCTGCAGTTCGTCGGCGTTCGTAACGCCTCTGGGATCTCCTCTTCTTGTGTTTTTATTTGCGCATTATTTATACGTTCCGTTAGTACATTTCACCGATTCCGGCGCAACAATAACGTTTTATCCCGTTCTATTCATCGACGTTGTTCTGAATAAGATATTCTGCACTTACCTGCATATGTATAAGTACATAAATACATACATACCTCGTTGAGTTTAAACTGTCTATTAATAACATGAATAAGATCAAATCTATCGTAGTGCATTTTCCTTGGCTAAATGTCACAGGTTTAAGTAATGGTTGCAAAGAAAGACTTAATATAACACAGGATTTTACATGTTCCGAGGATATCTTTATTACTTTCGTAAGAAGCGGAACAGGGTTCATTATGAACAGAACAGTACCTTACAATATACGAAAAGTTGTAAGGAAATATGAGATAATTTAACTCTTCGGTTACCTTAACTAATTGTAAGATATTAATTAACAAATTGCATTAAATATTTTAAAACTGTTCATTTTAATGTTTTATAAAACTAATACTTTATGCATTAAAGCCGATTGAAATGTACACAAATGAACACGATAGTGTAAACATTATAAATAATTTGAAACAACATGTAATTACAATACATGGGGAAAACAACTGTGCCGGCTGGCAGTTGCACTTTAGTAGGATATTAGATATACAGTTCAAGTAAAAAGTAAATCTACTGTTATGTTGTACGTTACATTATACAAATTAAACCAAGAAGTGTTTTTGGTTTTTTTTTTTTCAATAATAGGTAATTATAATCAAATGTATATTGTGTCTTCCAAGAAAAAAATAATTTAATTTATAAAAAAATGTTAAAATTAAATAAAAAAAAAATAATAAAGAGAGAGACTAGGAGAGAAAGGGACGTTTATATTCGAGATGAATAAATATTAAAAAAATAAAACGTTGACCAGTATATAATTATAATAATACTAATAATAATAATAATAATAAAGTTTATAATGCTAGTACACAAAGTGTTACATACGTCAGGGAAAAAACAAGACTGGAAACATAGAAATATTATAGTAAAAAGATGAATTTAAATCAATTTAAATCATATCGCTAAAATTATTATTCAAAAATGTTCAACTGAATAAAGCTTTTCGAAATTGAGTATTTTTCATATATTTTTGAACGACATTAATGGTATTTTTTGATGGGAGCTGGGTTGACAATGAAAAATTGAGGCAAAATAATTGATGCTATTTGACTTCTTTTCACTTTAAGTTGGTGTAGTCTAATATTTTCGTAAATCTAGTAGGTAATATGATAAACTATTAAGAGTTAATTATCAAAATTATCTTTTATAAAAGTGATACATTCAAGATATAACACATGTGTAGTTATAAACTTTAAGTTATAAAAGTTGCTCTGGCACAGCTCTCTATTCCAAATTGCAACCAATCTGATACATCTTCTTTTGCAATTTGAATCTTTGATCAGTGACTGGAAGACCCCAAACAAATGTTGAAATTGGTGGGTTTTATTTTTTTATGTTAAACCCTTTGTTAGCGTAGAAATGCAATTAAGGACCCCGAAGCTGCACTGATGAGCCCTAGAGAGGGTTAAATTGCAAATTATTAATGAATATTTTAACCAGTATTTTTTTTTGGATAAACAGCAGTCAAAAAAGTAACAAAATTAAGTTGAAATCAGTATAAAAAATCATAAAAAGTGATGAAGAACAAAAGAAGTTAATATTAGAAAAGAGACTTGAACAAAAGCAGAAATCGAAAGCAACAGCAGAAGAGAATGAAATATTAGGACCACATACACATCTTATAATTAATTAAAGAACATTTAATTAAAGTTGTAAAAGTTAGTCATTTCGATATAAATAAATTAATATAAAACAGTACCTAATAGTATCTACACAAAGGGGCTTCTACTACTGCTGCTGACCTGAACCTTTCAGATCACCTGAAAGATGTCCTTTGTAAGTGTGGATAAAACGTTGGCCAGAAGAAGATCCAGGACGCGGTTGCAACCCGAACGCTTAGCAAAGTATAATTAATACTTCGACTAATGTCTACAATTATGCGACAAAATTATTACTGGAAATTATGTCTAAATGCCAATTTTCTTAGTTTAGCGACATTTCAACATTATTTAATATCTTTTTCAAGCTCCAACGATAAGTGAATATTAATGACTTCTCCTTTATTTTACAACATATTGTTGTTTGTCAACAACACAAAATACATGTTAAAAATTTGTAAATAACGTTAGCACAATTAACAAATTTCCGAACAAACAATATACATAAATACAGACATATAAATATTATATATTCAATACTTATTCCACTAACAATTTTGTCGCATAATAGAATACATTGGCTAACTAAGAAACTCAGAAATGTCTACAATGTAAGATTGGTTAATAAGTTGTTCTGATGACCAGCATTATTGTTCTCTCTAAAGTTCGGATAAGAAATTCATACCATTTTGAAGATATACTGTGGAAGTAGAGGTGCGCATTTTAGCAATTATCTCGACCCGTCTGTTTGTTAGCTTAGCCCGACCTGTTGCATTTTTCAGTTCCACCCATTCAAGCCCCCATCCGTCGTCCCGCAGTTCGTTGCATTCACCGATTGCCATAACTTTCCTTCTATATGGAAAGCTATTTTAACTTAGACTTGAGGTTTTGATGTGCACCTGCCAATATTTATAATAGAAGTTGTAGCAACTAGTGCTGAAGAACACGTTGATTTAATAATTAAGTAAAACATATATCTTACACAATATTTATAAATCCAAATAATCATATGAAGCAAATTTTATTATAAAACAATACATGTTTTACATTAATATGAAATAGATTTAGATTTAGTATTAAAAATCAAAACCTAGAGTTTGGTAAAATGAAAAATAAATTAGGAACCTTGGAGCAGAACTAGAAAATAAAATTAAGGACGGATAAAAAAAAAAATTCGACAGACATATTTTAAAATTTGTCCATAATTTTACAAAGTTTCAATAAAATATAAACTTCATGCTTAAAGTTTTAAACACTATGTATTGTATATGTATTGTTAAATCAACTCCTACCCCCCATTATAACAATTATGGACTTTAATCAAAATTTGAAGAAAGGAAATTGGATCTTATCTAACTTGGAATCAATGCTTTCAGAAGACGCATCGAAATACATTTGATTAAAGAATAGCAGTGTATAGGTAGAAAATTCATTATTTGGCCAAGCAATTTAAAAAAACTCAGAACCAACAAGCAAATATGTTTTTTAGTAAATAGTTTCGAAAATTTGTCAAATACAAGTATATTTTCTTGTACTAAAAATTGTGTAATTTTCATTTTTTTTTAACTTCTTCGTACAATACATCTCACGCTGGAGATCATGCATACATTTATTACAATATTATTTTTTTCAATTTCCATCCAGATAAGTTCTCCTTTTAACTTAGTGTCTAATTATACAATATATTAATTTACTATATAAATGATACCGTATTATTATATACAATGCGGACAGACAAATACTGTCACCGACATTCAAATGGATTCTGCTTTCAATTGCATATTTTAATACCGTAAAAGATCATTAAATGTTCGTTGATTACCTATTAAAAAATTACAAGATCCAGGTAGATTATTTGAATAAAGGTAGATATATTAAGGTTTGTTCGAACATGCAACGGTTCAGCGGAACGAGGTTCGTTTGATCCACGTGATTTCAATCACAGAAGAACAGATGGGGAAGTTTTCGCGATACCAGGGAATGCGTTGTCTGAATTGGTTCACAATGATCATTGAAAACAAGTTTGCGAATGCATGTTGGCAACAAATTCAATCAATCACTTCGATTTGTTTGCTCCAACATACCTCATTCCATATATCAAAATCAAAACAAACTCCCACTACTTTGTGTTTACATGTTGAATCGAGTTCAGAACCAGTCAGACATCTACTAACAGATTGCAGCAAAGCTGCATTAATTATGGTTCAAAAAGAGATAAGGAATAAAATCTATTTACTAGCTAGGTTCAATATCGTTAACTTGTTTAGCAAAGATCAACATCTAATAACAGAGATCTAGTAAATCACTATCTATAAGAGATTACAATTTGGGTGAGAATACAATGGGCGTAGTGGTTATGTATATTGAGCATATTTTTATTGTATTGATTGTAAAGTACAGTAAGTAGTTTATAAATTATCATCAACAAAGTAATAACATAAAATATGAAATTAATGATTCTCGAGATTCTTATCTTGGGAATAGCATTTGCAAAATAAGTTATACTTTGGCTTTTTACAATTATTTTCGATCAATGAGTATACACGGCACTGTTGGGTAGTGGATAATATTTACATTACGTATTCAAAATTATATACGAATATAGGATGTGCTGGAGACAAATAAATGAAGGCAGGAAACATCAGAATGATGTATCTACCTTATATAACATATTTGCTGTATAAGAACTAGACGGCTAACCGGGCTTGACGAGTCTCATTACAAAAAAGGCAGCGCTCGTGTCGCACCTGAAATTTTTCGGCCCGGGCCGCCTCGGTCCGCGGGTCGGGCAGGGCCAAAACGAGTCAGCCCGGCCTATTCGCATCTCTATGTGAAGCTATAGATGTTTAGCAAAACACCTTGTTAATAAAATGTTGATGAGTTGACCAACATTATAGTTAATCCAACAAGAAAAACGTAGTGCGGACAGTGTATACTGTGGTCAAACACGTATACACATTTACCTATTTACCATTATATATTACTGAATTATACATCCTCAGAACGGGCTCTATTGCGTCATGGCGTGCTGATCCTCCGCTGCAACCCTAGTGTAGAGGGCAATTGGCAAGCAATGACTTTAATGGTATTTAACCTCGTAATACTGTTGACCTGATTAAGGTTTGGTTAATTTTAATATCTGTAATTTCATATTCACGAAAACCCATGCGGGCAAAGCTAACAACAGCTAGAGTTATATAAACTTAAAGAAATAGTTTTGATCAATTAAACAAATTGTTAAACTAAAGATGCACTTTATTAATTTCCATTTTTTTATTTCTCACAGTCAATTAAATATTTATTTGATCATTATTTGCAAATTCGACCAAACATGCTTTACTATTCCAAGAAAAAAAAATACTTTGCGATTAATAGCGATTATGTTCTAGCAAATGTATATAGCAAATGAAAAGTATAATGATCAGAGAAGCTAAGAAAGAGTCTAGCTATATTTTCAGAAGTAATGAAGAAGTAAATTTTAAGATTGAGAGCTGATAACACAAATTAAAGAAATACCGCAGAAAATTCTGGCAATAGCGCTAGCTGAACAAGGGATTCCAGAGCAGCATATGCCATCGAGCTGAAAAAAATCACATGCCGCAACAATTTAAATTTAAATGCTAAGATGAAATTTAACAATTGTTTACATTTTATTAACAAAAAAGATTAATACGACAGTAAATCCTCGAGTACAATACTGAAGAAACTAAAAATGGAAATGGAACAGCGAAATACAGTTACTGGGAAATCTCCAGGGAATGGAGGCAAAGTAAAATTCTTCTGGGAAACTTATCACGAGCAAGAGGTTACAGAACTGCATCAACTGAGTAAGAACAATGTTCGCACTCCATTACCAGGAAATACCCTTTCAGCGCCATTTGTAGACGAACGGACACCTGAGTAAGCGTTAGATTGGGAAAAGATCCTGAATGCAGATTTTGTGGGGAACAAGATGAAACATCCATCACCCTCCTTCAAAAAACTGCGTAGCACCTGCTGGCTTACTCGAGGGGCATATGGCACCTCGGAATGCAATGATTGGAAATAATCGAAGAGGGAAGGACTTTACCTAGACTGGGGCCCCTCTGAACATCCTACCACCTTTTCTAAAAAAGGAATAGGAATTTGGAAGGCCAAAGCTGTAAAGCAGATAGGGACACAATAGAATCTTTTAGGTCCGCAAGTTGAACACCAACCCTTTCTATTTACCATACATACAAAACATAGTACATCCTCGAACTCCAGACTTGCCATAGAAAATCGAGCGCGCGATCCACTAACCAGCGCCCGCCCGTCTTTTGCTATACATTTAGGTTAATGTCACATTGCAGTGCGCCACGGAGTATAAATTTTTCAGTTTAAACAGCTAAATGTTGCTAGTTTTTTTTATCCTTATAATGATGGAAATTACGAAGAAATATCGTTTTTATATATATTTTTTTTTTGATCAAACAGAGGCCTATTCAGAAAAACCCGCGCACAGGTATCAGTTTCTATTTTTTTTGCTTCAAGAATCACCTCAATTTTTTTTTCAACTAGATCGGCGATATGCTGACCTGGCAATCCTCTTGCGAGTTGAGAATACCCAAATAAACTCAAACTATTCCCAAGCCGTTTTCTAACATTCTCTTCTTTCGTACATACGAACACTTCCTTCTTCCGTTCCCTTACTCGCGCGCGCCTCTACATAACGTTCCGTCTAAGTTATTGCATATGTCAACCTCACGCTGGATTCATTCAACCCGATCCCGTCTCTCTTCGTGATCAAACACAATTTAAACTCTTCTTCTATTTTCCTGCGAGCCTTTCGCGTATAGCATACCTTCCTCTTCGCCGTGTACCGCCCGGAGCTGCACTTTTTCACCGTTCGACTTTCTCTCTCTATTCCGATCAGATTGCGACCGTCGGTATGCTATTTATTCTTCGCGTGATGGACCTGACTCTTTCGTGAACTTGAGGTCTCCTCCGTACGCCCTGCGGCATTCCTGTCTCGTGTTGCTCTCTTACTTCTCTTTCTCTCTAATAGGCTTTTATTGTATACTTATGCGTTTTGTTGCGCGCAAGACGTGCTCATAGTTCAGTCAATGAGTTTGATATTGTATTATTAATTAGGAATTCTTTCGTGCGCGTAAACAAATGCCTTAACTATTGCATAACGAAATGCATAAAGCTTCGAAGCTTTGAAGACCAAATGAAGTTGTTAAAATCACTTGTGCGTACGTCGAAAATCAATTTCAATTAGCACCTAGCCACTGCAGTCAAATTAGTTGGCAAAGATACCCACAACTGATGACACTACATATTTTGATATTTTAACTCACTTTCACCACAAGTTTTACCACATTAAAGGCATGTTTCGATAGCAAAGTTATCATCATCAGTAGCAAAGTTGAACCAAATAACTGTAAGCTATCCTTAATTATTCCTAAAAATAACATGGTACAGTAATTACGGTCACGCTTGACTGCCGTCAGGCTTAACTAATCAGTAATTCAAACTTCCGCCTAATCTAATTCCCTGAAATTAAGCGGTTAGTAGTAAAAGATATTTGTTTTTAGAAGTCTACATACTTTCATAACCATTTAATTGTAAATGGTTCTTCATATTCCTCAGTAATTTTACATCACCTACTTTTTGATTTAGCATATATAGCGCTATACTAAACTTATGAAAGCTTCAAATTTTAAGATAAAACACGTGCTCCTTATATCGAGTTTTGACTGATATTTTAGTTTGCTCAATATATGCTTGATATATGATATTATTATATAATATTTTATAAATTCTTGATTTTTAGCTGTCTACGTCATCCCAGGGTTTCCTAAAGTAGTTTTAATGTTAAGACTATTGCTTCAAGTAGTGGCAATTTCTAAGTTGAATTTGGATAAAATCTTTTGTAGACCTTTTGGGTAATTCGAAAAATAAGGATAATTTAAAATACTTCTTACCTCTCTTCGCTTCTAATTTTTATTCTATTTTCTTGTTTCCTAGTAGTATTGAAAACATCTTTTGAATAACCATTAAAGGAGAGCTTTAGTGTAATTATCTAGTTCAGTATTGATAATGATACTAATGGTGGTGGGCAGAAACTCGAGTCCATCCCTAGTGTTATTCCCCTTTCATTTCTCCTCCTAGTATGATGATTCCTACAATAGACCATGAGCCCCACCTGGTGCCATTCTATCAGTTCTACAGGCTGTTCATTTTCAATATAAATTAAATAATAAAAAAATACGATCAAGTTATACTTTCAAATTTATCATAACAACATTAACAATATTATGTAAATATCTTTGAGAGCAAATGCAAGTAAAAAATATTGTATAAAACGGATTATTATCCGGTTAACTAAATTTTTGTGCGTCAATTGAGTATACCTAAGCAGGTTTAGTAATGCATGCAATTAAATCTATAGTACAGGCAGCTAAAAAAACATCCAAGTGCTGGAGTTCCACAGGGTTCGATGTTGGGGCCATCGCTGTGGACCATATTGTATGATGGACCGCTTCGCCTCCCGTTGATCGAGAGAAGTAAGATTTTCGCCTACGCAGACGATCTCGCCCTGGATGTAGAAGCAGAAAACACAAGAGAGCTAGCTTTTAAAGTGGATGACGCAGTGCAGAATATTATTGAATTGATGATGGCCTATGACCTACAGGTTGAACCAAAAAATGACCAAAGCAATAATATTTAAGGGACAAAACAGAGAAAAGCGGTAAATCGCACCATCCTTGGTTGCCAAATCAAACCCAAAGAATAGGTTAAATACCTAGGGATCATTTTCGATCAACGCCTGACGTTCGGAGCCCACGTGCAGTACCTTATCAGGAAAGCCAAGAACACCTTGGCGGTTCTGCTAAAGCTTATGCCAAACGTGGGAGGGCCCAGCAATGGGAAGCGCGAACTGCTCTGTATTCTCTCAGTACTCATTCAGAGCCAGCTCCTGCATGCAGTCCTAGCTTGGTTTATAGAGCTAGAAAGGAAAAAGTAGCGAGACTTATTAAAGTTTTGATTCAGAGACGAATCCTATTGAGGATCATCAGTGGATACCGGCGATCAGAACCTCTGCGGCCCTGGGCATAGTGGGAGTGCCACCGATTTTCCGACTGGTAGAGGAGCAGCGCAAAATCCTCCTGGCTCGGGGCGAACCGATAACCAAATTCGATGCAAAAGAAGACACCCTGATAACGTAGCAGAAGCACTGGGAAAGAAGCGAACAGGTAGCCGAGTGGACCAGAACATTAACTACTAGTCATCAGAACATGGATAGCCTGTAAACACAGAACGGCAAAGTACAATCTTATGCAATATTTTTCCGGTAATGGGCACTTTGGGACCTATAGGAAACGTTTCCATTTAGCCGAAAGAGACACCTGCGCAAACTGCGGAGTGCTCTACTCACCGGAGCATGCCCTGTTAAACTGCGTAAATTGGATGCGAGAAAAGACAGGTGGAGAAGAGGACCAGCCAGGAGCTCAAGATGGACAACATAGGAAATCAAATGTTGGCAAATTACAGCAACTGGCACTACATCAGCATCTACGTCACCACAGCGATCGCCGCGAGAGAGGTAGCAGAGAGGACTAGATGTAGGAATAAATGCTCAATACGTAGTGTAAGCTAGATCAGAAGATCAAAGGAACTGAGAGCTAGCAACTTGTTCCTCAGATGTCACATCCTATGGATAGTTCCAGAGGCGCAGGATAGAGGAACTTGAAGGTTTTTTAGTGAGTAGGACGGGCAAAAGCCCGGGGAGTCTCACACTACCACGCGAAGACCAAATGACCGCGGTGTTCACAAAGAATTTTACCCTCACATACCGAAAAAAAAAAACAGGTTTAGTATAAGAAATTGTAAACGCTGGTGACATGTCAAAAGATACAATTTTTCTTCCAATGAGCGACTCCGCATCCCACGAACTTTAGTATTAAGGATTTTAGCGCATTATGGGCTAAATAGCAAAGACTGAATATTGTATTCTGATTAAGAAAAAATCAATTGACTCGAGCAATAGTTTACTAATAATAAACAAAAAGCATAACCAGTCTAAATGCATACGATAAAATAGAATATATTCCAATTTCATAAAAGCATTTCATTAGAATCGTATTAAATCAGCTAATTGTATACGAAATTCAAATCAAACAGCCCTATTTTTTTTTTAATCATAATATAAAATCGCAGATGGTGCTTTCAGATTCCATTGTTTAATAGTGTATACTGCTTGTTGAATGTGCGTATTGGAGTGAGTTTGTCCGCGGCACTGCAGAAATGAAATTTGTTCAACACTGATTAGTATTATGTAGGTTTTTTCGCCTTCTGAAAACCAGAGATATCCGAAACTAATGTACTCCATGCATTTTTTTTTATTATATCATTGAAAATCAACTAAATAATGAACTTAGAAATACCCTTCGTATTTTTAAGTCTAAAATGTTTGTCCTTTAGTTTTCAATGTTTAAAAGTTGATAGCTTGATAGTTGTCATTGATAGAAACACGACCTACTTGATGACAGTTCGGCCTATCGAATCATAGAAATTTGCATTGGAACGGATGTTACACTAGTTTCCGGTAACTAGTGACATCTGGATGACATTCTGACAAGTCAAAATAATATTAATGGCAGACACAGCTGATGACACCTTGGTTTATATCAAAACTAAATAGTACAAAACCATATAACCAAATAACTATGTAACTTAAATAACCAATAAAAGTGAAATTCAGCTTAAAAAGCCTAATAGTGCCTAATTTTTGACGAAACAAACCGAATAATTAGACTATTTAAATAATACTAACTTCAGCACTTATCAATGTGACATTTATTCAAATTCAAAGTGACATGTAGCTGTCACAATCTTGCCAACCCAATTATTATTAATAATTATTTTTTCCCAAAAAGGTCCGGTAAGTGGCACCAGCTAGCGGTGAACACAGGCAACTGATGATTTGACAGGCCAGGCCGTATAAAGCAAATTGTCAGTCATCAAGCAGGTCGTGGATAGAAGTATTAATATGTCCATTTCTCTAGGGAGATGTCGACATATGATTCACAAACTATAAGAAAACGGCTTACAGCCATACAGATAAATAAGGGTCATTTAATATTCGCAATGACCAAAACATCATTTTCATTGTCCAGCAGAAAAAAGATAGCAGAACATAAATATAAAGTTCCATTGAAAAAAGAAACGTCATCAAATATAATTTTTAGTATCTTTAAATGTCATAAAAATTAACAAAATTTCCTTTCCATTTATTAACAAATTTCGCTTTTTTCCACTTTGTATAAAACGAAAGAAACTTCGATTAACATTATATAAAAGAGTGTATTTTGATAACATTTAATTTATGATTGCAAATAAGTAGATACATTTATTGTGTGCTTTACTACATAGTCCCCACACAATAGGTTATACTGAAACAAAATACCTTTCAACCAACAACTATTCATTATTCAATAGTTTTCAAGCACCGCGTAGCCACGTAGCACTATTTACTATACATCGACTTTATTTGATCTTACTCGTAACATCCTCCACAAAGCGTGTGCATGCATATGGACTCACACGCGCAGTTGAATTCTTAACACGAGTGCGGGTCCCGCGCCCACGCCATCTGGATGGAATCTTCTTGAACCCTCGACAATGTTTGACCGTAAATGAAATGTTTACGATCTATTGTACGCACAACTATTACGTGCATTACTTAATGCCTGCTCGGTGAAGAGGAATAGGAGAAAGGGCATTTTAAATAATGTCATTTGCATTTTTATTTAACGGCCAGTATCTTATATGGAAAACAATCGAATTTTGAATATACTGATGCGTTGCAGAGGCTGCACACGTATGTAGTCATTAGGATTATAACATTCGTCGAATGGATATTCGTTTACGTTTACTACCTTCGAATAAGAAAACTGATTAAAAATATGTGTATTTTGTTAATCGAGGTCATTTACGTTAATTAGAGCGTTGTTACAAAAAGAAATTAATGTTTACTTTGTTTCATTCATTTTCTTAAATAGTGTCGTAGATAAGATTTTGGCTAACCGATGAACTTTTAGGAGGCTCTTTTTAGATTAAAATACATATATTGAAAGGTATTTTATATCACCAAAATATAGATTTCGGTTTTGACTTTGTTAATCGATGTCGATGTACCCATTATCCTATATTCTTGTTTAGTGCTTTTTAGTTCCCACATTGAGTTACAATATACACTGACAATTATTTTACCTACTAACGTTTCTTATACGTCAATAATGTCTGCCGGGATAAATATAATTAATTTATTTATTTATTTATTTATTTATTTATTATTAAGTTTCCCAAAAGGTACAAAACAAATACATAGGATATGTCGCAAAGGAGAAAGATAATATCATTACAACGAAGAAAGACAAACAAAAATAATTACTAACAATTGAATCGGTGTATGCAGAAACAACAGATGTCCAAAAACACAATTGTTGGGAATCGTAGAAAACAATCCACAGATGTTGCGACTTTAACTTTTTTTTTGTTTTAATAACTTCAATAAATAATTAACTAAGGTTGTGAGTTATTTACATACACGTCTTTTACTAAAACTAGGAACTGACATCTTATAGAGTCCTTTTTTAGGAAATATGGACATGTGCTATTTCTACATATACCGATTCAATTATTAAAAATCCATATCAGAAAAATATTCTCTTATACTATAGTAGTTCTTTATAAATAAAATTGCTTTTAACGTTTTTTTGAATAAGAGCTCATTTAGAGTTTTTAACAATTATTAATTATTTTATAATTTATTATAAATCTTAGTGCCCAAAATATAGAAATTTTAAGGTTTCTAGACTAATAATGGATCTAAGAAATCTGATTTTATATATGCTAGTATTTAATTTGCTATTTAAATCTTTACAATGTTCCATCTTTATCAGCTATTGATATATTGAAATTGTCGCTACGCGGTAAAGTTGCTATGTCGAATAATAAGAATGTTGTTTTTTCAGCGTTCAAAAGCAAACTTATTTGCGCAGAACCAGTTGTTAATTTTCGATAGCATTACGTTTGTAGAATCTTGTATTTTTCCCTTTGAGTCACTCATGATGATCGTCGTATAATCGGCATAATTTATATAAAATAGTCATTTATGTCACTAAAAAATAAGGAAAATAAAACTGGGGATAAAATATCAGTAGACCTATTAATTGTGGTAAATTGTGGTATATAAATAATTGCATAAAAGGTGACTTATTTATCTAAGATGGGGTACGAATTCATCACAATTTCTTACAATACAGTGTTGCATCATTAAAAAAAATGTATTAATCTGTCACTATTTTTCAAGATTACCTACAACTAAGTATAATCTGCCTATAGATATAATAAATAATAATAAAATTATATTTTTTTACTTTGTTTACCGCGAAAATTTTTTGAAGAAATATCATATCTTTTAAACTAGATATTATGGGATAGGATATTACGATATTTAAAAAAAAAAACTTAATTTCGCGGTAAAAATAAAGTAAAAAAACATTATTTTATTTAACAGGAGAAAAAGGGGATCATAATAAATTACGATCTAATTTAGGCACTATTAAATGAAAATGTATAATTTAAACTTTAGAATAAACCAGGATTTATATGTATTTCGTTTTGCTCTTTCAATTTATGCATAACGAAACAACATGACTTCTGCCATTATTTTATTGATTTTGCAAAATTTGTTCGCGAATATATTTGTAAATAGATACTATAGAGCTTTCTGAAAAAAATACAGGTTTTCTAATTTTGGGCAAAGACTTCAAATTTAAAGTATAAAAAAAACCAAAACATTTTGTGATATGGAATGGCCCATATACGTGTAATTGTACTAAAGAAGATTGTATAATGGTATTTTAAATATTAAAACCCCTTTTGCTCAATTATCTAATTTGTACAAATCAACACATATATAAGAAGATAATAAATAAGAAAATGTAGTTGAAAGGCAGTTGTCTCAAAGTGTAGATGTTTAAATTTGTGAACCAAAAACATATGAAAGCAGATAATCTTGAATGTATACAATAATTTGGACAGTGAGCATTATGGGACTAAAACAAATACAATTGTTAGAATATCGAAATTAGTGTTTTGTGGAATAGCGCAAAAAATCGTTCAGAATGGTGTGTTTAAAAGAGAAACAATGAATGACAAGGGACAATCAGAAAAAAATTGGCTAATTTCCTTTGCTCATTTTTTCATTTTCGTTATTTGATTTATATTTAGTTATTTTAACTTTTAAAGCAATTTTTTAGGAGGTTTTTTTTATTTGGTTGTATTATACCGATCAAACAGTCCACCTATAGTCAGGGTATTGGATGTCGGAATCATTCGGCAAGAGAGAAGTAGAGATACAGCACACAGTTGCATTTTGTTAGCGAAATAAAGTAATTTATGCCATCCCCCTTCGCGCATAGTTCCGACTATAGGTGCACTGTTTGATCTGTATACAATATATTATATTCCTTCTTATTTTTACTTGTTGTGTATAAATGTTTTCTTGTACTTGGGTCTATCAGTTAGAAAATGAAATACCATTGCTATACGTACAAGACGAGTTCTTTCAGCGGATAAGGTACAATTACAATTAGGAATGTACTAATCGTAGTATTTAAGTTTAGTATGTATGTATATCAATATATTTTAACATCGAACATAAGTGTTTTTATAATAGTAATTTAGTATCACAATCTTTCTGAATACGTTCCTGTGAACCATCCATACTGGAAGGATTCGGTAAACATTTCTTTTCTTCGAGTGTTAGTGAGTAAATCAAATCGTTATATCGATAGACAGACTATAATTGTCCTCTTTGAAATATTTTAATGCCTGAATTATATATAATGCGTTCCATATATGTATATAATTATTTATAATGAAAAAATGATATGGAAGCAATCTGATGCTGTCGTTTCCAAAAAAGAAGGTGAAAATGAACGACAAATTGAGAATCACCTGTCTTTTTTAAGTCGATTTAAAGTAGTAGGTCAAATGATGTGTTGTATCGCAAAAGTTTCTTGTAAATTTCGAGTCAAAAGTAAATTATTTTTTTTTAAGGAAAGAAATATTTATCACGTGAAAAGACATTGCTTGAGAAATTATTTCTTTATTTTAAAGAATCCTCTTTGTCAGCCTATGAACAACTTCACTGTGCAACTAACATATGCGAACCTACAAAGCAGTTAAAGAAGCAATTACGATAGATACCTTTGTTAACGATCAACAGGGTACTCACGAAGAAGAAATAGAATACAAAGAAATGCGATTAGCTCGAGGTGTTCTTCGAATAGTGAGATAACGGTTGGAGATTTCGGAAAACTCACATCGTTACATCGCATGGTAACCGATTATATGTCTTCCGCTTCTTTACATATTTTATAGAAAGAAGGAAGCATTCAAAACGCGATAATAACGGACCGAGATGGCCATCTTGAAATTGCACCCTGGAGCTAAGCGTACAGTCTCTCTTTGTTTTTCGCCGATACAATAATAAAAGAACGCCTCAGATGCCGTGCTGAGGAAGTGAAGTCGCTGTGAATGGATGTTTTCGGAAAAAATGTGAAGGAAGCGTAAGGGGTTATTAGCATACCAGCCGAGTGTAAATTAGACAAGTTATTATTGGAAGAGAAAGATGTTTTGTTTTAACTGATAAGACAAAAGAAGTGATTCCTTGTAATTATGTTAATATGTGGTAGGTACTTTATATTTTAAAAAAGGAAGTAAAATTAAAAAGGAAACCTTTAAAACGGTGAGCTATTTAAATTATTAGGGAGTATGCAGCAATGAATAGAAACTCCTACGGACTCCATAAAAAAAATAATGATAGGAGTCATAAAAATCTAAAGGGTAAAATGGCTGCTACATATCTACAAAAAAAAACAAGACGTGAAAACAATATGAAAAGACGCAGTGGAAGAGGATTTAAGAAAAGCAGGAATAAGAGCAATATGGAATGAAAGATTATAGAGAATATGATAAGGCAATTAAAGTTAAAGAGAATGAGAGCGCCTGCATAATGTAAGTCCGATTCAGACGAAGAGCAATCTGGAAGGCTTTTATTATACAGCGTTTTCCACGAAAGTGGTTAATTAGAAGTTTTCGAGCTTAATGAAACTTTGCGGCCATAAAAATTTGGGGTCTGCAATAATTGGGTTGTTGGAGACCGGAGTAAAATGACGAATAGGGAAAGATATCGAATCTATTTTATTCAGATCAGCATGTATTACATGAAATGTGCTAGATGCCTTCATCTAGCGGTGTGCATAGTATACAGCTACTAATAAATTAGATAATAAATAGTAAATTGATTTTGCTTACCTATTGAATTTGATCACACGTTTCTTATTTCCGCATATATTTTTTTTTACAGAACGACAAAACGAATCATAACGCACAAGAACATACATCAATAATTTTACACTACACAATAAAGTAGTAGCGTAGTATTCTGTATTCAATTTCCAGCTAAAGGTTATGTGGTACATTTCGTATGGGGCAAAATGACGATTCGTCAACTTATCCCAATACAAAATGCATCGAGTAGTAGGTAACATATTAAAACTCAAAACTTCTTTTTATTAGGCTGCCTAGAAATTACAAGAAAAAACCAATTATCGAGAAAGATCAGAAATAAATTTAATTGCTGCAATATACGCAGTAGAAAACAACGAAATGTGCTGCAATATGCCAGCCAACAAGTTTTTGATTCCAGAAGCAACTCTTAGAAGACACATAAAAGAATTAGGAGCAGCTTCCTATTTACGGAGGCCGCTATAAACAAAACAAAAAACGTTTAACGAGAAACAAACAAAAAAGAAAGGCTTACATCAATACCAATTCGTAATTTGGCTTATCAGTTTACAAACATCAACACTATTGAACATAGGTTTAACAAAGCAAGTAAACTAAATCAGCTAGAGAGTGCTGCACACTGGTTTTGCCATAGGTCATAAATCGAAAAACACAATATCCTAAATCCCCAGTTCTAACCACTTGCTCATTTAGTGGAATAAACAATCTTGAACACATAAAATAAACCACCCCTATTATCATTTGTCATTGGTATTTTGTCCTTTGAGGTGAGTGCATCGGCCTTTTGGAACAACAATTTTCCGTATTTATTTAATTGTTTGCGTGTTTTTGCCATGGAAATCCGATGATAATGTATAAATTGTAATATTTCATATATTTTAACGCAAGTAATATTCTTAGTTAAGTTAAAAAACTTTAATCCTACAAAGTTTAATTATAGTTTTAAGATTCAAACTTTAATTTCACTTGCATGTACAATTCTACTCACGTAGGTTCACAGGTTTGCACTAGGTTTAAAATAATATTCTAAGTGTAGTATTACATAAATTTCATGAATTCTTTTCGCCAAGAGTCGCCTGTCGATGCCGGAGAGGTTTCAGTACTTGCATCCCCCTCAATTTGAGGGCGTTGCACCTGGGAGCACGTGAAACGCATGAGGCGAGACTTCCCATAACTTGAGGCTCTGATAACTCTACCACTTTCTGAACAGGAAAGGATTGAAGGCAGCTGTAAAACAGCAAGAACAGGGGACACAATAGATCTCTTAGGTCGCAGTGTAATATCAATTTGATTTGATGAATCGACTCATATTACAGTCAGGCCCCTTCGTTACCAGCTTTCGGAAGCTTCCTCAAAAGAAACATGCATTTATTAAATTTAGGGTTTAAAGGTGCAGTGAAAGATTTTTTTTTTGTATTTGTGTCTAGTGGCAGGCAAAATTTGCTTAAAAAATTAGATTTCTTTTCCTCATTTTGCAATGTATTTTTTCTCAATTATGGTTATGTTTTTTTTTTTTGTTTACTATTTTTAAGGGTACAAGATACCGCTGTCAGTTTATTTTAGGCTCAAATCTTACGTTTACGTTAATATTAATTATAGACAACTATTTTGAAAATATTAATAAATTATGTAAACAACATCTTATTTTCTTATCTAGAACCACTTTTATACGAATATAATGGAATACTTTCGACTCGAGTATTTTTGACTGCCCGGGACCATTGTGGGCTGCTTACAAAGTTTTGATCTTCCTGATTAACCTGAACCGTGCTCTCCTGTGGTTATGAACATTTGTTATTAGATAATTGGGATATGTGATGCGAGAGAGGTGTAAAACTTTTATGGACAGGGGCAGAACAATTAGTGAAAGAACCGGCGCCTAGGGAGGAGAGACCGATAATTAAGTATGGGTTAATTTTGGCTAGCGTAGTTAAAATAGGGTTTAGGGATAAACTTGATAATGATTGGTAAAGTAGGTATCCTACTTTAAGTAGGAGGTGGACTAGATAATTTATCGATAACTTTACACGTTTTCGGGAAATGAGGGTTAGTTTGTTTGTATTGGGCGGTAGAGTTAATAACTGGTTGCGGTAATTTTAAATCGTATTTACGTAGAATTACGAGAGTTAATGATTCGCATAGTGAATGTGGTGGGGCAGATATACCGGGTCGCGTTTCCATTCATTGATGAGTGTCGGTTGCGTACGGAGGCTAGGAGATTAAATTGGCCGCGATGCGAAACAGAGCTCAGGGATAACGAGTCGGTCGAATGGTCAGAATTTTTTTAGTAATGCTGGTGAAGAATTATATAGATTACGGCGTGATATTTAGATAGTTAGTAGGGCAGTACACGTTTATAAACGAATATTTTGCACTCTCTAGTGGTCTGAATTGATATTGAATTATAGTTATCAAATAAATAGCATAGCATCGGGGTATAAAATATAAATCTTTAATTTAATTACTATTGGTCAGAGCAATTTGGATTAAGTTATTGTTATACACTAAAATAGATGCTACTGTTGTTTTATTTGCTTTGCTCAATTCATTTTATGCAACTGAAGAATGAATAAAATTGAAATAGCTAAGAAAGGACGGACATGGAAGCCGCCTTCATTGTCTCCGAAGAACCCAGGAGCTGTACTTCAAGATAGTACGTCTATCGGAAGTGAAAGTGTGATTATAAAGAGGAAGTAATATAAAATAGCGTTCTTGCAAAAAAAAAAAATTCTAATGCTGTAATACAAAATCCTACCTTATTCATGGCCAATATCGATCACATTAAGAAAATAAAATGATCTCTGAGGATGTATTGCATGCGAAGATGGATTGTAACTTACCTGAAAAAAAGAAACAAGGTTGTGAAAATTAAAGAAATTAAAGGCAGTTATTTGTTATTTAGCAACAATGAAATGTTTCCGATATGTATTATAATACTAAAAAAAATCTTAAAACGTGCCAGTATTATGTAAATTCAGATATATTATTACTATATCATGTCGCCGTTAGCCTACGTTTTAATTGCTTTCCTTATTTAAAAAAGTATTCATCTTTAGAAAATTAGATAAGCTGCTGTTGCTTTAAGTATAATTTTCAGCTACTTATATACAATTCATCATAAGTAAAAACTTTAAAAAATATGCTCTAGGGAATTATTTGACCGCTTTTAACAAAGTATTGTCAACAATTAGTCAATCTTTTTAATTAGGGGTAGAGGCATTTTTGATACTTTTTTCCTTATGATGAATTTTATACACAGCATGGTTATTGTATCGAAGATATCTGTATGTGATGATGTTTATGTAAATTAATTCTACCCGTCCACGCCGAGATAATTCACTCACAGCGGGTAAATAACACGTTATAATATATTCGACTGGACAGACCGACATATTCAAAAACCACTTACACAAATAAAATACGTAAATAAAAATAATGATATATGTATGCACTTATATATGCGTGTATGAATATTATTCACGATATACATCATTCATATTAACTTTAGTCTGGAACTTGAAAACAAATTACAAAATATAAATCGGAGCATGAACTTTATATCCTAAGATGCATTTAAATATACACGGCAAGAAGGAAATTTGCGCCCCATCTTATGTAACAACACCACCACACCGAAATATGCACGGGAAATTGCTTTAATGTATCGATATCGGGGTTTCTGTCAAATATATTTTTGACTCTTTGCTACGTTGTCTAAATTCACCCGGCACGAATTAGTATATTAAGTATTAGTATTATGTACCTTTAGATTGAATATTTCTGCTTTTAGTGAAATATTTCAACCTTCAAAAAAAATATTTTATACAGAAATGAACAATCTGACAAATATTTAAAATTTACATGTTTAAAATTTAGCTGATTAATTAAAGAGGGATTTTTAATATCTTAGCATTCTGCTATTGAACATGAGTCACAGATATGATATGTGTTACAGATATGGCCAATATTTTTGCAATAAAAAAACTTGTTTCCAACCAAGTGCCCTATCTTGTAACTGGTGCAGGTGGCAAAGGCAAATACGGAAATTATGTAATATTTCGACAATAATACATCTCAAAAGCCTAAAATATCAGTTATTTCGTCTGCAGATATCTAAATAAAGTTGTTAGAAATATTAGATTTTATAGAAGCCATTACTTTGATGTGGCACTGAGGTGAATATATTTAGCAGAGTCTGGTTTCATGAGGGATGTATTGACATTTTTATTTAAAAATTTATGGAGAACAGGACATTGCAATTTATCATAAAGGAATATTAGACGCAACAAATACTTCACGTAATTCTAAAGAGATGGTATCCTTATTGCAGATAAAAAAGCACCAACAAAAATACTCTTTGTTGGTGCTTTTTCGTCTCGACATATCGTACCAATTGTTATTAACAACGAAACACAAGCTAACGATACCAACGTAGTGTACTGACTGTTATGATCCCTATTAATCGACCAAACGACACTGACCACCGATCCTATGGGCGCGCAATTTATATTCAGCTGTACGCCACTGAGATGTGACGTGAAAATATGTTTCCACGAACAGTAGTAACTACACATCATTAGATACTTAACCGGTGATATTTTTACCTAAGATAGGATTAAATTCGCCACGACTCTTTACATTTTACATGTTACATTTGAAGATACGAGTGGATGAAGGTGCTATGTCGCATTTTAAAAACTGTCATTTTTGCATGAGTCAAGGTGTTTTGTACCCATCCTTCACATAGCACTATCAAAAATTGCAGAAATTCAAAAACACTCGAGTCTTTTGAATGTATGAAGGGGTTATGTTACACTACTTTTGAAAAAAATTACGTAAAAAAACTTAATTTCTGAAAAAGCTTGAATTTGTAACATAATACCTTCATCCACTCGTGTCTTCAATTGTATTGAAATTTTACTAAAACTCAACTGGAAAAAAAGGTGAGATCAAACGCAATTTCTTCAAACTTAATAGGAATGCTATCAAACGGTATGCAGAAATGAATTAATAAATAATTTCGCTAAAAAAGGAACTAGAAACAAAGATCTGCAACAATCCCTTGATTCATAAATATTCGTTTACTTGGTGTTGGCTTGACTTAATTCGATGCGTTGCGAAGCATGATGTTGCTGAGTTGTTTACGTCAATAAGCTGAGTCTGAGTTGAATTTATTCACTCGCAGCCAATACGTACTGCTATGGTATGGCACCCCGGGTTTCGGAAATTTAAATTTGTGTTTTTATGCATTCCGAATTAGCCTTGTTAGAGCAAAGATTGAGTTTCCACTATTCTAATATTTTATTTTGACAAGATTTTGTTAATAGCTTTGTTTTATGAATTTAAGTGTTTAATTGTTCAGTTGTGTATATTAATTTCATTTATTTGTACTTATTGCGTTCACCGGTAGTGTATATATATAATTTTGTTCATTGTTGATGTTCGAGGAATTTTCTTTGCGATTCGTGCGACGTTGTAGCACGCAGATGTTATTTTTATATGTATGTGAGTTTGGGCCTCTTTAGGGCAGTTCCTTAGGTTGATGCCGTGAGTAAGTATATGTAATTTATTTGCTTGGTTACCGTATTGGTGATTTCAAAATATATTAAAATTTTGTTCGCTTAATTTGAATTTAGAACATTAATCGAGGAACTCAATTTAAATAATAATTGATATTATATTATTGTGCACATTTTGGTATAAGATCCGTTATTATAATTTGTTTTAGAGAATTTTGTTTTTTGTTTAAAGAGTTAAATTTTTCCGTTTCTAGTTTTCAAATTAGTTTCTTTGTTAATCACCTCGTGTAAGGTGAGAAGAAGCATTGTGCAATTTAAATTTGTTGGTTTAAAATTTGAAACCACGTGTTTTTTTTGTGAAGTAGAAATTTTCTTCTAGAACAAATCTACCATTTTGTTAGTTAAGGGATTTGCATTGTCCTTTTTACTTGTTAAATTCATGCAGGTTTTGATTTCGGCCAGGACTTTCAGTCTAAGGTTTTTATTTTGCCTGTTAATTGTAATTAAATGTTTTTTTTTTTTAAATAATAAATTTTGTTTGCTTACGCCCACATTATATTTTTCACGAATAGTTCAATTCTGAAAATAACCTTGAGGTTATTAAGTCTTTTGCGCCCTTTTAAAATTTTATCCGCTGAGCTAGTAAATTTTAAATTTTCATTTTTTGTCATTTTCAATTTCACTTTGCATTTATGCTTGTACCATCAGTACACAGCAGTACGTAGTGAAAAGATTCATTTCACTACTTTTACATATATTTATAGATACAATAAATACCTTTGTCAGTAATATTATTGTATTTATCATCTAAAATTCTGTTTTCAAAGCGATAGAACTAATGATAAAATGAAATTTTGATACCCATTTATTTATTAATTTTGGTAATATTTTTAAAGGGCGTTTGGAGTTATCTGAAAAAAGTAAATGTTTTTTTTAAATAAATTTGTGGTTTGTTTATTGGTTCCAGTAAGAACAATACGTAAATCTTGAAGAATATCGACGATATCGACTGAATAATTGTCACTGCTTAGTCATCAAAGCGCCGCACCTTTTAACATTACCGGAAATCTTTATCTAATATTATCTGCCATTTTTTAATAGGCATTAGGAGTTGAGACAAACATTTTAAAATGATTTCTATAAATTTGCTGGTTGCAGTAACAATAATACGTAAATCTTAAATTATCGAAGATCTAGGCAGATATAGTAATATTTAGAATTCCACGTTACTACTCGCGACTCACATTCGATTCCGTACATGATACAAACACTATCTAGTCGACCAAATCAAATAAATAAAGAATCTGGCAAACAGTGGAAACAATCTTTGCTTTGCACTCATTTCAAAGATTCAGCAACAAAAGCAAATTATAATCTGGCTGTCCTGAGAATTCGCCATAGTCTGTCAGGTTATAGCTGAACACAGCGGTTATAGATCATTACTGATCCTCAAAAATAATTTAGCACTCCGTTGCTATTACTGATAATTAAAATATGTAATTAAGCAGGGCGAATCCTTACATTACTACTTAGGTTTTGAATTGTTTAAAACCTACAAAAGGTAAATTAAAAGCTCAAAACTCTATGTTACCTAAAACAACATGTCTACAATCGTTCGTATAGGTTTAGATATATTCCAGTAACTTACAAATGAGTTTTGTTGTTTATAAGTTTCAACTACAGCGCCATCTATTTTGATGTTCGCTTTTTAAAGATCCCTCTTAAACATGAAATGTCATCTTTAAAGTAGGGCCTACGCTTAACATGTCGATGTAAACGGACCTTCAAAGTGGCAAGATTGTTAGCAACATTGTCTGAAAGCATTAAGAAACCTTACACTGAGAAAAATACTGGTCGTAATTTCAATAATCCATATGTATTGAATGAATTTTCGTCAACAGAACGAAATGTGTCATTGTTATGATAAAGTATTATTCACAATCGCTGATTAAGCAATAACAAGATTCATTAATGAAATAAATTCGGCTTCGTTATTATTGTAACAAATCGTATTACCAATGCTTAATATCAACCGTGTTATTTTTAATATTACTTTTACTGCAATTCCATGAAATAGAGTTGCAATTGATTATTGCATCAATTAATTAAGGTCATTATTTTAATTAGAAGTGTACTCTATTAACAATAACTAAAATTTATTAAGATTATGAATAACATACACTCAGCACACTTGTGATTAGCATATCAACAAATACTATTCATTGTATCGATGCCTTTCTTCATTCTTTATTGGAGTTTATACATAAAATTGGTAACTCGCGGTCATACAGTAAACCAAATAAAGTTGTTAAAACAAAACTGGTGTTCGTTACAACATCAACATATCTCATTGAGCCAATCAAGCTACCATTTCATTTTCAATTACTTTGGTTTTATTAATACAATGAAATATTTATTACTAAATAAACTCCGTCGTTGTTTAATAAGTTCTTTTTCATTAATTTGGTAAACTTGGTCTTTGGACCTATTTTAATGCATTATTTCATGTGAACAATATTTTTTTTCATTGTTTTAGGACCCATTTTTGATTCAGTGTAGTGGTTCAATTTAATATATTTATATTATATTATTATTTGGGACAATTAAACGGGTTTTATATCTTTAGTAGACAGTTTCCTTGTATACGAAAAGGTAAAATTTACATATAACTAGGCGGCATGTATCGATACAAGAATTCGCATAGTCTGAAGTAGTACGGCTGATATTAAAACAGCCTGCATACTGCTACTGCATATTCTTAGTTTCCACACTCGACTGCTTTTTCTTTCATACCGGTGTGGTAATATGCAACTATCGTTGTAGTAGGACACGTAAAAATTAAAGGGTTTATTAGTTGCATTAGTTCAGTGTAATTATTTTACTAAAAGATATATTTAAAAGTGGTATATTTTTTAAACCAAAACAAAGAAATATTTTGTTTTTAACTTATATAAATTGGCATCCGTTTATTAAGATTAACTGAATTAAATGTATGGGTGTAATAAGATTGGAGTATTATATAAACAAATAAACTGTTTCATTAGAGTAATATGTTGAAATATTTAGAATAGTAATTCGTATTTAGATAACTGCTTTTATTTGGGAGGATTCAACAGGTTCAGTAACAACAAGTCTCAGTGAAGTGAGTTTAAAAATATATTTTCGCAAACATTATATTAATTCGACTATACATATTCATAAACCTAAATGTATATACAGCCAATAACAGTCATGAGTCAACAAGTTACAATTTAAATTAATTTCGAAAGACAAGAGACTAAATTTTACGGTCACGACATCGTATACATTGTATATGCAAGTCCTGGGTATAAATAATTGCCTGAACAGCGATCCCAAGCTCGCGAGAATCGAATTCGAACCGCACAGACTGCCGGGCGCTACTAACTGGTTACATCACAATTAATGCACGACTCGACATTGCACATTGCGACATACCATCATACCATTGCAAAGTACAACAGCAGCACGGACAGTTTCGTTCCGAACTCGGTGTTCCTTCCCGAAACACGAACTTGTCCTTCCCTCCTTCAGGGCGAAACGTTATTTATTAACTCGACAAGAGTCAACATCCCGTCGCTGACGGAGAAGTTTCCTGAAGACGTTTGCTCGGTATCTTTCTGGTTATATTCGCTTGCGTATCCATTTCTATCATGATCATCTAAAAATAAGCACGGTAAACGATCTTCTTTTTATCGTCCATGCGTCCACTAAATTCCGTAACACGTGCACGTAGCGTAATTAGTGATTGTTTATTAATTGACAGCTGCTCTGATTGGGTGTTTAGCTTTTGATTAATAATATAGGATTCTAGGATTATTATTTTGCATATTTTATTAAATTGAGAAGTTGAAATGTTTGTTATACTTACCACCTTACCAATATCATACAGCTCTAATTCAATGAGTAGAGGACCTTAGAAGCAATGGTATGGCGAAACTTTTAAATATCAAAAGTTGCGCAGTTCACAAACTTTTAAGAATAATATTAATGTCCTTGAGCTAAAGAACTGAATAGTTAATGAAATTAGAAAAAGATTAAACGAAGCATTTTTGAGATAGTTGAGAATGCAATATTTTCTACAACCCTTATTATTTTTATTCTGAGAGTACTAATTTAAAATATGAAAGGATATCCCAAAGTAATAATAAAGATATTGCTGTAGATTTTAATTCAGCCTAAATTTTCAGAATAAAATCAGTAGGTTTGGATTGAATTAAAACATTAGGCTAAATTAAAATTGGACTCTACTATTGGTAAAAGTTTACCAATTAAGGATTAAGAGTATTAGGAAAAATAATCAATGAAGATTAGCGAAAGCTTAAGTAAAACAAAATGAAGCTATTTTAATTATTATTAATATAGAAAGTAAGTTTTAAAGAAATAATAATTAGTAGATGAAATAAATTAAATTCTGTTGCAGAAATAATGTTAGTGGTCAATAAGAAAAAGGAAAATGTGAAATGGGACATCAATAGTACAAAAGGGCTAATGGAATTATATAAATAAAATAGAGATAAAGTTCTGACGAAAGAAATTTAGAGTATGAGGATATTGTGGCATGAAAGGAATACCATATGAAATACCGAGACCATTATTCACACCACCGAATTGTGAAAATAGATGGAAAGTCTTAAAACGTAGTTCTATGTGGAGCTAAGAGAAATGTGTATCCACAGGTGCTGTTGACTCCTGATGAAGGAATACACTCAAAAATTTTTGTAATCCTCAGGGGCAGTATTATATTTTCTTTTATATGATATCTTTGTGATATAACAAATAAATATGCAGAAAGTGTAGTAAAGTCTTTTATTTTGTATTTATGTATCAATAACCATATATAAATAATGAAATAAAAATAGAATAGATAATAGATATACAAATATTCACCTAGAGCTACTTCATTTGACTTATATCGAAACGGTCCTTAACATCACGGAACGATGCACTCTGATGGCTAACAAATCACAAATTTCCTTTTCATAGCGTCCACCACCTTTGTAAAAGTGTCCATCTTCATACTGTATCCATAAGTCAGTAAATGTGATGCGAGTTAATCAAAAATGTTCTTTAACCCGCGTATCTGTATATAAGAACAGCTTTCTCAACATGGTTTGCATTTTTGCTAAGCAGTGAGTCCATCCCATTGGCCACTATTAACAAACTGTAAAATATTTGCGAATTGTATTGTAAAATAACAAAAAAAAAAAACCTTATGCTTACTTACATCCATGACCAAAGTAAACAACTCTTAACCTAAAACAATGATCTAAAGTATTTGACAATCTAATAAATGTTTTGAATTTCAATGTGCAGGCCTAGAATTACTTCAGAATTTCAAATACTTGCTCCCTAGCAAGAACTGATTGAACGGTTCTAAAATCGTTCTGAATTTAGAGTTCTGATAGCCCGAACGTTGAATTTAAAATTCTAAGAATTCCAAATTCAAGAACTACAATGTCCGAACGGTGAAGATATCATTGCGCACGTGCATCAATGAGAGAACAGTTCTGAACTGTAGGTTCGAACGAACCCTATGATTTTGTAAAAAAGGCCCTGCTGCAAGCTTTCGATTAAGGCGGCATAGTTTGTATATGAATTTGTTTTGTATATTTATACTTTAAATACCATACATGCATACTTACCTTGATATAACAGTGAAATTAAAATCGATATAATTATATACAGGTGTCCACTATAATCCTGAACATTTGCTTAATTTTAGCTGAAGGTAACTTTTTTTTAAATAGCAGCCTATATGCAGCCTTATGTTAAATTAATCCTTACGCGAAGCCCTTTCAATTCATACTAAACATTTGTGACGACTCATACAGGGTTCCGTAGATAATAATTTTTAAATAAATTCAATGAATTTTTCATTAATTTTCTAGTCAGCTTAATATATAAACACGATACAACTAAATAAAGCCGCAAATTAGTAAGCATACATCGGTATCACATCATAAAATACAAAACTAATAAATAGAACGAAATTTAATGTCATTCCTCTATGATTAGCAGAAACTATATTACCGATCTTTGGTAGACTATTGTTTATTACCATAACTTTTTTTGATAATTAAAAATGATTGATACGTGTAAATACTTTTAGTTAAGGATGTATTCTGTTGTGGTTTAGTGTTCATTTGTTTTTTATTATAAAAAAAGACAAACATTAAGTCTTATTTTAATGGTTTATGAATAAAGTACATACTATTTAAGTAATTAAGTGAAAATTTAAAAAAATAAATAGGAAAATAATTAAACAATCACTGAGATGTGAGAGGGACAAAATATTAGGTACATACAAAATTAGTTGTGACAATTTTGACGTTTAACTATCATGCGGGTGAAATAATTGTCATGGCCTGCTCTATTAAAAATAGGTATTATTATTTGTGCTAATTATCATTATTCTTTTTTTTTTTTTTAAATTGTCATTAGTTTTTATATTTTCTTATCTGATATTAACACATATTTATTAATTCGAGGGTTTATTCAATTATATAAAGTTTATATACTCAACCAACGTGAAAATTAATTGAAAATTTCTTAAATTAATTTAGAATCATTAATCATATACAAAATTCTGCATGAGGTATCATAAATGTTTAGTTTAATTTAAAAGGGTTTTGTGTAAGGGTTGATTTAACATAAGCTAAGATATTTAAAAAAATCATGTTGCCTTGGGCTAAAATAAAGCAAACTCTCAGAACTCTAGGAGACACCTGTATATAATTATATTGATTTCAGTTTCATTGTTGTATTAAGTTAAATATATATGTATCGTTGACAAAAATACTCTAAACTGTGGTACTGGTAATGCTGCAAACTTCTCCTAGACCTCTCACCACAAACTGCACTAAACTGGACGTACGTTTCGATAGCAAAGCTATCGAGTTCAGTGTGTTGCTGATGATGATAGCTTTGCTATCGAAACGTACGTCCAGTTTAGTGCAGTTTGTGGTAAGGGGTCTAGGAGAAGTTCGCATATATGTATCGTATTTAAAATATGAATATTTAAAACAAATGCGTATACAAACTGCGCTGCCTTATCTGAAAGCTTGCAGCAGAGCCATTTTTTTTTACAAAAGCGTAAATAACACCATTGTTATTATAAATACACATATAGTACCATATATAAAGTAATATTACTTTTTCACTTAAAATTTAAAAATTTAATAATATATAGGTGTTCCATTTAAAATAGCGGAGTAAGTATGCGTTTTTCTACTTTTGGGACGGCCTGTGTAGTGAAAAATATTGTTAGTTATGCAGTATTAAATTCTGTAAAACCTTTGTAGAAAATACTTTTTCCTAAACTCAAAAACAGAGCTGTAATCAAAAACCCAGTCTTCGGTGGGACACCTGTATACATACATACTACATTAATGTACTGGATTAGGGCATGCACGGCTGTCTGGACTGACATTAACATTATTACACGCTCATTCTTGTTACGGATCCTCCGAAATCTGATTAACAAATTTGCATTTTTAAGATGAACTGCCGCTCGTCATTTGTACTGGTCGCTTTAGCGTCAAGAAAACAAATTAAAGGATTTGGTACAGATCACAATACTATTAAGAAAAATAGTCCCGGTTTTTAAATAAAAAAAAGTTACTGGTAAAAATAATCTGTGTGAAAGTGTCGTCAAGCGGACTAGCAGACATTGATCTGAGTCTCATATATTTTTCTGGTTTACAAAAAGGGAATTGTTTATTATAATTGAACATTTTTTAATATACAGTGTGTCCACAGATAGAATTGGCAATAGGTATAATAGACAAAAAATGAATTGGAATTTAATATTTGGGAAATAAATCCTGTTTGTCTGAAACGTACTGCTGTGAACTGATGGTCCAAGCATAAAAATAAAGAGAAATTAAAAATGACAAAAATTAATTTTTAGCTAGCTCAGCAAAAATGAATTCAAAAGGGTGCCAGAGATACTTTAATCTCAAGGAGCTTCTAAAAAGTTAAAGTGGGCGATTGTAAAATTAGACTTTTCTTTTAAATCCCAAAAATAAAACTGGCAAAACCAAAAATAAAGAATAGTGATTTTAAAATGATATTTACAATCATTAACTTTTTTTTTAAAAAAAAAGAAAAAAAAAACATTTAATTACAATAATGATGATGCAGAAAATGAACCGTGAATTTATGATTCTGGACAAACAAAAACTGCAAGAATTAATATGACAAAGGACGATTTAAAATCCTTTAACAAACAAATGGAAGATTCGTTCTAGAAGGAATTTCATAAAAAAAATCATCCACGCGGTCTGAAATCTAAACTATAATTTACACGTGGAGGAATAGATACAATTTACATTGAAATTTAAAATTTAATAGCTCAAGCTTCATTTCACCTTCCCGAGGTGATTAACAAAAATACAAAACATTTATAAGAGAAACGGATTAATTTAACACACTTTCGCGGAATCCTCTAGAACGTTTTACAATAATTATGATCTAACATCCAAAATGTGTACACAATTAAACAATACAGCAAATAATTTAATAGGAGTTCCTTGAAAGCTAATCAAACAAATAACGAGCAACAATTTAAAATAAAATGAATTTACCTCAACGGCAATAAAAAAAAAACAACAACTCTACTTACGGCCAACTTTCAACGAACTGCTTTGCCTTTTCAAGGCCTCCCGCTATATATGAATATACAATCGTGCGTTGAACGCAGAACGCAACTCTAAGAAAAACTCTAACAAATATACTAAACAATACGGGAGTACGCAAAATGTACAAATAAATGATTTTAAATTATACAACTGGCCAAAGAAATGAAACAAACAATTAATTCAAAATTCTTATAAAACTTGAATAGTGGAACTCTGACATGTGTTTGACAAGGCTGATAAGGAATAAATAAAAATACACATTTGAATTTCCGAAACCCGGGTGCCAGTCCACAGCACATCTCCCAATTGTTAAGGGGAAAACGAAAGTTTCGGAGAAAATTGAGTGTTTCTCCTTAAAAATTGTACGCACACGAAAAATTAATATTCTAAAGTTTCCCGCACCAAACGAACAATACCGTATCTCGCACACAGGGGTGAAAACGTCACTTCCGGGTGATGAAAACTACCCGGGTCGTGGTGGGAGTGTCCAACATACCATCCGGTTGATCCAGTTTCCAACAGCATCGGCATAGCAGTCGGTATGGCAGACGATGTGGCAGTCTGTGGGCAGTGGTGGGTCTGCATCAGAAAAACTTCTCACTCCATGGATGTTACCTCTCGCTTGTAACTCCAGAAGATATACTCGAAAAAATAGAACATTCTTTTAAATTGTTGCTCCAACATGGCTTCAGGAACGGGATTTTTAATTTGACAGGGCTTGACTTGATCTGAAGAGATTGTTCGGCATCAACGACAATAATGGGCAACTTATTTTGAAGGTACATTTTGGTTGATAATTTCCTTGACTTCAAATTCATTTCTTGGAATTGATTTCCACTTCATTCTTCAATCAGAATTGATTTCACTTTGATTTTCGACATCTGGGGATTCTTTCTGGGAATTGATAACTTTCTAGGAATTTTTCATGGGAATGTAGACTTCTTCTGCGGATTCTCTTGTGAATTGTTGATTACTTCTGGGAATTCTTCTTGGGATATTGTGATTACTTCTGGAATTCTGCTTGGGATTTTGACTTCTTCTTTTCTACCTCTAACTCACCAAAAACCTCAACCTCGACATCCCCTTCGGATCCAACATCTCCAACAACTTTTTCGCTACCTTGTATATCATCACCTCTAACTTTTCCGAACCTTGTATTTCAACTTAAAACTATCCTCACAATATTTCATTTTTTTATCATCTTTTCATCATCAACATTTTCATCATAAATTTTCCATTATTTCAACATCATCAATTTCATCATCAACATTTCATCATCATTTTCCTCTTCTCTACCTAAACTATTTAATATTATTTTCCCTTTCTCTATCCTAAATCATCAACAATTTCTCTTCCCTTTCTTTATTCAAAGCATCAAGATTTTCATCAACTTTATCTTCCCTTTCTTTATCTTAAATCATCAACAACTTCATCAACTTTATCTTCCTTTCTTTACCATTTTAACAGCATTATCATCAACTTCTCCTCATTAGAAGTATCTGAATCCCCGATTGTTTTATCCCTTCCGTCTGAATCTCTTTCTTTTCTTTATCAACAACACGGTAATCTTTTTTCAAACATCATCCATTTTTCTCAATACTTCTGTCATAATTCTGTATCATTTGTTTCATCATTGCCATCATCTCATACATACTACTAATACTTTCCTTAAAATGTCTCCCTGAATATCCTTTTCGTCCATCCTTCCCTTTGTTCTGCCACAATTTCTTTTCGTCGATCCTTCCCTTTTGTCCTGCCACAACCACTCCTTCCTGCCATGAGTTCCTTGGCTCCGCCAACTCTGGTCTCCAGGAACATCCACTTCCTGATCCCTCGTGGTCCTGTCCATCTTCATACTCGCAGCGGTGTACATAAAAAGTTTATAAAACGCACACGGTCAGCCTTGTCAACGCAACGAGAAATTCTCACAAATTCAAAACACGGGATCCTAATCTTACTAATTACAATTACAATCATATCGCGCCCCACGTTGGGCGCCATAAATTATGCTCAAAAACTGCATGAGAATTTACAATTAAAAAAAATAATGCAATAATTTCGTGCCTCGCACGTTGGTCGCCATAAATTATGCTGTGTGCATGAATTTACAAATAAAAAAAAAACAAAATTATGAAGCATGAATATAAGATTCGGGAAATAAAACAAAATCGCATATGACTCTAATATGACAAAGGACGATTTAAAATCCTTTAACAAACAAAATGGAAGATTCGTTCTAGAAGGAATTTCATAAAAAAAATCATCCACGCGGTCATGAAATCTAAACTATAATTTACACGTGGAGAAATAGATACAATTACATTGAATTTAAAATTTAATAGCTCAAAGCTTTCATTTCACCTTCCCCGAGGTGATTAACAAAAATACAAAACAATTAATAAGAAAACGGATAAATTTAACACACTTTCGCGGAATCCTCTAGAAACGTTTTTACAATAATTACTGATCTAAACATCCAAAATGTGTACACAATTAAAAATACAGCAATAATTAAATAGGAGTTCCTGAAAGCTAATCCAACAAATAACCGAGCAACAATTTAAAATAAAAATGAATTTTACCTCAACGGCAATAAAAAAAAAACAACAACTCTACTTACGGCCAACTTTCAACGAACTGCTTGCCCTTTTCGAGGCCTCCCGCATATATATGAAATATACAACTCGTGCGTTGAACGCAGAACGCAACTCTAAGAAAAACTCTAACAAATATACTAAACAATACGGGAGTACGCAAAATGTACAAATAAATGATTTTAAATATATACAACTGGCCAAAAGAAATGAAAACACCAATTAATTCAAAATTCTTAATAAAACTTTAGATAGTGGAAACTCTGACATTGTTTGACAAGGCTGATAAGGAATAAAAATAAAAAATACACATTTGAATTTCCGAAACCCGGGGTGCCAGTCCACAGCAGTACGTATCGTTTGTTTTCGAGTTTTTAAAATCTAGTAGGCCTTTGCAGATGAGTCAAAAGTGTTTTCGGTTCGGGTAAAGTATCTTTTACGTTCATAGTATGCTAAAGTGTTACTAAAAAATGTTGTTCAGAACGAATAGTTATATGGTATGTAAATTGTTAGAGTGATTGGCCTACTTTGATAAAATTCATTCAGGTAAAGTACTATTTGCGTTCACAGTACGCCAATATGTACTAAGAAAAAATGCTTTGAGCAAAAGGTTATACAGCTATGATAATCTTCATAGTGATTGGCTTACTTTGTAATCATGATTAGTTTTTCTGCCTATTATAACTCCATCAATATTATTTAAGAATTTGCATAACTCTATAACTGTTTTTCCTAACCATTTTTTCGTACGAACATATTGGTGTACTGTGAACGCAAATAATGCTTTTCCTAAAACGAAATTGAAAAAAACAATGGATTTTATCAAAATTTTCATTCTGAACAACATTTCTTAATAACTTTTTGGCATACTGTCAACGGAAAAGGTACTTTATTTGCAACGAAAACAGTTTTGACTCAGCTGCAAAGGCCTACTGGATTTTAAAAGATCAAAAGCAAACGATAAAGAAGTTTCCAAGCAGGACTTATTTTCCTATATATTAAATTCCAATTCAAAAATTTTTCGTCTATCATACTATTGTCAACTCTATCCGCACTATATTTCAAAAAAAAAAAAAAGTGCTGTCGCTTAAATAATGTACAGTAATTATTTTAGTTTTAAAGTAGTAATAGCTGAAATGAATTTTCCTCGACATACATACTTATAGGTTTTTGATTTAATTTGCGTTCTCTACACCATTATTAGAGACGTTATCTAAGACAAGAGAAAATTGCACAAACAGCGTTCCCTATTATGGCGAGGTAATTGAAAATTCATTTTCAATTCGCTAATAACCGAGTACCACGAACACTTGCGCTATAACATCGTGACACACTTCCACAAAGATTTTTCACAAATGTTAAAGAACGTAGCCTCGCCTCTTTTGTCGAAGAAAAAAAGAATATTATTCTGCATGCTCAACTGAGACTGCTAACAGGAACGAGAAGATACGCGGAGAGAACGAACTAGCGAGCAATCGAAATGAGAAATTCTAAACTGAACGAGTGAGTGCAGTAATAAAACCTCGCTATTTTATTACGACCGGTATTTGATTTACTGCTCTCCAGACACTTTACGATCGACTATGCATCTCATTTCATCCACTCGACTACGGACGGGAAGGATCGCAGGTGGTTATTTGGACATTGCGCGTTCGATAAATGTACAGAAACAACAACATCGCACGACCAAACCTTTTACTGCGACTCGAGTTGTGATATGACGCGGTCACACAGCGGCGACTCGTTCATTTAAAATAGGCGAAACAGAATCCAAGAGTTAGTGTTAATTAACCTTAGATGAATTAGAATTATCAATTATTCCTTATAAATAGTAATATAGGCTTAACAGATTTATGACATTATTAATACACTTTATATTAACATGAGGTAACAAAAATATAGCAAAAACAGTGTCACTTCCTATTATTCCATTTAATAGCAAGTAATGTAGTACTGGATAATAACTGTGTTGACATCAACAAACAAAAAAAAATTACTAATTGCAATTAATTTTTATTATGATAAATAACTTCTCGCTTAGGGAAAGTTTAAACTTAATTTTAAAAAATTGCAGATTGAAGAATGTTGAAAAAAACTTTGATTGTTGTTACTTCGCGTATGTGCGATCATCACATTGTATTTATTTAAGCATTTATTTATTTAAAAAAAAAGTGATAAAAATGGTACATAGGGCGATGACATATATGTTTTTTTGTTATCCTTATATGTTGACATCTTTGTTATTATTTGTGTTTTCGTTAATTTTATAACTAACAGCTTCTTGCGGGTTTCGCCGTGTGTCAAAACTTTCGCTCGACGTTTCGCTGTTCATACTGACAGCTTCTTCAGGATAACTGAACTGATTCTCCATGGTCCGACATTCTTCTTATATACGCCCCTGGTGCATCCAACCGTGAAGTTTCCGCTCCATTGACCGTGACGGTTCGTAGTAGGCTCTTCCACGTGTTGCTAAGGTGGTACCCTTCTTCTCTGTTAACGGTTTTATTCTTCTCTATTTCTATGGCTTCCCTGATGAGTCTTTTTCCGTAGTTCTTGGTGGTAGTTATTACTTTTACATTCTTGAAATCCATTTTGTGTCCGGTGTCGTGCATGTGTTCTGCCACCGCTGATTGATCGGTCCTTCTTAATCTTGCGTCCCTCTCATGTTCTTTTATTCTTATGTCGATGGCTCTTCCTGTTTGTCCGACGTAGCACTGTCGCATTGGCATGTTATCTTGTAGATACCTTCTGTGCGCCCCTTGGGTATCTTATCTTTTGCGTCGGTAGATACTGCTGGATCGACGTTGCAGTCCCGAAGCGTACTTGTACGTTACGTTTCTTCAAAATTCGGCCTACTTTTTCGGTGACTCCTGCTATGTAAGGTAAACACGCAGTCCCTCTCCATGGTTTTGTAGTTGTCTCCAGTGTCGTCTTCTTCTTAGTGGCTCTCCTTATGTCGATGTCAGTGTAACCATTCTTCTTTAGTGCTTTCTCCAAATGTATCTTTTCACTGATAAGATGTTGTTCGTCACTGATGGTTTCGGCTCTGGATAGCAATGTTTGTATTAATGTCTTCTTCTGCATCGGATGATGGTGAGATCTTGCATGCAGATATTTATCGGGTGTGCGTCTTCTTTCTAAATACTGCGTGCTGTAGCATTCCTCTTTTGTTGTCTTAACCATAACATCCAGGAAAGGGAGATTTCCATTTTGTTCTTTCTCCATGGTAAACTTTATGGCTGGGTGCTGCGAGTTTATGTGTTCCAAGAACTGTTGTAGTTTTTCTTCTCCGTGTTGCCATATTACAAAAGTGTCGTCGACATATCGCAGCCAACACTTGGGTTTCATATCGCTGGAACTTAGGGCTTCTTCTTCAAATGCTTCCATAAACAAGTTGGCTATTACTGGTAATAAAGGGCTTCCCATTGCGTTCGTTCTTCTGCTCGTAGTATTTTCCTTCATACAAAAAGTATGTCGTGGATAAGCACAGTTTCACTAATTCAATGACGTCTTCTTGTAGTCCAAGTTCTGGAAGTAAGGCCAGTGCGTCCTCCCGTGGGTATGTTGGTGAATAGCGATATAATGTCGAAACTTACTAAAATATCTGTAGGTTCAGTCTTTAGCGTAGACAGAATATCCACGAAATGTTTCGAATTCTTCACATACGTTGCAGTTTGTCCGGTGTATGGCTTTAGTAGGTTAGCTAAATATTTCGACAAATCGTAAGTCGGTGATCCAATGTTGCTAACAATCGGTCTTAATGGCACTCCTTCTTTATGTATTTTTGGTATTCCATACAGCCTGGGTGGTCTAGCGGCTCTTGGTAGCAATCTGTTCTGCATCTCTTTAGTTTGTGTTCGATTCTTTTTATTATTATTTTTTATTAAGCTTTACTGAATAACTAATTGTTTTCGATTAATGAATTGCGTATTATTTCGAGGTTATTTATTTGATTTTCTCCTTCTGAACTGGAAACACCGGTCTACTGACAAGGAAACCTCGCAAACAGTAAATCGCAGATTCTAATGAAACTTTTTCAGTTTGCACACCCCATAGAGTATTACGCAAGAAAACCTTCTGTTGCTGCGGAATTTCAACTTTAAGGGGTGTAACTTGAGTTTGAAATTCGACTCACATATCTTTTGTTCAAAATAACTTTGAATCGGTGAAAGATTTGAATGGCAGATGTATGTTTTATGTAGCCCTCTCGACTAGGTTAACCGTTTATATACAGAGCGTAACAATAAGTACGAACGATATTTCGTTTATGAGAAGCATCTGACCTGAAGTCTTCGGAAACACTGCAGTCTGTCGACTTTTTGCATTTAGTCTCCCTTTGTTTTACCCTCTAAATTATACCAACCATTCCAGTATCCTGGTATCCTATATATACTAACCTGTATAGGTCTCTGGCTTGTCGATCTATGCGGAAAAACCGATTTGTTTGAAATAACCATAAATTTTGTTTAGGCTAACTAAATATTGAGTTAAATATGGGCAAATACATATTCGATTAGCTGAACCAAATTATTTCTTCATTTAACCCTCTATTTATTTGAAATAACGAAATATTTTGTTGAATGAACTAATTTTTCATGATAAAATTTTGTTGAAATTATTTTATTGTCCTAAACAAATGGGTTTTTTGAGTAGTAAGTAATCTTTGGGTTCATTTTTGGCTTGCCAAAAATTACCTCTCCTTTTGCGTCCAGAGCCTTGCATTCGCACAGAATATGGTAAGCGATCTTTGTCATTCTATTACACAATCTACAGTTAGTAGGTCCAGTATTGATATCAAGTTCCTGTATCCTTTCAGTGTACACAATGGCCTGTAAGGATACTTATTATGGTGCTAAGATAATTCCTTCTGACATGAGTTGCGGAATAACATACACACATAAAAATTTTGCGGGAAAGATGTTATCCGTGCGCTTAGTGCTGGTATGTGGAAAAGGTATTATACCAAAAAGTGTTACCTTTAATCAAATTTAGTGTAACTATTCACCTTTTTGATTAAATTATATATTAAAATAGGAGTAAAACAAAACGCGAAACAATTTGACAGCAAAAAGGATACAATCAACACGTTTGTTACACCCTAAAACAAAGAAATCATCCGAAATTAAACAAAAGAGCAACATAGTGTTGAGTTACAATGCATAATAAAATATTTTATCTACATTGAAGAAAGCTAACACCCATTTTAATCCATAAAAGTGAAAAAAGTTTGCTAAAAGTGGGAGATTACACTTATTCATAGCGGTAAATACTAGTGAGGGTGAAGAGAGTAATGCACAATATTGCAACTCACATACTACAGTCATGATGGAAGCGTTTTTACACATTAAATATAATAAATCTTATTCTAATTCCAAATTATTGAAGCTTAACTACTTCGTATTTGTTAATTTTCACCTAAAAGGGATAAACACTTCACTTTTAAATAACACTTTCTGCCTTTCAAGTTGCTTACTCCATTTATTTTAACACCTGAAACCGATGGACGCCAGAGAATACCAGAAAAGAGTTGAAAAAGTGTTAGAATTAACATGTGTGTATGCTGAGCTTATTCAATCGAACTTCAGAAATTGATTATTTGTCATCAAATACCGTAACAGGGATGATTTACATAATTATACAGAGTGTCTAAAATCATTTTATGATACTTCCTTATTCTAAGGAGATACTGTATTTTTATGTGATTGTATTGGTTGATGGAAATCAATGAAGAAATTATATCAGATGCTAAATATCCAAATGTAATAGTTCTCGAATTAGACGTGTTTCACTCAAGAAATATAGAGCGCCCTGGCAAGAAACAGACAGAAGAAAATGGATTTGATATTTTAGACATTACATATTGCACATACAAAGTAGCGACAGACTAGGACAATTTTCATTACAAGATTGAAAACAATAGCTGATATTGGTGAATCCATATTGTGCCAATTTGTTGCTGGTAATTTTTTTTATTAAATGTGAAATACGTAGATTCCAAATCTTGCACTTGGTTGTTACTTCCACAAAGTTTTTCTATTTAAATAATAAAAACATTTTGTAATCAGAAAACTGTGTGTCTGTACCATCTTTAACAAATTAAATGCGAATTGGAGCTCCACAAATCTTCGATTATTTATGCAGTCGAAACTACAAGTACAGCGTACCGACCTATGCATAATTCAGAATTATTAGCAAATAATTTTGAATTCGTATTTTAGTGTACTGTAGTTTCGGTAGCATAAACTATCGAAGATTTGTGGAACCTAGATCTGCATTTAATTTTTAAAGATGATATATGTCTAGGTATACGTTCAACGCCTTTTAAATTTAGTTTATTTTTAATGTTAATGTTATTGGCGATAATTTCCATATTGGCGCGCTCTAGACATGATCACACCCTCAAAACAAACAATCACGAGTGGAAACAATAAACTAGTGAACAATATCTCACAAAATATACACTTAACAAGATTGTCAAAAAATACTGAAGAAACTGACAGATAAGCCATTACCAACCAGTTTATTGATTTTTCTGAAATTTTAATAAATTGTTACCTTTTAGTAGATAAACGTTTCTACCAAGTTTGGGTAAAAAATTGCTACCCCTTCTTGGTGGTGAACACCTGCAAGTAGTACTAGAAGCAGGGTAAAAGTTTTTTTTTTCATTTCTTATAGACATTGATACGATGACTGCCTAAAAAAGAAACAAAAATATTGTAAATGGTTGTATTTTATTGATAAAAGAAACAAAGGAAGCCCAGAAACGTAAAATAGAAATAAAGGAAATGGAAAAAATATATATTGTGGATGCGTTTTTTTTTTTCTATTTAGCTAAACAACCGAAAAATCTCAATAAAAAAGGAAAGAAAAGTGATATACTTTTGATGGATTTGGGTTTTGTTGATTGATATACTGAAACCCGCAACCAAAGGATTAGGAATAATTTTTTTTCATTTTTTCAAAATTAAAAAAAATGACATACATTGTTTATATTTGTAATTTACATTTTTATAACAAAAGGTGTTACATTTATCAATAAAAATTGAATATTTGGAGAATAAACATTTTCATTGCTAGGATATCATTATTACCAATCCTAGGAAATTTTATAGTCATTTATAATAACTAACAAAGATTGATAAAATAATCTAATATCCACTACCTAAAATAAATCTCGGGTAAAGGTAAATAAAAGAAAAAAATATTTCAATCTAATAGTTATTTACGAAGAAAGTGTGGGAAGTTTCAATGCCCACAAATTCATGAAATGTGTCACGCTTGAAGTATTTTTTGTACAAATGGTAAATACTTTTAACAATAAAATATGCATGTAATGATTTCTTACGATTAATTCTGCCTACTTATCTGTCAAAGATAGCTGTCGCATATGTATATTACAATAACTGCATTCTTTTCACCGTCTGACTTAGCTTGTCTTAGTTTTGTGAGTTAAGCTACGAGCTACTCTCTAGAAACGCAGTTAGTCGGCTAGTTTGGTCATTCGTAATGAGGAAGCTCGTAGTTTAACTCACAAAACTAAGACAAGTTAAGTCAGACGGTAAAAGGAATACGGCTATTATTTGACAGCTTAGTTACTTTACGTCTTAAATGTCACTAGAATGCCAGTGCATTTGCATTCATTTGATTCCTTCATTTGGTGCCAATTTCACTTTGCGCGCGCTTTTGAGTGCATGAAGTTGTCTATTATGCAATGCAAGTACAAAAAAGTTCATATTTTACCAGAATATTCTTTATACTAAATAAACAATAAATATTTACAACAAAAAATTTTATACATTAAATCCAAGATTTCATAAACAAATTGTCTGGATTGGTGGATTCGTCGATAACAGTCCTTACTAAGAGTGTGAGTCTGATTAGCTTACTTGCTTAGCTTTTATTTACCCCATTTAAAAAGAAAAGATACGACAACATTAAAAAAATATGTTGTTTTTTATAGTGGACAACATACTAGTAGCTAGAGTTGAGCTTTCTTGAATTTAAATGCAACTAAATGAAATAAATAAAAATATATCTAGTCTTACGCATTTGATAATTCTTAAGATTCCAAAATCTTCCTAAAGAACACATAAATGGACACATTTCCCTTATAAATAAACAAACACGTGAATTATCTGTGCAAAGCAAGTCTTGTATTTACTTAATGTTCACTGTATGTAACATGTGGACGCATTCAATCATCTGTTTTCGAATACGGACACTTCATTCATTTGTCTCACTTTAATAGACGCCACTGGTCACCAATCATCTATAAATCTTGCACGTAGAAACCGGCAATCATATAGGCAAGAACGAAAGTCCCTATAGTTCACAGATCCTTAGTCCTCCTTGCTCAAGTCGTGCTCGAACGAATAGAAAATTACCTCGACGTGTATACAACAGCACGATGCCGTTTTCGATATCGCTGTGGCGTTTCGTAATTGCACCATACATCCAGTGATACATACAAACATCAATCACGCAATTTGATAAACGGAGCCGAAGAGATAAAAATGCCGTGCATCATCGCGGTGCAACCACCGACGGTGCAGGTTGGATCAATACAATCTGCCTTTTGTGTGCGTGAAGTGGATTACGGATATCTTACAATAAGTCAATTATTGCACGTTAATTGGTTGGCATGGAATCTAGGTAGTAATTTGCGTTTCGTCCTTCTTTCGATAATGAACGAGTTTTGTAATTATGCTTGCAATGAAAAAGATTGAATACCATTTAGCCATTCAAAATTAAAAAGTATTTATTATAGAGAAACAAATACCTAGTATCATTTTGTAATCACCATTGCCTCCAATATTGTATATAATAAGGTATGTACTTATTTTATAATTAATAGATTACACTGTGAAGATTGATTGTAGTGAGTCGCAACTTATATTGAGCAAAAGGGTACAAAAAGCATTAAACTTTTATTTTTTGCTGATGGATATTGTATGTACAGCGGCGAGCACCTAAATCGACACCGTTGTATAAAGTCATAGCCCTTCCTAGCAATATGGAAGGGAAACATCGCAAACCTATACCCTATGATCCATTTGTGTCCCACGATTCGTGAAGGTGAATTCATTCAGAAAACAGCATATCAAGAAACGTTATTCCGATATTTTTTGTTGACTCCATTCACAAAATTCTATGCGATGTTCAAAATCGGTTCCGTGAAGGTCTTTCATGTATTGATATTGATATGCACTATAGCTAATATTTTTGTTGTTTCAATATTCCAATAATACTCGTTCGTTCGTGAAATTTCAGACAAGTTCTCTAGTACTAACTTGTGGATTATGGGACACGGCCGCTAGCACAGCAATTTGCGCGTTTTTCTTGAATATCTCCGTTAATAATAAGTAAAGTCACAAATAGATAGGTGTTCAAGTAAAATTAAAGTAACAAGAAGTTAGTATTCCAATCTTGGTATAATTTAAATTTTGCATTCTGCTACATGTTTCGGGCTTAAGACCATCATCAGGCAAGAAACGTTAATATTTTAAATATAAAAAAAGATGATGTGTCAACGAAACAATAAAACATGTGTAGAGAGGAAAAAAACTAAGTTAAGATCAAATCAAACAATCACAAAAACATACTAAAATGCAATTAAGATCGTAGAGTATAAACAACAGACTACTATAATTAAACCAAGAGTGGAATACGAACTTCTTATTATTTTAATTTTACTTATCTCCGTTAATGTTAACTTTCGGCCTTATAAATTTTAGCACTTTTTTACGTATTACTAGACCGTTTTTTCAGAATTTGTTAAAGGAAATACCATGTTTCATAACTTGGCCTTCGTATGACCTTCACGCGCTCTGCGGCTGCTCTGACTGTGTAACCATTAGGTAGGTGTCTTCTACTTGAAGCTTTTTTCAAAGAACTAACTGCTTTCATTTTTTTTTTTGATATTCTCTTTTATAGCTGCAGCGGGTAAAGGATAATAAATTATGTGTCAATAAATACTAATATTTTGTGTTACAGTACGAACAGTATTTACGGTTATGATTAGAGTAGTCAGACGTTTCTGCTTATACGGGTCGTACTCGCCTCGCGCTATGCAGAAGGTTTAGCTATAGTATATCTTCTAGCCAGTAAATTCACTCCCTCCGGTTCGTGTGTCTAGTATCTAGTATCAGTGTTAGTCGAGTCTTGAGGTGAGCTAGTACAACTGTTAACGTTTAACCCATTGTAAATGTAATACAATGTCGGGCGTAGAAAATCTAAGAAAACGACCATTGTTTCATAATGTAGAAAGGTATATCGGTGAATTCCAGGATTTACATTATGGTGGTGCCAAAATAGTTTGTACAGTGTGCGATAAACGGTTATTGTGCTGGCACAAATCGGACTACACATTAGTGGTGGTGCATCTAATCCGTTACCTACCTATAAAAGATTATTTTAATTATACGTGTATTACATCCACAGATGTTGAACGGTCTTTTTCAAAATATAAGCATATATCATCGTGAAAACGGTTTAGTGAGAAAAGTGTTTCAACTTAATGCTACAAACTTTTCAGCAATCCTATACCATTTCTGCTACTTAAATAGGGTAAGGGGCTTATATATAATATTTATACCTAGTTAAATAAATAATTTTGCTGTTTCCCGACGCTGTACTGTACACTTGTGTTAAACGTTAATGTCACATATATGAAACTTAGTACTAACCTGGCGCGCAGACGAAAGTTGACCACTCTAGTTATGATGTAAAATGTAAAGATTTCTTGTGTTTTATAAGTATAAAATTCTAAGACTTAAAATATATAACACATACGATACGGATCATAATAATTTAAGTCACTATTATAAGATTGTGTGTGTCAAAGAAAAAAAATTAAGAATTGAAAGGACAGATACCTACCTGTGTAAAATTATCTTTGCAACTAAATGGAGCAATAATAAGGGGATATAAAACTTGTTTTGGCATTAATAGTGTTCGTTATCTTCATTTCCTTGAAACTTTCAATATTTCTTTAACTCGTGCGTTTTTTTGGCAGAGAAAGATATGGTGAAAAACTTATTTAAAATGTAAGCCAATGTTAGTGCCAATAGATATGAATTGGTGCCATTGCGTGTTGACAACTTAACTCTGATTTAAGCCTATGTCAAAGTAAATTTTTGATAATAATTTTTCGTCAATACCAGTTAGGTATAACAGCAATAAAAATATCGATAAAGGTATTTTTTAAACTAAATTATAGGAAATTATGTATATTGTATATCGGAAGCAACTGTGAAATGAGAAAATCACACTAGTGAATAAATTAATCTAGTTTGGCATTTTCCGGCGGGCAATGCTATGTTTACAATCCTTAAAACCAAAATATTTACTTAAATGCTAATGTGCAAATTGATGGAATATCAGAATAAAAACAATTAATTAAAACTTGATTTCTCTTGCCCTAACTTTCGAAATAACAGAAGGAACCGAGTTGTTGTTATGCATAAATCATGTTTGTTATTGTCATTAGTAAAAATACAAGAAAACAAAAAAAAATCATTCAAGGGAATATGTAAAGTTTTAACATATTATTATTGTAAATTGTACTTAATAAACAATATACACATCTCACATTTATTACTCTAAACTTTATTACTTAATACTTATAGTCGTCATATTCTCGTGATTGTCTACTTATGTTACCGATTCAATCTGAGTCGATCCCTTTGGGAAGTATAGTACACAGTAAGCACCATTTCAAACGTTCGAATATTTCCAAAGCTATATGGCGACGATTGGGTGAATTATAATACGTTCATCAGAATGGACGTATTTTTTGCCGCAAGTAATTTCCGTAATGCCAATAGAGGTACCAAGGCAACTTGATTTCATTATGTGCTAGCTCACTCGATATGCCATAACTAGATTTTAACAAATGCGTGAGGTTTCTACGGCACCTTAACTAAAATTTGTTTGCACCCTACATGCGCAATATTAACAAACAAATATCTAACTAACCTATTATTTTCACTTATTGTCAGCCTAAACATGTTTTCATCTACGTTTGTTTTATTTACTTAACTATCTATTCATAAACTTAAAATCCAATGTTTATTCTTAATGTCATTTAATGTTATAATGTGTTTTACTTTGTGAACTAGAGGTTCTGCTTGAACGTTCCTTCGTTTCTCTCACTTAAATCCTGCACGCATACGACAAGATAACTTCAATATAAGTGAATATTTTGCAGTAAAAATTTAATTAGATATCTGTAGCTGTGGTACCAAGATTTTGCGGCGTTCTCACACTTATAGATATGCGAGTATTTGATCAAACATTTCATTCGAAATGACGATTATTTGCACAGTGAAACGAACTTTACGAATATTATACATGCATCATAAAATACACAGTATACATTATTTCCTTAGCAAAACCGTAAATATTTAATATTTGCAATCCAATATTATGCATCCAGGAATTCAACTGACGTTTTTAGCGTACCACAAATATTTTGATGCACCGCAATGAATATTTCCCAGACCATTCTATAACACACAAAAGCAATCAAAGCGTGTAATGAACCTGTGCAGTGAAGGTAATTTAGAAACCAACGCAAATTATAATATGTTCTCTCCGCAAAAACGACCCGCAGCTCAAAGTTAAGCGACGACCACTAAAAGCTAAGGACGACGGTCGTTTTAACTATCAGTGCGTGTGCGAGAATTCGCGATATGCATGCACCTCACTTTAGTATTAGTGTGGTCGCTTTAAATGGTTAATTATATTTAATGGTACAGAGATGACTTAATGATTTCGGTTTGGTTTTTGCCCTTAAAACGGTTTTATTTTAGAAAGAATGCAATGGCTGTAATGGAGGGGATTGTAACAAATGGTATAGAATATTCTAAAATAAAGCTTAGATACTGTTCTTTTCCACAACAATAGAATATTTTAAGCATAGCTAGGAAACTCAAGGTCGTGTTTCTCTGACAAATTTCGCTTAAACATGGATTCGGACTGAAGGAAAAAATGCTTTAAACCAGTGGAATTAATTTTGTTGAAAAAAATCTTTGTTTTTACTTACACAAAGAAACAAAATATTTCGAATGAAAAAAAATCTCTTTTCAATTTATTTCCTTCATTGAACTCAATCAAAGTCTTGACGTTTCAAACAGCGCCCAATATTTTTAAACGAAAGTTTATTTTCTTACACTTAAAGGTGGGTCCAAACCAACGCAACAAACAGAATAAAGCATTCGCGAATATTTTACAACAAACATGCAGCTCAGCGCGACGAACGTCTAAATTGACGCAACAATATTTGTCAGTGTTCGTTGATATTCCATATTCGCGCGTGGTGTACCTATATTACGTAATTCATAATTCTTGCCCGCCAAAAACGGGTGACAACGGCAACATTCAGATTGCATGTACTGCATTTATTGTGATGTGTGCTGCATTGAAAACAAAAAAAAAGAGGAGAGGCCATTGTTAGTGGATGACAAGAATTCTTAGAAGCAGGGATTCTTACAGAACCTCCAATTTCCAATTTCTCTCTTCTATCTCACTCAAATTGGACAGGTTGTTCTTTCTTCTGGTGTACCTAAAGGTTTACAATATTGTTAGATATTATACTGCAGTAATGATAATAATAATATTTTGAATATACTCGTATTGACAAACATGTATACAGATATATGTACCATGGCACGAAGGTAAACCTAGAAGATTTCCTACATATCGCCCAGGTTTACCTTTATACCATAGTACCTACCCTCAGCACTATTATGGTATGCATGGTTATGTCCAAATTGGGTTAATGATTAATGATAAAGAACTCAATCAATGGTACAGATATATTGGCTTACATGTCTCAGCTAAATAGCCATCTTCAGAGCAATGTCATCACTGTGAAAAATACTGGTCGTAATATCAATAATCTACATTTATTGAGTAAATTTTCGTCGACAGAACGAAATGTGTCATTGTTAGGATAAAATATATTTACAATCGTTGATTAATCAATAACAAGATTCATTAATGAAATAAATTCGTTTTCATTATTATAACATATCATTTTACATTAGTCCATAGGTACTATTTACATAAATAAATATTTTTGTTTTTCTTCAATGATTTTGGGCTCATTAATACAATGAATATTACTCAATAAACTCCGTGGTTATTTAATAAAATCTTTTTCGTTAATTTGATAAACTCGTTCTTTGGACCAATTTTAATGCATTATTTCATGTGAACAATGATTCCTTCCATTGTTTTGGGACCCATTTTTGGTTCAGTGCAGATTAGAGGCAAAAAAATATCCAACACGTTTGTATTTTTTTTTGCCTCTGATCTGACAGGGCTGTGAATATGGCTATTTAGCTAAAACATGTAAGCCAATATATCGGTATCTATACCATTGATTGAGTTTCATACTTGTTCTTCATCACTATTATAGTAATTAGATTAGGAAAATAATATGCTAATAGTGTATTAGAGCCGAAGAATGCTGACTTCAGTAGCCGAGTCCACCATTCTATATACTCCATCCGTATGGGTAAGAGCCTTGGAAAAGGAGGTACACAGAAAAACAATGAGGAAAATACAGCGTAGAAATACAATCCTCATCGGTAGCGCGTACAGAACAGTATCGACCGAAGCACTACAAGTTATCCCCAGAACACCACCGATCGACCTATTGGTAGGATTTAGAACCGCTGTTGAGTGAGAAGGAGCGACCGTTAGGAGCATGAAATATGCCGAAATGATCAGGAAATGGCAACAAGATGGGAGATGGAGAACGGCAATGCCACGTGGACAAGGAGGCCTGATCAAAGATATACGACCCTGGTTGGAGAGAACACACGGTGAGGTGAACTTCTACTTGCCGCAGATGTTGAGTGGGCACGGATGCTTCCAAGCGTATCTACATCGTTTTAAGTTGGTGGATTCAAACGCATGCCGATACTGTGGGAAAAACAGATACAGTAGAGCACACAATTTTTGAATGCCCAAACTGGAGCGCAGAGAACGGGCAAGTCGAACAGGAGATGGGAGCAGTGACCCCGGATAATATAGTCCACAAAATGATGCTAGCTGAAGGAAATTGCAAGGCCGTAGACAATATGGTAGACATATTCTAAGCGGAAAGGACACAAGGAGCTAGGAACCAGGGTGCGATACAGCCCGACCATCAATAGGAGACGTGCCCCTTGAAGTAATGCGCAAGTGGTTCCAAGGGGTAACAGCAACTAACTCTAGGAGAGGGTTTTTTTTTAGTCGGTAGAAATCCGACATGCCCCGGCGACACGGGCCGCTGGAAGTCTTTCGAAGATTTTTTCCCTCATGTAAAAAAAAAAAAATAGTGTCCAGAAACACTCATTTTGCAGTACTTCTTTGAAGACAGGCAAAAATGTCGCTCTAAAGGTTGGCCACACTAGATTCTACATGAGAGACGTCTAATAAATTGTCATTAAGCTACTGTTCAACCATGCTAGGATGGATTGATGTCTTCATTGCACTTATTATTGATAAATAGATATTAAACTAGAAAGAAAATTACAGATAAAGATTTATTCTCGAAAACGTCAAAATACTAAAGTAATGTAACAAGTGTGCCAACTTGTACTGTCAACTCCCTAGTGTTACAATTTCTTTTCTATTTTCAATTCAAAATTAAGATTTGTCGGCCCATGCTTTTTGGGCCGAGGTATCTTATAAAACGAATTTTTATGTTATTTTTGCCATTAGCGTTTTAATACATTTTTTAATATGAAGAAATGATAGTTTAGAATAGGTACTTTACTACTTCTAATATGTACTTATGAAAATTGCTTGCAACGTATTTAATATGATTTTAGCAATGTTCGGCATATCGCAGTCGAGCAGTAGCCACAATATCGTATAGCACTGTAACTATTACCTATCTGTATGGTACCTACCTATATTAGTGTTTTCGACGAAAGCCACCAAAGTAATGAAAGTATCGAATTCAAAGTAACGAATACATTACATCCCTAAAACGTAGTTGTTTGATGAATGAGATACTAGTTTTCTTTTTTTGTTTATACTAGTCTAACGAAAATAGTTAAGTACGCTCCGAGAGTTGATAATTTAATGATTTATGCCGGCGAAGAAAAATTTAATTAACAACAAACTGCAAAAAATCAACTCTGAGGCATTTTTTTTGACTATATTTAACCTAAATCTTTTAGTTAAATACCGGTTTTTTATTAAATTAACTTTTCCTCTTTAAATGCAAATTTGTAGCGCGTATTTCCATAAAGTATGTTCCTCAATGACAATTCTAATATCGACGTTTTGTATTAAGGTAAACATCATTTGATATAAGAAGCATTAGGACACAAACTTGTAGTATAGTACGAATTAGCAATTACATTTGTAAGTCTAATTATTGTTAAAGTACTAAAATATACTAGCCACAAATATGTGGTTTATTCTACAATCTGCTGTTACAATAATTAGCAAAACTCATATAATCTACCATAATATTTACTACATTTTTGTCAGTAGAATTTAAATCTGACTTGAGTATACGGAGCCACAATTGTAGTAAATGCAATATGTTGCTACAAAATGTTGTTCTGTGTATACAAACATATTTTTCTGACGTGCTTATTCTTCTGTAAGTATGTTGTTGCTCTACGTTTCTATCTTTTATATACCGTACAAGAAGTATCCATCAACCTAACCGCATAGCTTCAAAATTATTATAAAGGTGTGGGTGGTAACTTTTCCCGTAGTTCGAACGTCCCTTCTCATTTTACGCTGTACTCGTGTGTGGTCCGTCATTCCTTCCGGTGTGATCAGAAGACACCCGGGATCGCCAAGTTAATCAACACATTCTCCCAGATTCTCTCGCCAAGTTTATGCCATTCTTTCGCCGGCGTATATCATTAAGCGTTGACTGTACCTACCTCAGGGGAATAACTCGTAAGACAACCTATCTGTGGATTGCATGGGAACAAGTCTGTAAACCATAACTTTTTTATAGGTATCTACATATAAAACCCCACATCTATTCATGTGTAATGGAAACATCTTTTCTGTATTACTCTATTTAATGTTACAGGTATATCTATTATGATAATTTTCAATGGGAAAACACATAATAAGTTCTGATACGAATAGATCCCGACAATAAAGGATGACAGAAATAACCTGCGTTATATATGTTGTATGCTATACTGAAGTACCAATAAAACTATTCTGATGATAATGTGTAAAGGCGTAAATTTTCTTCTGCTCATGTCGATTAGGATTATCGACACGTCGAAAGTACACACCAACTCTAATAATTGTAAGCCACTTCTATTAAAGTAGCATTGTATAAAGCAAATAATGAACTAACGTAATACGCACATAATAGCACAAATCAAGGGCATTATGTGCAAATCATATGTTAATTAACTGAATAGAAGTCAGTGCGAATAATAAAGAAAACGAGATTGAAATAGCGACAATCCTTGGATGTTTAGTTTTACATTTCGTGTTTTTTTTTTTTTTGGAAAAGTAAAATGGAACTACAAACTTAAAATAAACCTCAAGTTGTATGGTGTTAACATCAACGAAGAGGACTTGAGTGATAAAAAAGGAAAGACAAATTTGACGTGTATCAATTCATATGTTATACTTCTGGCCAAAACCATTAAAATTGGAATTGAGGCTAAAGGAAGAGCACCTTTACGGTGATTTAGTCTCTGGCATATATGTTCACAATATGAATGTACTGAAGTAATGCCAATAAATTGATATGATTATGATTATATGAACTACAACCGCAGTCGATAAATTGGCTATTGAAAGTTTTCGGCTCCGAAAACTCTAGCTTTAAATATTTGAGATTTGTAATAATTGCTGTTGTATACAAATTTATGTTTGAGTTTCACATATTTACTAATGTTGGGCATTTTCAAAATTTTTAACTGTAGATAGTTGTTTTTGTTGTGGGCACCGTCTGACATGGAGTCTTTCGAAACATTGCAGCTTCTTGACATTTGTATTTAATCTCCAATTTTTTTTACCCATTAATTTACACCGGCCATTCTAGGATCCTAGTACCCTGTACTAATTTGTACAGGTCTCTGACTAGTTGATCGAAGTAATCTTCTGGGTTAATTTTTGCTTGCCAACAGTTGCCTGTCTTCTTGCGTCCAGATGCGAGGCTCTGACACAAAATATGGTAAGAATTCTCTGTTCTCCCGTTACACAATCTGCAGTTGGTATTTGCAATGTTAATCCCATCCCAATTATCTGTAGGTGCCTTTTCAACGTGCAGAATCCTGTAGGGATACCTGTTACGTCGCGAAGGTGATTCCTACTGAGCTGCAGAGTTCTTCAGCCTTCTTTATGGTCCCTTAATAAGGGTCTTACCACGAATTTGCCTGCTTCCTTCATTCATACCCAGGAGTGTTCTTTTTGTTTCTCTTTGACCCGCACGAGAACAAGTAAGAAGTTTCCTGTTCTTGTGTTGTGGTATCTGGACATTCCTAGAACAGATTCGGGGCATATATGTGAAGCAAAAGATTCCTTTTTTGATAACTCATCGGTTTTTTCGTTTTCTTCGTGTCCAGTCACACACTGCAAAGTGACTTTATTACGGTCTGTCAGGCTATTCAGTTCTCGAATACATTCCCAAACAGTCCTTGTGTATTTTGGAATTTACTAATGCCTTCAGTATCGCTTGACTATCTAGAAATAATCAACTATTGATAATCGCAGTAACAGTCCATAGTTATGAGTCAAAAAAAAAAACATAATAGCCATTACATTCCTCTACTACTCTACTTGCCCCCGCCAGTGTAGGAAATGTGATAAAAATATGACTATTTTATATAAATAATTTTATGTGAATATATATCCATAATTGGATTAACTCGATTGAGTAAAATGGTATCAGTACCTCCCAATTTCTATTTAATAATTTACTACATTTTTTTTCGCAACCGGTTTCATTTTTAAACCTTGATCAGATACAGAGTAAAATTTTATAATAGTCAAAAAGTGTAAAGAGAAGAACAATTATGTTTGACATCGCCAGCAAACTTTCTCCGATATCACACGTTCCTGTAGTACTAACAGGGTAACATTCCCTGACAGGAGATGCCAAATGCAGTTTCTGTCTTCAGATCCAGGAGAAACTCCTTAGTTTATGGTTTATATCACTGCGATGGTTCAGCGACGACAAGGTTTCACTACCGTGTTCAGACTATTCAATAAGAGATACTTAGGTAAAGGAGTCACGCTAAAGAATGAATGGTCTAAATGAGAAGGCAGAATTAGATGAGGTGAAATGTACACTATGTCGAAAAATAAATGTAAATGTAGGGGGAGTTTTAAGTAGGCAACCAATTTAACAAGGTCATATAGTTGTGATCCGTAATATACAATTCTTGATACTTAATATTCCGATTTTTATTTCATTATGCATTTAAAGTCTTTTTTGCCAACAAATATCCTTAAACCATATTTATAAATATGTGAAACTGTGCATTTTATTGTCGAAATTAAGACCTTATAGGCATCAGTATTCGAATAATTTGCTCGTGAAATGAAAGTGATACCACAGTTATAAATCTTATCCAGTAGTTTCACTAAGTGTCGGCGCCTTTGATATTTTGTCTATCAATTTAAGGAAATTCGCGATGGCGTTTAGCGGCTATATTTGCAACTAATGGGTACGAAAATAACCTATATACTCAAACAGACTGACAATTGACAGAAAATCGCACAACATCAATGTCACTGCTATAACTAAATGACAGAATGGAACGGCTTTGTAGGTTAGATTTTTGCTTGTAAACAAATTAAAATAGTTTTAGTTACAATTTCACCCACCTATGCGACACCGCGAATTTCCTTGGGCGCCATGTTTGAAATCCATGTGGCCGGCGATGTGAAACTACTCGATATACATATATACTGTGGTGATACTAGTATTTATATTATTATATTTGCAGTTTGTTGTATAATACAACAAATAAATATGAATAAGATTCACATGGATACATTCAAATAACAATGATTATTCAGGAGAAGAAAATATCGTTCACGTATCTCAAAGATATAACAGAAGAAAAGTTCTGCAACGAGATCGGTTTTGCAAATGGTTGCGCCGCTTTTCTGGAATAGATATACTTTAATAAGCAGTGTTGAATAATTACAAATGCTTTATATACTGACAATCAATAATTATTATCCAACAATTTGTATATTATTTATCTTGTGATTAAACGGTAAACGTGAAATTCGTCGGATGATGTTATGTTATTATTATCTGAAATTAGACAAATATATTTCTTAATTCGTATACGACAGGCTAAAATTTGGTATATTCAAAAATTAACATCTGATGAATTTCACATTTACTGTTTAATTACAAAATAAATAATATACAAATTGTTGGATAATAATTATTGGTTGGCAGTATATAAAACATTTGTAATTATTCAATACTGCTTATTAAAGTATATCTATTCCAGAAAAGTGGCGCAACCATTCATGCAAAACCGATCTTGTTGCAGAACTTTTCTTCTGTTATATCTTTGATGTACTTGGACGATATTTTTTTCCTCTGAAAAATCATTGTTATTTGAATGTATCCAAGTGAATCTTATTCGTATTTATTCGTTGTATTTCGCCACAATATAACTGTAAATACAATAATAGATACTAATGTTACTTTTATTTCACAATACGTCAAGTTTTGACAGCTGTTACTCCCACTATCTTCAAAAAGCATTTTAAAAACCCGTCCCGCGGTGGTTGCAAGCACGGAACAATTTTTTCGAACACTAATGCCTATAACGTCTTAATTTCGACAATAAAATGCACAGTTTTAGAAATATGGTTTAAGGATATTCATCGACAAAAAAGGCTTTAAGTGCATAATGAAATAAAAATCGAAATATTACCAAATATCACAAATATATAACTTTGTGAGATTGGCTGCCTACCTAAAACGCCCTCTCCATTCGCATTTAATTTTTAACATAGTGTACAATAGACCTACAACTAGTCGAAGTTAATGCAATCCAATTTAAATCAATGCAATAAGAAAAATACCATGTACTGCACTTAGATACAGTGCATCCATCATCTATGATGAGTATCTCACATCCACAGAATGAAAGGATGAACAGTTTTGCATTACCCCAGATAAAAATCCGAAAAGAAGAGAATTCTGAACTGGCTGCATGGTTAAATCGACTAACAAGATGCGGGTAATATTCAAATGTGCAAAGAGAATGGGAACGAGTCTACCAAACTCAACGATAAGCTAACGATCTTCATTCATACCCAGGACAACTTATCACCGCTGACAGGTACGATGCATTTCTTTAATTAATGGCAATAACGATCAAGTCTTCGGTCTATACCGTTGAAGACTGGCGAGTTTCAATGAAATCGAAAACAACTCTGGCAATCAACTAGAAAATTGAACTCCTGCATATGCATACACCGTGCGACAGATATAACTCTGGTCAACCGATAACACAGTTACCGATGTAATATAGAGAGGCAAGGGAAGAAATAAGCAGCATGCCTTGTCAGAAATAAAGGTGGAAATACACTCCAATTGGCAATATAATTTTCAACCTTGATGCGTTTATTCGTACCCTCATCACAGCATAAGGAGATAGAGTAACGACACTCGCCCATATTCCCGTTTTTTGAACGCCATGATGATTTTGTAAGGTACACTAGTGGTAGTTAACTTAACGATAAAAAGTTACTAGGCCTGTGCAATGTGATGGGGACCGATTTTGAAGGTTCTGGTATCAATCCATAGAGGGAGCTGGCATCACTAAGAGCGCGAAATTTGAATTTATATCCTACTGTTTTCCTCTTATATAATTATTGTTTGAAAATTGAATGCATTATTATTGCAAGCGTACATTCTATGTAAAAACATGATAAATTATCACAATAATAGCACCAATTTTCAAGCAATAACATCAATTTGTAAACGTATGAAGGTATTTTTGGAAATAAACAAATATTTCGCAGAGAAAACGCATTGTATTTTTTATAATTTTATAAAAGAGGTGAATTAACATTAAATGTTTATAGCATAAAAAATATTTATGAAGCATGGACTTATTACCTGCCAGTTTCTAGTGGAAACAACATAATTTTGTAGAAGCGAGTACTGCGTCACAAATTAAACACTTGTTAGCCAGTTTATGAATAAAATCTCAGATCGGATGAAAATAACAGGCGAAAATGTATTATTTCCAGTCAACGTATTACGCTAACACTTAAATAGAGTACAATATCCAAATAACTACTCCACGACTTCACGGAAATTATTTCTGTGAAACTGTCTGTCATTTACGTCATACGTAGCTTCCATTTAATTTTCTAAATGTCAACATGACACTTCAGTTAACTAGAAATGACTAGAACGAAATAATCATTTTTACTCTAGAATAATAAGTTTTCTGAAAAGAGGTCCTACTTATCAATGAGATTAAATAAATTTATTGAAATGGTTAAAGACAAGCGATTTTTCAACCTAGAGCAAATGACAATTGTGGTGGCATACTTGCGCCTAAATTATATGCAATCTTATTAACATATTTTTTGAAAATTCCTTTTCTTCTATGTAGACAACTTTATGCACTTGGGTGTTGACTCCAGCGCCTCTGAGGATTGATACCTAACCTAAACTACTTCGCCTTTGTAGGGAAAAGCGTCACGATTTGTCTAGTTCAAGTTGAACAGGGGTGGCCATGATTTTGATTTTCATATAATTACTTGACAGACTTGTCAATTAGTTTGTTCGCGTCGCATGAACTATTTGCACTATTATACACTTTTGTATGCAAAAGTGTGCAAAAGTGCATAATAGTGCAAATAGTTCATGCGACGCGAACAAACTTAATATTTGTCATTTACGAATACAAATTTAAAACTTGTGTATGAATTTCATTATTCCATAAATTACATTTCTGTTTTTTTTTTAATCCGTTTAACATATTTTTATTTTATTTTGATATTTTATTAGTTAAGTAAATATAAGTTAGCGTTTTTCTTAGTTAATTGTTGCCGTAATTTATATTGCCTGGAATTTGTTGCTCCGCCAAAAATTGTAAAAATGGATCCTCTGATTTACTTTTCTTTAGATTAGTTACAAATAGGTAAGAATTTCGCTCGCATACAAGCTCCTTAGAAGCTTTAATAAAAACTGTTTAACAATCTAGGGTAAGAGTTTAGGTGTTAGCTACTAACCGCACTGACATAAATTATCAGAACCCAGAAAACTATATAAACGTATTAATGATATATTAAAGAATTAATTTCGTGAGGGCAGATTTATCAGAGCAGTCCCAGTTTGAAAACGAATTTTACTAAGGATAAGTCTAGAAAAACCTTTTTTTTTTTAATTTGCACATTAAACTCCCTTTTTTGACTTAAGATATTCCGGTACAAGTCACATAAATCTATTAATGCATTAACGTCTTTATAACTCATAAACGCACTCCGTCGAGTGTGTTTGTAGCTTTCAATCATCATGTTCCAAACATCAAATTAAAAACCTAGATTTATTTCTACTGTTAAGTACTTGATTATTTCGCGCTCAATTATTTAGACGGAAAGATTCTGCTTTCATTTACTTCATTCCCACATCATTCATAAAAAAATGCAGTAGTATTTTATAAAACTTTTGTTACTAAGTAATATTATTTAATGTAGATATTTTGAATTTACCGCCAAAAGGGAACCCAAGGTCATAGATTTGAAGTTTCAAAAATATATGTATAAATATAAGTTTGACGCTACTTTTACTACCTATACTGTGCCCTCACTGCGCCGGAATTTAAGGGAGGCGAATTTATATTTTTTCTTTGATAAAATTCCAAACATAAAGGTCTAATGAATTAAGATCGGATGACCTAGCGGGCCATGGTATTGGATCACCATGACCAATGCATCTGTTTGGAAAAATGTTCGTCCAGCCAATATCTAACTCTAATAGCATACTGAGTCGGAGCTCCATCTTTCATGTGCAGCATGTTGGCTCGCACATTCAATGGTTATCTCTAAATTCTTCCAAAACACATCCAGCAGTACCGTAATGGTTTATTATGCCTAACCAAACGTTAACAGAAAACCTTCTTTGGCAACTATAATCACAAATTGATACGAATTTTCCTCTGCTTAATAGTGAAAGTAGTGAGCGTTAAACACTCCATCTCTATTCAATATGCATTCATCACTCCAAAGCATATGTCTCAGAAAACGTCATTATTACGAATTCTATTGAAGATCGTGTTGCAGAAAGTCGGAGAAATCGTTTTTATAAAGAAGTTGAACTTTAACTACGTGTTATGGGTGCAGAATAGTTTCTTTCAAAACTGAATGAACTGTTTTATAGTTTGATATAAACGAATTCGTTTCCTGAAGATATTTGTCCGCCCTTAGAAAGACATTTGATTGATGTCACCGGCTGACTGTATTTGTATCTCCCACACGGTATATTAGTGTTGCACCTAATATGTAGATATAAAAGAGATAGATACTTGTATACGATTGAATACATTAGAAGATACGCACAGCATACAACCGGCGCTATTAGGTCGGCAAATTAGTTCTTTGCAGACCGACAAAGCTCTAATGGAGATCGCACGGCACTGTTTGATTAATGATATAACTAATTTCTCTTATTCACCGTCAGAATATACTTAAGGAGTGCGCAATATGTTTGTTTATTTCTCACAACACTTTTATTTCACCTAAACATTTTTGCATGCAATAACAATAATTAAAAATGTCAAATTTTTACATTCTCCTGGTCTTACATTTTTTTTTGGTTCTTTTTTACTCGATACATAACTTGACGTATAAGGATTTTTTAACAAACAAGTAAAAAATCATTGCTTTGAAAACATATTATAAAGGAAAATTCGAGGTAGGTACGTGTTACTGGAATTTTTGGGTGATGAGATTATAAACAAAATATTTTTCCATCTATATATGAAAAATATATTAATTTACCTGATGCTGCAATAAGTGAATTTGGCTAATAAAAATAAATTATAAAAATAACATAAAATAAATTAGCCGAAAGAAGCAGCAACAAGTTACAGCTGCTAACACAAAGTAGTAGTTTATAACTATAAAACAATACATTAAATGCAGCTGTGAATTTATAAGCTAATGAATAGCAGTACCCGTCAAATTTGTTTGCAACCACTTACATATCTGCCCAAAACAACTTGTATATAGAGTGCTCAGCCTGATAGCAGAGGCCAACCATTAAGAATATTAAGTAATGGGAGTGTTGTAACAGTAAATTGCGCTGAAAAATATGCTTTCAATAATTTACTTCAAACCTGATTAATAGATTAACATTAGTTATAATACTATCCGTATATAACCATTCTCAAGATACTTAAAACAAGATAAAATAAAGGTTCTCAATACTATCTTACGTTCACTTACTATTCATCATCCAAGGTACTCCGTTGCTTATGGAAACCTCATCGGCAAACATTATCCCATGCAAATTATGAGCTTGCAATATTGTACGCGTATTTACGGACACGATCATTTATAAAAGAAGTCGTAGAAGACACCGAAAACAATTTGTTTAAACACGCCTCGACGTACTAAATGCATATAGATGATGGTTCGTTCATGATAAAGCTTCGTGTTCACTCAACGTGGCATCTTTATTAGTTCACGTAACAAAGAATCTTGCGCAGCGATTAAAAAATCATCCCGTCAATTTACACATAAAAGGACTCGACTCGAAAAGAGGATGTGTGATTTTTCCGTCGACCTCCAACTTCGGCAAACTGGTCTTTGTTGTGTGCACTTGACGGTGTGGTCTTCTTGGTTCTCTTCGGCTCTTTGGCTCTCATCCAGACCGCATGTTTTATTAATGGGTAGACGTGTATATGTAGGTAGGAGGGTTTAAAAGCTCTTCTTCCATGCGAACATATTGACTGCGTTTTTTTCTTTTATTTGAACGATGTGCAGCAATTAACTAAGGCTTTAGCAATTTATTTTAGATTACTTTTCTCTTATCTTACAGTACGTTGTTAATTACATACAAGGAGATATTAAAAATATAGTAAAAACAAAGGAAAAAATGAATTAGGGGGTATTAAAGCAAAGTATATCCATTTAAACATGAGGGAAATGACAAAAGCCTTTATTGATACTTCTGTGACGCCTTTTCTCCATAGAGCCTTCTATTGACTTCAATCATTCTAGACTTTTCCGATGAAGAAGCATATTGTCTGCTACACAATAGTTATCCTCTCACAATCAGTATGGTATGCCTTATGTACTTACACACTAACCTTTCAAATGTTTTTAGTAAAAGGAAGGATAAATAAACAGGAGGATACAGAGCGGATAGTTTACCTCACTTATGTCCGGTTTCTGCAAAGTCAAGCAACAGCAGTTATCTATCCGATATCTCACAACTTGGCAAAAATGAGTTTCTCGAACAGTAGATGGTGACATCGCGGTAGATATTTAGGCGTGTACGTTATCGGTTATACGGTCTATCTCCTGGGGTTACCTGCAAGATATCCCGAGTATTGGTAAATTTGGATGACCATGATGTTCAAAATGTTTTGACTACCGATATCACTTAAAGTGCCGCCGCATTTACGTGATGTACTCATTGTTTACCTTTTTATTTACGTGAGTCCTTTGTGGGTTCCCTCACCTACCGTTTATCGAAATATTTGTCAGATATTTTAACTTTAGCTTTCGCTACTAGAACCAACTATAATATTAAAGATACTTTGTTGATACTATCAACAATTTTAAATTGCCTCCTGGTTTTGTTCTTATATCTTTGGATATGATATTGTTATTTACCAACATACCTTGATCATTAATCAATGATATAATTAACGCTAATTGGGACTTGGTGCGGAATCATACCTCTATCGGTAAAAGCAGATCTCTTGAACTTCTTCAATTTTTACTCAGTTCTTCTTGTTTCACATTTAATGAATGAATGTTTTTAGCAACAGTTATTTGGTGCACCTATGGGTAGCCCTATAAGTCCTATTCTGGCTTATATAGTGATAGACTATTTGTTGGATCATTGCATCGGCATATTGCCATTTGCACCCTCCTTTTTCTTCAAATATGTTGACGATCTCGTCACACCAGTTCCTGAGTCGATGATCGAATCAACGCTGGATATTTTTAATAGTTTTCATAATAAAATTTAATTTACTGTTTTGGACACTACCTTGATTAGGTCAGGTGATCAAACGGTTGTATTGGATTGGTACACCAAACCAACATTCTCTGGGAGATACATCAACTTTTATTCTAACCATCCCCTCAACCAGAAGTTAAACACTCTTAGAGCCATAAAAAATAGAGTGTTGAATATAGCACACCCACTGTTTCACTCCGCTAATTTGAAAAAATTATATATTACTTTCGTCAACAATTTCGTACAAACCGAGGTTAGTACGTGGCATTTTGTATAACACTGTCAGAGTTACAGATACCAGTAATAATGAAATGGGGAAGCAACCTCCTCCTGAAGAGAGATATTACAATTCCCATTTATTCCCGCCATTACCTCCAAGATTGCTGACTGTTTCAAAAATCTACCGGTCACCCTTGCCAAGTATAACTTACACTCGTTGAGTAAATTGTTTTGCAAATGTAAAGACCCTGTACCTCTTCTCTTGAGGTCTGATGTTGTCTATTCCATCCCCTGCTCTCAATGTGAGTCCGTTTATATTGGACAGACCTCACAATACATCAAAAATAGAATTAGACAACATATGAATGATTGTAAGAACTTTTCTAATACTGGCAGTAAGTCAACCCTTGTGGATCATTGGTGGGTGGTGACTCAAGACATCTCTTCAACTTTGACCGGGTGTCAGTGTTGACTACAGAACACTCTTATTATAAGAGACTCTTTTTGGAGATGTATTATATTAACATTAATAAAAATAGCATTAATTTCCCTAGTGATAGTAATAATTTAAGTAATATTTGCTCATATTTTAAAATTACATTACATAAGAAATAATATCAACCTACAACCTAACATCCTATCACCCATGTACATGGCGTACATCCTATATTCTACTAGACCTCGTGCTTAGTACCTTTCATGGTTGCCAACTGCGCCTCATAACTTCTCCTAGATTTCGCGCCTTAGTGTCGTGTGCACGCTGTCATGCCTCCTCCCGCATCTTGTTTGCAATTTAATTTTTAAATCTATAATGAAATAATTTCAATATAATTTTTAAATTCTTGACTTTTAACATGTATTGTTCATAATGTTTGTGTTATTTATCTGCGACGTCACTCTTATCTGTAAGTCCTCTTTTTCACTTACCTTAATAGAATACACATTAATTTGTTGCACTCTCTTTGTAGTTGATTCTCTGAGGAAGCAGTAAAATAATTGTGAAAGCTTAGAATTAAAAAAGACTGAGTATTGATTCAAACTTCAGCTGCCATACCCAATAATTCCTGTTGAACGTTTACCTTTTTAATTATTTACTGTACACTTTATTTATATTCAATACAACTGCATTATAAGTGATAAAATTATACTCTGTAGTGTATTGAAAATATGGGAAGTAATGATTCATCATCCATCATGATGTTATACCAAAGCTAAACATCAATGCATCAGACAATGCAAACTATTAAATCAATAGTCACTAAACATTTGCACCTTCTCACAGAAATTTTATGTGAAAGGTTACCTGTTTAGATATTCGATAGATATCCAGAGGATCACTCTGACATATATCTGGAAGATATCCCTAAAGTACGAGAATCCGGAGGAATTGTGTAGATATTAGCCAGGCTGATGGTCTAGTGGCTTGCATGTTTGGCTGTCAGTCGCGGGTCCTCGGTTCGAGCCCGACGGACTGCTCTCATAACGAGGTTTCGTCGTTTTCCTCACTCCTTGGCAAATGCCGAGAGACGAACATCTTAAGTCGCTCCACTGGCGTAGGCGTAATAATGGCTCATGGCTGAGGCGATGCCCCCTGTAATTGGCGAAAGCTGTTGGGGAATGCCAAGGTATGAATTTAACCCATCAACGGGTAACGTTGCCATGTGGCAACGCTGTTATTATATGTTTATTTAACTTTTTTTGTCAAATTCTGATCTGTTACCACACAAAAAGTAAAAATTTTGTTAAAATTCGTTCAATAAAAATGTCGCCGTTAAGGGCTTAAAGCAATAAAATTCGTCAGTTAATACAACATTATATTAATATATTAATAGCTTATGTGTTAGCTCCTCGTATGTATTATTTTTTTTTTGTGATCTTTCTTTTATATTCTCAAAACAAGTTACGAAAAAAATGTTTATTATTATTTTTGTTTTATAATATATCCTTTTGGTTAAGAATTTATATCATTATTTTGTTTAATAAATTATATTGCTTTGTTTAATTGTTTTAGTTCATTGCTTATTTACTAATATTCTTTTTGTGTTCCATTTAAATTTTCTAGGATCCATTACAAACCAAAATTTGCATTTAAGTGGATTTTCACTGTGAAAACTGGCTATGTCTAAAATTATGTAATTCTAACAAATATTTACGTAGTGTTGGGTTTAGGAAAATATTAAGATATTCAAATAATTATAATTATTTTGAGTCAAGAAAGCGGATCATCTTCAGTTAAGGAATTGATACTTAATACCGAGTTAATGCATTCTTTCATTTAACGCAAAAAAGCTTCTAATAACAAAAACTATTTACTTCACCCATAACTGATAAGAAATTATATCTTAGTTCCGTTATCTTTTCTGTTGAGGATCGTTTGAAATAAGATGTGTAATGATTTATCATACTGCATAGAACTCATTGAAACGTCTTTGTGGCGTATATATCTACATTGGATATTCACTGTACCCCTATATTTCTCCATCACTTCATCTCGCAATTAATCTATGTGTGTGTATGTGCGTCTACGGCTACGCTCCATTGAGACAGATCTTTTTTCACTCGATCAAAATTTATGTTTGAGGCATATTCTCACGACTCTCGCTGAGGTGATGATCGAACAGTCGCAAGCAGCGGTTCCACTCCACGTTCAGGGCACTCTGGGTTCAATTCTGCCCTTTTTAAATATGTCGGAAGCGAACGTCGGCGCAGAGGCATGGTATTTTATGACTGGCAACGGATTGCCAATGCATCTTTGCGGTGAAACGGTCGCTCAGTGATTCAATGCAGAGGCTTCGCCATCTGGGAGGGGACGGCTCTCGTAATCATGTGAGTGAAATTTATGCATGCTCGTAACCGTGTAATGGAAATTTAATAATTTTACGCAACCACATAACTCTAGTGTTGACGTTCAATAATATCAGCTTAGAAGAGAACGCAATACAATGGTAAAGTTGTAAATTCAATGAACTTTTGCTTCAGAAGAAATTTGCTCTCATTTGCTCGCATTAAGGCATTAATCATCCATTAAGTGATGGAGAATTAACATTAAGGTTACTCTTGATGTGACATTAAAGAATGCTGGTTTCATAATTATCCATGGCAGATAATTGACTGGAGCTACATTAAATTAACTATATATCAATGAAGTGAAAAGGTTATAAATATCAGGGTAAAATCTGTCAGCTTTCGGTCACAGTGATAGTGAGTACTGTATAATTTTGCTGATTTCAAAGGCGCTTTTCCCGTTCGCTTTGTGCATAGAAGTTTTCTGGTTTAACGAAATTGTTCGGCTTGAGGTTTGCAATGATTTGGTAGGTACATCCTTTCGAAAATATACTTTTTTTACACTTCCGGTTAAGTAAAAGTCGCCATGAATTTTGTTGTTTTAAACAGAACACTCCATATATCGTTTAACTTTTGAATTCAGAATTAAATTCTATGGCAATCATAACCACAACATCTTAAGTAGCTCCACGGGAGCAGGTGTAATAGTAACTCATGGCTGGGTCGATGCCCCTGTAATTAGCGAAAGCTGTTGGGGATGCCAAGGCAAGAATGAATGAATTCTTATAACCAGGTTACTATACCAATCTTCAAATGTTCCTAAGATTTACGACTTTTGTGAAAATTTTTACACCATTGTACCTAACTAATTAGTTTTCACATATTTTAAGCGCCAGTACTACCGCATTTTAAAACACCAATATTTTTAAATTGTCTCAGTAAAACGTAATAAAGCATTCCCTCCATATTATACTGGGTATTTAAAAAGTATCGATGTATTAAGTTCCTAAAGTTGGAAAACGTACATTTTTCAAATTGAGCACCGTCTACATTTTTATACTGTTGCGTGTAGAATTACACCGATTTGATGAAACATTCCCTATACCGATTTTCTTTTAAATTACTTTTTTATTTAAGGCTTTCAAATGACCAAATAATTTCTATTTGGTAGGCTATCGTTTTGACATTAAAATTAAATCATGGTTGTCAGAAGATATTATTGTTATAACCATTGAGTACGTATTCAGCGTCTAGACTAGTCCATATTATTGTTTAATCTGTAAATCAAATAATACAAAATGAAGGAATTTATTCTAATCTGAAGATTTTAAATTTATTTTATATTCATGGAGTTGCTTGTCAAAAATTCAATAAATGATTTCTCATTTGCCACTAATAGATGTAAAGAAATTCAAGCAACCTTGAAACACTTAAAAACTGCAATAAATTTGTTTCTAGGAATGAGGAAAACCAGAGTAATATTTTACCGTATTTTGAAGCACATCCACCTAGCTCATATCTGTGGCTTCTGAAGATTCAGGCATTAAAAAGTATTCATGGAATTTGGAGTGTAAGATGCATAAAATCCAAAGAAATTAATGATATCGTCATGAGACTTCAAGAAGATCAACATTTTTATTTCTAAGATAATTTGAAGTTCTGTCGGGAGGGAATAACAAACAGAAGACCCGTTACCATTAAAGAAGGGGCAAATCTAATGAATGGCCTTGACGAACCTTGCCTAGCCAGATTGTCTGACGCCTTATTTTCCTTCACGCCCAAGTGACTAGAAACCCGGGCAGATGTTAATTTCCTTTAGGTGCCCACCTCTTTTAGGGAGATTACCAGTCCCAAATCAGCTTAGAGCCAACACTGACGGAACTGATCGCTTTAAGTGTAAACTGACTGTCAAAGAAGATAGTGATACTTTTACCTAACTTGGTTCATCTATCGATTTCTCTGACACAATGATGAATTGCAGCATCCTCAGCCTGAAACACCGACTGTGTCTTTGTTGAAGCTTAGTGAAAAAGCCTTTTTACGCTTTTTTTGCGTATATTCCAGCTCCGACTCCGTAGTCCGTTTAGAGCCGTCTATATACCAGTTCGAGTCTACTCTTACTGAAGTGCCTCTAATTCAGTCTTTCTTATGTGGTACTATAACCTGATATTTTATATCTAGGTAGAATTTTTGAACCATGGCATCCCCAGGAGGGGTCATCTGATAATGTTTGATAGTAGCCGTGCGATTCACTTATGGGTGCTTCATTATGCATAAGTCTACGTGCTGCAGAATTGGCAGTTCCTTCTATGTAAATATGCAGCGGTGGCAGATTTAAAATTATTTCCATTGTATACAGACACGCCAGTCTTTGTACGCCACTTAGTATTTTGACCGTCCTCGCATGTCACATTTTTTGGCCACCATACTACCGTACAACCCCCTCTCGTCTCTGCTTTGATAGTAGTCTTTCTAATTATTCTTCTCTCCAGGCTGGCTCCTATCCACTGTAAAAGCTTCAGTGCAATGCCTTTCTCCGTAAACCCTCGATAAATGAATTTGTGGTAGCATTATTAAACGCTCCCTCAATATCAAGGAAGGTCATCATGGCTATCTCTTTGTCTTCTGTTGACTTTGTAATTATTCTATTGAGATCGTCTAATGCCATCTCCGTAGATTTTTCCAGTTGATATGTGTATTGTCTATCACAGAGTGGCTGTTCTGTCAGCGCGGTATCTCTTGTAGTTTTGGAAAGCAAGGAGAACAGGCTTATTGGTCTGTATGATTTCAGCGTTTGAACGGATACTTTACTTATTTTAGATAGGTATACTGCCCTCGCCTTTTGCCATGCAGTTGAATAGTATTCCCAGACTTATACATACTCTGAAATTTTTTACGAGATGTTGTGTCAGTACCTCTATCCCGTTCTGAAGTAAGGCAGGAAATATGCCATCCGTGCCTGCAGATTTAAAAGGCGAAATTTGCTTAACGCCCACTTGACTCTCATGCGTGTCGTGATTTCTGTAGCCAGCCTCCAGTCCTTTCGTGTTGGCCTGTCTGGCCCTCAATCTGCTACAGACAGCCCACGAGCAGCCGTCAGAATTTTCGTAGGCCCTCAACCTTCAACAGTTCTTCAATGCTCTCTTTATGAGTGCTTCTGTAAGTTTCGTCAGTTCTTTTAATGAAGCCTAATGGGCTGTATATAAAACAAAGATTTGAAACTGCAAAAATCGTTAAAATACTAGTTCCATTTTCTTTAATTAGAAACCGCATTGGGTTTCCGCAGTAATGCAAAATTATCTGCTCCCTACTCATGCAAGTAATTTGTAGGTGCTATTTCGAAATAAGAAGTGTTATTATAATTAATATAATGTATTTCGGACGCTGTGAAATTACGTTCTTATTGAAGTGGTGTTTGTTTTTCAGCGTAGCTTATAACTATGAAACACTATATGCTGTGTAACGACGTTGCGTGGATCATTAGAGTTTTTTTTTTCCTTTCTAACAAATCATCTCATCTCATTCGACACGCATAAATATCAAACAAGAATTCTCATCCTCGTGAAAAGAGTCGTGGAATGCAACGCATAGGAATTAAGAAAAGCGTCTTCTTCGCGCGTTCTGCGCTAACAATTTGCGTTCGTGATGATGCCAATTTCCGCGCTCGTATTAAAATGATAAATACGCGTTAGGGTAACCAAGAGATTGAATTTTTTCATTATTTTCACACACAAATAAGCCCCTTTATGACGAGTGTTACGTGCCGACATTGTAAGATACGCCGCGAGGGACTGTTAAAGAGAAGCAACCGTGGAGCGGAGAACATATTTCAAAAGCGTATTTACATACTTAATTTAAGCGTACATACATACATACAAGTCGCCGTGGAACACGTAAGCCGTTGCGAGCTTGAATGGGAGTTTCGTGTCTCCCAATCGCCTCTTAAATTATTACTGGATGGTTAATACGCAATAAAATCGTTTCTGAATAGGGAAGATCCTTATAATAGGCATAATGGGTCTTTTTAATTTTAATAAAGGGTAGATATTTAATGGTCTTTCAATTTGTGTTGTAGCTAATTAAAGAACCTGTCGTCGTTGGGGACAAGAACAAGTTTTTACACATTTTTTTCTTTTCATTCTGATTGCATCTCAAAAGCATACAAGACTGTTGTACAAATACTATTATACTGGAATACATAAACATTTTCCACGAATACTGCAAGCAACTTGTATATCAATTGCTCAGAACTGAACTACATTAACTTTTTTAAAATGGTATTATGGCATATTCTGAATAATATTTCTCGTTCATCATGGACACTATAAATCCTACCTGCCATAGTTTCACTGCCATCTAAATTACAACTATATAAAATCCACCCTAGAGGCACTTAAATGGCGGAATTCAAGCTATACTCTTTAGTTTCTTCAAACCCGACAGATGTCGTCATGCGCGACCGAAGTTTCGGTTTCCGCATCGCAAGTGAAACATTTGGACATATTTCACAAATATCACTTCCACTATATGTTTATCTTCAAGGTGTTTAGTAAGTTTCTCTGTTATTTTACATTTTTTCCGTATTTACAGTTTCATTTAATATAGTTTTTTATTATAATTTTTGCTGCTTGTGGCAACATACGTGTTTTTGTATTGTTTTATTAGAAGTAGGTTGTTCTCTTTGGATTAAGGTTTAATGTATTGTAGAGTTTTGGGTTCTAATTTAAATATTTGCGCCATCATGTATATATTGTTATTATTTCATTAAATTAGTTGCAGAGTCCTTTCAGAATTGCTTTTAGTTTATTATGACACACTCAAAGAAAGATTTTACGGGTAATGTTCAATTAGAGCATTTCCAATACAAACAAAAGTTTTTGATCCTATCAGGTACATTTTAAAACTTGTAGTACTAAATTTATTAAATCGTTAAAAAATAGTAAGCACATTTTCACGATTGATTTGCTTTATTTGTTCTCATAACTATTTAAAAACCAACTCCTATTTTTCTAAGCAGAATGTATCCAAATACGAGGAATTTAGGTAGGAGTAGGTATATTTCGCGTATTTTTATATTTTGTTTTGCAGCAAAGCTGCCGAAAATTGGAGTGAATTGGATAAATATTAAACAATTTGTATTATTCGCGCTAGTTTCTTTAAGCCCAACAGATGGTGCAAAATGGTTTCACTTTTTAGTATGGAAGTGTCATTTGTCACGTCTATCAGTATCGTACTTCAAATTTGTATCGTTTGAATCAAGAGCTTGTAGGCATCACATAGTCAAGACAAGAAGCTGTGACCACGTTTAATTAGTCCAGTTCGGTAATAATAATAGCATAAAAATTTGGTATTAGTAAATGTACTTTCAAATTAATTTTATTTTCCACGCACTACAAAACTTTGTAATAGTCAAAAATTAAAAATTAAGAAAACGTATTGCTATAACTTTTTTATGTAGTGGCGCGACCGTGCCCTCTTCGATACTGCACATCAACAGCGAAACAGAAGTATTACAATCAAAAGAACATTTGTTAAAGATATTTTTACTAGAAAATGTTACGACATTATTTACATACAAATAGTTTTATTGGAGATAAAAGTTCAACCTATGGAAGCACCCGTAAGATAGTGTACGCTTTCCCAAACACCTTCCTTCCACAAACATGATTGGAAAGAAAATACTAAATCTGGACATCTACACAAGCACGTTCTTAATGAATCTGAAGATAGTAATGGCCAAGAACGTGAGAGGTATAAAGCAGTTGCGGGGCGCTCAAGAAGTAGTTGCTGATCCTTGCAATTTAACGTATCACTTCCTTTTCTAGTTGTATCTTTTTTTACGGAAAATATTCAATTTTTTAGATTATTTAGATATAAATTTACCTTCTCCAAGTAAGAAATTAAGAAATTGTAAAAATAAGAAATATTTTGGATTTGTTAGTCCTAACCTAAACTTTATATACAACATTGGAAACTATTTTTCTTTATGTTCTATATTAAATATGTTTTCGGAAAAACAATCAAAGCTTGAAGTTGCATTTTTTCATCAGTTACCAAAAATTGCCTATAACAAAGCATTTGTCTTACAATTACACGTCCCAAATGAATGTGTTCTGAATCTTTTTTCAACATTTTTCATATTAATGCGTGTCAAAGAATAAGTGAATGGAGACTATCTTGGCAAAAAAGTATTTTCAAATTAAATAAACTCAACCTAAGAGACAGACAAAATAACCCAGTAAATGTAGGGTAATTTTCTAGCAAAAAAAAATCTTTTGGAAAAATCAAATGTATTAGTGTAATACTGTCTTTGTGTTGATATTTTATGGAGACGTAATAGTCGTAGACGTAATATTACAACTTACAGGATAAGATTCTAAGAAATTGTCTTCAAGAGGTATTTTTTTGTACTGTTTTTGCCGATTTCTTTCCTGTTTACTTTCAACAACTCAACAATCATTCTGAATAAATGTTTTCCGGAACATAATAGCGATCCGTCGTAGCTCAAAGTATACTAAAGGATCAACTAGGAAATTACTTGCAAGAGCAATTTCATTATTTTAAATCTTTTCCTTTCCTCTCTTTACTATCCACCATTCAATAACTATCATTTTTAAATGTAGGAACATGTTACTTACTTCTTTTCGTAGCAATAACTATACTTATTAAATCCTAAAAAAGGGAAACAATAGTTATTTGTATCACTAGGCCAGAAACTACTGTTTTGCGAGTATGAGTACGGTTTGTGTACGAATACCACAAAAGAGTTTCTGGCCGTGTGATACACAATGTTTTTTGGGCGGACAAATCTTAATTTTGAATTGAAAATAGAAAAGAAATTTTGGCACTAGGGAGTTGACAGTACAAGTTGGCACATATGTTACATACCTTTGTATTTTGACGTTACCGATAATAAATCTTTTTCTGTAATTTTCTTTCCAGTTTAATATCTATTTATCAATAATAAGTGCAATAGAGACACCAGTTCATCTTAGCATGGTTGAACAGTAGCTTAATGACAATGTATTACACATCTGTCATGTGAATCTAGTGCGGCCAACCTTTGGTGACTTTTTTAATACAGCAGTTTTCCTGGCGCTTTTAATTACTAGCCCTATTTAGGTCGTTAGACATGATATAAAATGACGAAATTTTGACTTTTCAATTGTTGTTTCTCCTCTAGTTTCGTTTTAAATATGTTCTAATTGCGCTCTATTTTTACTACAAAACAAAATAATTTGTTTAATAGCATTTGTTAATTTTTGCTTTAAACTGCCCCAGCACCGTTAAATACAACAAATTTATCTAGAGAAGAAAAAAATGAATAGTGAATAATAACAAAAACGATTTTATTCATATTTATCTAATTTATAACTGACAGTGTAAAAATTATCCACGTCAATCTATGACGTACACATGAATAAACTAAAAGATATTCACCCGAATTAAGTGTGCTACAGGTAAAATCTCAGGGCGTAATAAATAGTAGCAATTTTCCAGAGCATGAGACTAGGTTAAATAATAATGAAAAGTAAATATTGTTTATAAAAGATTATTGATATAAAATAAAATAAATGATCGCAAAGTACCAAAGGATGGGAAAGAAGGATAAATAACACAACGTTTATTATTTATTTATTTCCCACGCTGCGACTATCGGAGTCGGTTCGGCCAGGGAGGCGCCGGAGAGATGTCGGAGTGAGCGCCACTGGGTTATCAGCTGTTGCTTCACTAGCCCGACGCTGTCGCCCGGAAGTTAACACAGCCAAATGGCTATTTACCAGTCGGGGAAACAAGGGATTGGTACTTGCGGAATTTTTAATATGTTGTTAAATAGTTAAATTTAAATGAAAATGTTATTTAAATGACAGAAAAACAAACTAGTGCGCCAAGGTCGATTAAATTAAAGTAAATTAAATAAAACGCAAAGAGAATATATTAACTGTTATATTGACACTTAATTCGGTGAAGCCTCGTCTTACATGGTTACAATGTATAAATATATGACATGAACTGGTGGAGTGCCGGGTTATTATTCAAAAATTGTAAAATTATCAAGAAACAATAACATCAATCTACGTACTCGATCGAGCATGCAAATGACTACGACCTACCATTGGTTTTAAAGGTGAAAAGATAAAGAAAGCAACAATTAAACAAAATGATTTCACAAGTTACATTAAATTTTGACAATGACCGCAAAGACTAGATTAAAAAAAAAAGAATTAAGTTAAATTGAATTAAGATATCAAAGACCGAAATATAAATAACAAAAAAATTACGTTAAATTATTAATATATCAATGGTAGTTCGTTACTACAAATATACAAGCAAATAACTCTTAAAATTAACTTACATGTAACACAAACAATGCACGAGGGTTGATAGTCACCACCAGGGGCGGGTGAAATAGAAGAAATAGAAGCGTAGAAAGATGACGAAAGAAAGCCCCGGTCCAGGGACGACGTAGAGCGGCGTGGCTTGCAAAATCCGCGTCGGCGGGCTCCAAAAAAAAAGAAGGCTTCGTAGTCAAAACACAGGGACTCAAACGGCTTCCAAGGAGTAGATTCTTTACGACCAGAGATCCCCCCACAGGGGTTACCAAACGGGTAAATTAGGTCGAAAAGGATTGCAGCAGGGCGACGCCTATTAGACTCTTAGGTCGGCACTCTTAGCGGGCTAGAGTGTCAGTGAAAAATCGGAAGGGTAGAGGTAACTAGTTCCGCGCTATGCCATTAAGTGGCCAATAGGATTCGAGTATCGAAGAAAACAACATGCAGGTGTGCGAGATTATGCGAAATTCTAACGTTTCAAGTACAGCACGCACCAAAAAGGTGCAACAATTAAAAAAATGAATAAATTCGGAGCTAATTATGACGGAGTTTAATGAAATTTACGTTATCAAAGCATCTAAATATATGTTAAAATTTGACAATTTAAGAATTTTGAAAAAGGTCACAAATAAAGCGGTACATTACAAAAAACAAATTCAAGGTTAAACGTGACGTTATACAAAATACGTAAATAGCGACGGTAACTAGGAAAGGTCAAGGAACTTGGATAAATTCAGAAAAGATAGGGTACAGTTGGAGAAATAAGAAAAGGTGTTTTCAACACGTAACAAGTGATTCAAATCATCAACAGCTTTTCAATTCCACAAGCAGAACAATATGTAATATAGAAGCTGTAACAGTTACAATCCTGAAACAGCACCACATAAAGAGCTTAACGTTTACAATTTACTATCAAATATGTTGAACAGGAAATGAAAGTGACCTTTATGCGTGAATACCTCGGATAGTTATATGCTTTTTAATTCAATACATTATTCATAGTGTTTGGATTGAAAACATACCAATAAGAATATCACTAAACTATTTAAAATACCAACAATAATGAAAAAAAAATTATATTGTGTAGACAATATTAATATCTGGTTACTTTATCTATTGTGCAATGTTTGTCCAAATTTCCATACAGGTATTCGAATATCCGGGCAAGCGCTTATGCATGCTTGGAACTCCAATTTCTAAAATTACGATTAGCTTCGCCCGACAGAGATATTTACATATAAATTGAAAGTATGCACAATACAAAAGAAGCAATAAATAACAATAGCAACAAGATTTATACAACGATAAACAGTTTTGACATGTCAACACACAGACCTCTGTGTAGTATTTTAGATAAACTAGCAATGAGTGATATCGGCATAACTATTATAAGAATACTTAAGATAGTGTCTTTAAAATTAACCATTCGCTTATGTCATTCTTAATGAACAAGTTGTTCATATATCATCAACTCTGTTGTCACCAAAACATTTGGTTGAACGAACTAATATTTATATATTGTCTACAAGAAAAAAAATTGGCACAACTTACAATTCCCGCATACAGCTTACTCATCTGGTAGTGTATTTAATGAAATCTGCAATATCCTCAATAAATATTTAAAACCACACGACATCTTCTATACGAATTTTTAGCAGTATAGCGGAAATGCCCGAGAGATTTATGAATTTCTGCAAACAAGTGACTAACTAAACGAACCAGATCACTTCCAGAGATTGTTTATTTTCTGATGTCTGAAATAATTTATGTAATACAACGATTATTTACTTGGGCTCCACATAACACTTATACGTACGTACTTTTTATAATATTGTATGTGAAGACATGAAAGAGAATGTGTAGGAAGTCAAAATATGTATGTATGTATGAACAGCAAATTTATGACGACAGAAAGTGTCTACTTCGAAAAATGAAAATATTTTGGAATGAATAAGGAAAACTAATAATTTCAAAATTCTTTGAAGTCGACTCACGCTGAAACAATTTCTTTCTCAATTATGTAATTACATACTATGTGCTTATACGGTTCAAATATAGTGTATTCAAGCTGCATTTTTTTTTCTGTTCTAAATTGAATTAAGGTTATATACTCAAATAGTGTTGAGATCCTTCTTTAAATCGATCCAGATAGTCCCCTAAAAAAAATTAGTGCTAAAAATAAATGTAGTTATCAAGAAACTTCTGTATGTATAATCAAACGAACGCCTAGTATAATATCGCCATACGATATTTAGGCCAATGGATTTTGTCAGGAAATAATAGACTCTTCCGGTGTAATCACATAAGGATAATACACATGCCGCACACATTTACAAATTTATTAATATACTATGATAAAACTAATCATAAATAATTGGCTAATGTTTATCTATACATATTACGTTGAGATTTAGATAGCTATAGCAGCCAGCAATAGTTTGGCCATTCAAAAATGGGTTAAACATAACGGGCAATTATACATACATACGTTTGTATTACTAGCGTTATCACTTTATAGATAATTTTTGGCCACTAGCAAATTATTCATTACTAAACTAAAAGCAATAATAACCAGAACGTCGCATCGGCATCGTTTCGCTAGTATATCATATATTGAAATATTGAGTACTGAACTGCTGAAAGTGACCTCTATTCTGTCTATGCATAATTGATATCGACTTTTTACGTTTTGTATAGGATTATGAATAGAATTATTATTTCCATCGTTCGGAATTCCTCTTGATTTTTTCTCTGATAGTGCTAATATTTGCATTTAAATCAAAACTCAGTTTTTCTTTTGCGAAGCGCCATAAAGAAGTGGCCATTGAATAGTTACGGCATAACAAATCCAAACGGGAAATTGAGTGTTTGTTTAAACATTCTCGAACCATCAAAACATTATACAGTGGTGCCTCACCTTGATGCCAAATTACGTTATTTAATTGTGACTTCTTAAGACTTTCTGGAGTAAGTCTCCTTCTTGTGGAAATTTATTTCCACATATGCTTCTGCTGTTGATTTAAAAGTAGGAAAAAAAATTGTCCAACTACTTCATTTTGGCAAATTTCATTGATTTCTTTCCAAACTTGTTTTTATTTGTGTTACATTTTTCTTGGTATCACTTATTTATCCCCATGTGTGCCTAAATGTCAGGGACGAAAAGAAGCAGACTTCATCTGTACATAAAAGTTTATTGAAGAAGCTATGATCATTGTTTGAGCTTGGAATAATTTATTAGCAAAACTGTAATTTGGCCTTCTTTCTGAACTTCCGTTAGCTCCTGGACCAGTAATATTTTGTATGTCCTATATTTTTTGTAGGTTCAATGTATTGTACGGATTTACAAGGTCTCTACAGCAGTTAATAAACTACTTTTCGGGTTTTGTTTAACAAAGTTATGAAATAAATCATTTAGTTAAACAACAAGTTAATAAGAAAGTTGGAATTTGCTCTCATAATAAAGTTTTAAGATGATCATTGTTTACTCTGACTAGATGCTTCTTTTTTCACTCAAAATTTTCATTATTTGAAGCTTGGAAGGAGTTTGTAAATTCTGTAGTGGTAAAAATAAAGTGAAAAGCCCTGTACACTATTCAGTCATGGCCTAAAAAATTAGTATCTTAAGTACATTCAATAATTAATAATTGTCAGAAAACAAGAATGAATGAAATCATGAGTTAACCTGAACAGTAGCATCCAAGTCCAAAATCACAAAATTCAAAAAGATCCAATAGGTACTTCTAGAACAATAATATATTTATAAAATTTGACAATCAACTACACAAATAAAACCAAAATGATATACAAGTTGCAGAAAATTTACACATATTAAATAAATGTAAAACAACGGGTTGGCTACACATTAAGCACTAAAGGATTAAACAGAAATTACATTGTATGTATTATTTCCAACAACATCTGTAACTCTGTAATAGCGTGGCATTTCTTTTTCAAAAAAAAAAAAAACAAATCAAAAAATATTTTCGTCATCAATGCTGGTTAGAAATAGTAAATGATTAGTTATCTGAATAGAGGCTCAACAAGCAGTTAATAGGAGTGTAAAGAAATGAGAAATATCGACCGTACATACCTTAGGGCTCTGAATTCAGGAGTAACGGATAAAGCAGTCAAAAAATAGAACAAAAACTTCTTATCTCAAATCTGAGCTTTCGCTTAGCTAACAAATTTAACGAAGAGTCAGTTTTCATTTTATTTTTGCCGTTTACGCGTTACTTCTGGATTCAGCGCTTTAAAACAGTAGTAATTGCATGGAAATAATAATAAATAAAATATAGAAATAAAATATTCAAGCAATACCATAAACTAATGTTTAATTTTGATTTAATAATGTATTGTTATGTGCCAATTTGACACAAATGTGAGTTTAAAATAAAATGGTATAGATGATTTCGGAATTATTTTAATATTTATCTAAATTACAATTTAATTTCAAATTACACAAATAACGATCAACCTGATAAAATCTTCAAATTAAAATCCTCTTTATTTTATTCTTTCCCTTTCAATTTCTGATACCGCTGCAACCACTTACAATATGATGTTCCAACCTGGAATCCAATCCAATATCAATACGATGATCCAATTTCGAATCCAATTCAATTACAATATAATGCTCCAACCACGAATCCATTCCAATAGCAGTACAACTTCGAATCCAATCAACCACAATATGATAATTCACTCCTCCAATTTTCAATATCCAATTTCCAAAAATCATTCTTCTTTTATGGTTTCTTCTCTTTCTATTCTTTCTAAAAACTTTTTAATATTTTTTAAAAACTTCATATATCCCTACAAACTTTTCCGTAGAACCAATAACTTTCAACACAGCCTCACATTACTTTCCACTGCCGAAATTTATCAATTTGACAATTTTTCCAAATGATTTGTTCATGTTCTGTAATCTGTTTATATTATTTAAAAACTATCCAAGAAAATCAAATTTCCAAAATAAATAATATTTTTAACTTCCAAATCTAAAAACCTAATATCTTACTTTCATTATTGCTTCTATTTTTGCAGAAAATGTAATAAATGTAATTTCTTCTTCAGGCATTTTAAGGGCGTATTATTAAGCGGGATAACTTTAATATGCCTCCAGTTATCCAAATTAATATGTACTCTGTTTAGAATACCTAAAAAAAATGGTATTGCAAAACATTAAGACATACACGTATTCCTCTACTTAACGTACATAATACCTAACTATTTGTTTCTTATTTGAAGACCTTCATTCGCGACAATGAAATCCAATACCCTTTGAAAACAAAACAGAAAAGGAAACTAAAACTATCAATTTACAAAACACAAGATCGATAGGTTACTTTGACACACCATATGCATCTGTTTGTTTGCCACTGGAAGCAACTAAACACTGCTCTATCGATGCTAGTATATATCTATCTCTTGGTAAGTAGGTATATGTATAAAAGGTATTTATTATATCTGTTATGCGCTATACGTATCTGAACAAATGTATGTTTCTTCTTTGTCTTCTTTCTCCATGCAAATGTAAGCGTTTCCTAATGTTGCAATGTTATTGTGTCAATATTTACTTCGCCTTTATGTTGCCATTTGTATGTTTAGTGATATGCTTTGTGCAGTGTAGAGAATCGAATAAAAATGAATACGCTACAACCATTATCATATTCCACCATATTGTAACTTCAATAAAACAAAATTATATGTGTTAAGTATTGGATAAATCTTAGAAACAAAATGTCATGTTCCTACTAGTTTCTATTATCATTATACATATTAATTTCCAAGAAATTCAAAGTATTTATAGACAAAAAAATTTCTACAATTGCTTAGTCATTATGTTGCGAATAAATTCGTTTTCTCCTTTAATCTCGACTTCATTAAAAACTAATTTTATATACCTATTTATTAAACGACTTCCCTCCAAAGATTATTTACATTTTACAAACGAAAAAAAGTCTTGTTTATAATAAATACTTATAAGAAGTGATTTCCGAGAAACTAAACACAATCGGTAACTCAACCTACTGCATAAACCTCAAAACTCGTACACACTAGACATCGAGCGCGAATGTAACTGCAATGTAAGGCGAATGTAGCCGGTGTGGACGTGTGTTCATTTTTACAACGAAATTAGAGCCATACTTGCTGGTGATTGCAAGCGGTCGGTTTTAGCGCAACATCAAAGGACTGATTCGTTGTAAAGTGGACGAAAATTGTACAGCAATCTTGGTGCGAACGTAGGCTCGCAAAATATCGGTAAAATGGATAAATGGAATGCCGAATATTGATACTAATACGTTCATATGGAAGTAAAGAAAGTTCATGGACCGTATAAGATCTTAATTCAAAAAATACGAAGATAGCAAAATAGGAGAATAAATGTATACATATAAAAAATAAATATAAGATAGAAATTGGGCGCATACATTAGTGAATGAGATTGAGGACTGTTATCGAACAAAAGCTATTAAACGTTTATTAATGAATGTATTTTCATTAATTAACGTTGTAAGTTACGCTTATTAATGAAATACATTACATTCCCTACAAAGAATTCAAGTAGGATTTCTAATTGAAAATATTCAATAATTCGATATTACAGTGAAATCCACTTAATGTGATCACGGATAATATTATCAATCGGTTATTGTTATCATTTTGGCTAGAAATCAACCGTTTTAAAATTAGTTTATGTGCAAAATCCATCGAATAATGTGATTAAAAAAGTCGCTTCTTATTATCACTTTGAAGAAATTTGCCCAACAATCACGGAAGAAAATAACAAAAGGACAATAGAAAAATTAATTCAAAATTCGGATGGAGGTAATAATGATGAAGAAGAAATCAAATGCCCCCATAAGTACGTATTTCGAATGCTTACAGAGTCACAGTTAATTTTACAGGCACTAGAGATATGCACAGAATCTCACCATTAGTTATGCAATAAAATCACTGTAAATTAAAATTTTGACTTTTTTTTCTAAAATTCCCTTACTCTTACCAGTCAGTTAATATTATCATAATGTATCTAGCCCAACGTGATCACAGTAAGCGAATTTCACTGTACTTTCAAAATTTTTTTTTACAATTTTACATATGCGTATTGCAAGGTAGGGTTAAAAAAATATCTTCGTGTGCGCCTTTAACTCAATTTTTATTTCATAATAAAGGATGCTGTTGAATAGAGTAAAGAGAAAATAAATTAAAAACTTTAGAATAAAAATTTGAAATACGCAGTGTCGTTTTAAGAACGACTATTGAATAATACTACCTTAATTATTAGAATTCATGAATATTTATGTTGAGATGGTAGTTGCACCGTGACTAGTAAATTCGTCGGATCTACATTCAAAATGGATAATAGATAATTGTTCGGGTTGGGATCTCTTAAAATTGAAAGTAAAACAACGGCATAATCTAAAATTAGTCATCTTCAATACCCTATCGAAGCAATATGCCAAAACGATCTGGATATTAAAGAAATGCAAATTATTTTTCTTTTCATTTAATAAATATGAAAATCGTTCGTTATTAAAGTTAATTCCAAATTTAATGCATGTTACGTCGCCTGAATTGAAAAATATTACTTACTTCACATAATGTATTGAAAAAGAATACGAAAATAGGTACGGCTTATTCGACAATGCACACATGTCATACCCATTTAATTTTCTAATATTTTATATTGTGAGTAAATTCATGGCATTTCTATAAACAATCGTGGACAAGAGAAGAAAATTTCAAACACTTCGTGGAAGTTCTTGCCTGGATGGACGAAACAGGTCATTTTAATTAAAAAGGATTTGTGAGAAAGTGAACCTTTATTTCAATCACATATTTCCTTAATACGATGAAGTTCATTTTATTGGTCACCTACTGTACGCCAAAACAATTTCTCATTGGTGACATGATGAACAATGTGGATGACCAAAAAGTCATAAATTTTATAGTTTTATTCGCTATACTATCAAAACTATTTTTCTATTAAGAACTCCAGTTACGCAAACAAAAAGAAAATAGAAAACACACACACACACACACACACACACACACACACACACACACACACACTTCAGTCATTTAATTCAATACACATGAACCTTTGGATTTAGAGTTTAATGTTCCACTAAACTTGACCGATCTCTTGTTTGAAATACTATATTTAATTGAGTTAAATATTGTAAATGGGTAACATTAAAAAAGTGGTTGACAAATTAATGTCTCAAAATTTAACACTTCAAAAACTGCTCAGTGAAGCATTTTATTTTTCGCAGTGTAGCAACTCCAACCTTTCCCCTTCGATCTGCAAGTATTATCTGTATATTTTTCGGTTAGCCAACTTATATCGGTTAATAAAAGATTTAGCTTGTTTTGCGTATTTTAGCCTTTCAACACGACGTATGTATAAATACGGTTACGTAAATAACACGAACATATTCCTTTTGTTTTGCCTCCATGTCGATAGAAATCAAAAAACGCGAAGAGAAGACCACATACACGTTCTGGTTAGTTCGTGGAGGGTACAGTTGCTGTAGTAGTCGGACGACATGCAAGATATTCCCAACGAGACATGGGTGGTAACCGGAGAGAGAAACAAAAGGAGAGAAGAAATGCTTCCAAGATGTGCGGATCGGAAGAGACAACCAGCTGGGCTCACACATGTTTTCCGCATTTTTACAACTCACCACACTCTCACGAATATTACTGCCTCCCCATTTGTCAGCGCTCTCTTGCGGTCATTGTATACTATTTCAACCCTATTTTGTTCACAATAATGTAAAAAAAACCCGTAAAGATAAAGTTATTGAAACATTTGAAATGATATTCATGTTTTCTACTGCTGAATAGATTTAGGTATAATATATTAATAATGAACTAGTATATGTTATTTATTCCATTCTATATTAATTTGTACAACATTTTGTTACAATCTACACGACGATTTTTAACACGTTAATTGATAAATACTGATAAAACACGACACATTTATTATTTCATTCATTTCATATATAGCACTATGAATCCAATATCTATATGGGTTTCCAATTATAATAATATTTAATTTTTAATTTGATTTAAATTTCAAATGTTCTGGGATAGAATAAAAAGTTAAAACAACGGTCCACTGATGTTCACACAGCATTATCTGTCAGCCAATACAACAGTAGGCTCATTTGACCGCCATAGTGCAGTAAGGCTCACCGCATTTTTGTTTCATCGTTTTAATTGTTATTGACGAAAACTTACCATCACAAAATTTCCTTTGACATAAACATAACCTTGAGTGGAGTTGTCAAAACGCAGTGATGTCAATAAACATTTCCTAACTGCTACATTAACGTATTTTTTTAAGATTTTCTAAATATTTTTCTGTCGTGTCGTGTGTTAGGTGATTTACAGCGTTTGAACTCATCTCAGGCAAACTAAATTATAGCGCTGTAAATGACACCTATATACCATAGTCTAATGTAAATAACTTTCAAATTTAATACGTCATTCAAACATTTTGCAGTGCGCAATCTTTTCCCCCTCCCTCCAAATTATTTGTATCTTTACCAACATTTCATGGATAGCATCGGGGTATAAAAATAAAAATAAATTATAAATCTTTAATTTAATTACTATTGGTCAGAGTAATTTGGATAAAGTTACTGTTATACACTAAAATAGATGTCACTGTTGTTTTATTTGCTTTCAATTCATTTTATGCAACTCAAGAATGAATAAAATTGAAACAGCCAGAGGATGGACATGGAAGCCGCCTTCATTGTCTCCAAAGGGCCCAGGAGCTATATTTCAAGATAGTACCTCTATCGAAAGTGAAAGTGTGACTATAAACAGGAAGTAATAGGAAGTAAGTTCTTGTCAAAAAAAAAAACAAAAATAATTTCTAATGCTGTAATATAAAATCCTACCTTATTCGTGGCCAATATCTATCACATTAAGAAAAAAAAAGATCTCTGGGGATGTATTGCATGCGAAGATGGATTGCAACTTACCTGAAAAAAAGAAACAAGTTTGTAAAAATTAAAGAAATTAAAGGCTGTTGTTTGATATTTAACAATAATGAAATGTTTCCGATATGTATTGTAATTAGTGTTGTAAATATTCGGATGATTTCAATAATCGGAATATCCGAATCGGAAGACTATGATATTCGGAATAATACTCCGATTCCATATTCGACCACACATACTCGTATAAGTTGCACGTATTCGGATGATTTCAAGTAGATTTCAATAAGCGCAGTGCATGGAGTACAGAATCATATTTCGTGTATATTGTATACGTAACTAAATCTCTATTAAAGGTATCTACAACAAAAATTTACAATTTTTTCTAATAAAAAATTCTGCACATTACTAATATATTGAGTCAATGTAACTGTGTGATTTAAATGTGCACAATGTCTATGAACAAGAAACACGGCCCGTCAGTGTAGATAATAAATTTCGGATGATAGAGTCAAAACCGGAAAGTTGAGAATTTCCAAAATCACACAATTTATATGAATATGTATATGGATATACCAAAAGTTTTGGTAGATTCATTCGACATAAAATCGTTGTACAAATTTTACAGATTTGGAATCATCCGATTCAGAATCATCCGGTTCGACATCATCCGATTCAGAATCATCCGATTCGAAATCATCCGATTCCGAATCGGATTCTAAGAATCGGAATCATCCGAATATTTCAATAATCGGAATCAACAAATATTTTAATTCGGATACTCACAACACTACTAGCAACGCTGTTAGAACTCACTAAAACTTAATTACTTCCGCGAAAACATATTTTTTGCAGTAGCTATATGAAAAACATTTTTGAATAAAAGGAAACTAAGAAGAAAAAAATCCTTTGAATAGAACCGCAGATTTTAAAGTTGAAAGAGAGCGTTCAAATTACGGCCACAAAATGGTAGTGACCTCTTTAACTAGGTTCTGAAATTAGAAAACAAGGAATAATAAACAATATAAAAATGAAAATGATTTTTCTTCAAGCATATCATAATTCTAATATTTTGCCAGTGAACATATTAAGTGGAACTACTTTATTGCGTTAGTGAAATAGTAACGGAAAGAAAAATGCTGAAAACAATAATGTTAGCGCAAACTCATCGCAAGTGGTGGCGCCACTTGTCGTTGTTTTGATTACAAATATTATATCTAAAATCAGACAGTTTGAAACGTTGTATATACGCTTCAAAAGCCTGTTGTACATTTCGAAAGTTATTTTCGAACGATATTTATTTTGCGTTAACACATATTTTCTTCTGTGCGCACGTTGACCACACATTTTAATCTTTATCTTGTCGTTTTCATTGATTAACATTTAGATGTTTTAACTATTAGTAGTTATTTGGATAAACGCGAGAATAAATATTTAAGATATCCGAATCAATGCAACCCACACCGTCTAAGTTGGCAGTAATCGCAGATGGTAGAACAATCCGCCCCATTTGAGTAAGAGTGGAAACAGTGCGCAATACCCCCACCATTACCGCAGTGTCTTCCCTTTCACACAAACTGGACGGGTTTTCTTTCTTTGGGTGTACTATAAAATTTTTAATTTCAACAAAATATGGTATAATATATTTATTATAATAAATATTTACCTGTAAGCGATTTTGCTGGGGTTAAACATTTGATAATATATAAGCGATTTTTGGAATGGGCTTAAGAACATAATGTTACACAGAGAAAAATCCGCATAGTAATATTTACATTTCACTGTTGGACGACAATTGTAGTAAGAATTTTTACGATTTCTTAACAGTAGCGGAAATCAGAATATTGCAATTATAGTTAGTTAATTATTAATTCGATCTGTAAACTAGTGTTCCAGTACTATAAAGTTTCTCAGTATAAAAATTCTTGTTTATAACTTTTCCCACTCCATCATATGCAATTTATTATAATTACTAGTTGCAAAATGTTGTAAAATATTTTACAATATTTTCTAGAAGATTGTGCTACAATATTTTGTAGCAATTTTATTGCTTTTTTTGTAACTGTGGTATACAAAACCGTATTATAGTGTCCAGTTTCGATGTTTCAGTCTTCATCAGGCGAAATACATAATCCCGTAATAGCCATCATATATGAAACATGAAATAGTAAATGAAATAGCAACTTTATTTTTAATGACCATGACTCAAGTAAATACTAAGCCAAGTATATCGACTTCGCTTGCATGAAGACCGGACATTGGAGAAGAAAGACAAGTTAGATGCTCGACTCGTGATGTCCGGTCATTAAATTAAATTATTATTTCACTTGCTGTTTCATTTTTTATATATGAAGACTATAATGGAATTATGCATTAAAACCTGATGAAGACTGAAACGCCGAAACTAGTCGCTTGGAAGTGATCTCATAGTAAAAGTAAAATCAATCAGGAAGTACCTATACTCCACGAATTTTCGTTTATACCAGACCTAATTGCAAACATCCAAACAATTATTTTATTTGTGTATTGTTTATTATTATATAATCATTCTTTTCTAATTATAAAACCTACTTAAATATTTTTGACCAAATTCCATCAATATTGTAATACTTATAAAATATGTAATGTGAAAAATCGATCTAGCAGTGTATCCTCCCATGAAAAAAAGGGATTGTTTTCACAAGTTAATGCCGGACCATGGAGAATAAGTTCAATTATCCTAAAGAAGCTGTCAGTATGAACAGCGAAACGTCGAGCGAAAGTTTTGATCCACGGCGAAACCCGAATGAATTTTTTAGTAATTAGTAATATTGTTTTCAGTTATTACAAAGGTATAAACATAATTCCTACATAGTTGTTTTTGAATATATGCGTTGTAATGCAAAATACATGCTTCTCCCAAAATAACATGTAGCATTTATTTGGGTTAATCACAAACTTGTTCCATTTAAAACAATAAAACTTCCATGAACTTGTAATATAATGAAACATTTCTGAAAAAAAGACAAAAAAGAATAAAATATACTTCCAGTAGGAATTTGCTATTAAAAATTAAGCTTGTTAGCTGCATCATATCGCAAAGTAATGATAGTAGAAGAATATTATAAAACGCCTTGTATATTTGCAAGATGATTTCAAAACAGTTAACTCTGATATGTTCCAATAATATTATAAACCACAAAACATTTACATATACTATCATCCTCTAGAGCTCAGACATATATATACATATGTTTAAATAACGCCTAATTTTCTTTTGTAGTCTCAATTCAGGGATGACTACTACTGTTTAAAACTAATGCTAGTCCGTTTAGATTTTACCAGACCATAAAACTCACTTCCTTTAAAACATCCTCACAGTAATGACCGGAGAGAATGTGGTGTTGAATAACTCCGATTATAAAACTCCTATTTTCCCGAGTACATTAGGTACATAAACATTTGGATTCTAATAAATGATAAAAGCGTTAACTTCTGGCTAGATTCAATAAACGATCACCTCTGGAAACATTAACGTTCCACAGGACGGGACCGAGGTATCTTAATTACCATCTCACGTAAATCCAACGACTGACGGATGAAAATCGACCCACGGGAATCATCTGCTATTCTCCTTCACTGCTATTAAATGCATATTCTTCACCTATCTATGAAAGAATTATATCCAAGCTTATCTGAGGAATTATACAGTGCAACACGCACATATGTACGTATATAAACAGTTAAGGAGCCACGTCAGTATATCGAACAATAGAACATTATTGTCGGATACTAATGGTCACTTCTAATTAGTCTTAAACGCACTAACAATGCAAAATTTGACGGCGTGCGTCACTTAGACGCGTTTGCAAGTGATGAAGCAATTTGTGTCACATCTAATGTGATTTGTGAAAGTGTTCGTATGTATGTAGGTCACGATAGTTACATCGTCAGTTTTCGTCGAACTTACTTTCCGTGTTTGGCATCGTTATAGGGCCTTTTCATTCGGGTATTGCCAATGTATGAAGTTAAAATTTTATAATCTATTTAGTATAGGTATTGAAGGTCTAGATTCGTGCAATAGGGAGCGTCAGAGATGGTATTTTTATCTCTGCACTCACACTTTCATATATTCTTCTAAAATAGTCGAAGTATTTACCTATTGGTTATTGTATGAAATGTACTATGTGTATAAATGGACATTTTGTTTTTTAGTCGATTTAATTCTTCCATACAAGGTAACTTGTACTTATTATAACTCTTTGCCGCAAGAGTGCCTGCTTTCTCACTCCCATAAATAAGGACGCATCAAGTACCCAGATTAAGAATAGATTATTAGCCAAATCATTAGCCAATTCGAATATATAGTTAGTCCAAGGGAATGGAGGGTAAAAGTACGCACTATGGATTGTTTACCAGTTTACCGGTTAATCGGTAAATTGGCCAAAAAACGTTCGGTAAATTTACCGGTAAATTACAAAAAATTACCGGTAATTCGGTAAATTAAAAATCCATACCATAAATTTTTATGTATGTACGAAATGTTGTGTTTATAGACATTTAAAGGTCTAAAGGAACATTGAAAATAAAAAAAGAACAAGTAAGTGTAAGTAATAATATACCCAATTATTAATTTTATGGAAGATGTTTTTGTTTAATTTTATTTTAACTTTCTTGAGATTGAGAACCGCTGTAATGTCCTAGAATAGAGAATATAGAAAAGACGCTGAAAAAAATGTTTTGATTAGAAACGTATAACCTCCATTCCACCGAGTTAGTCAGAACGAAGGGCAAGGCCCCACACTCATTTTTTAATATTTAAAATAATATATAAGAACAACATTTCACGTATTTAAATTAATAGCAATTATACACCACATTATGAGAGGACCTTAATGCAACATTATTGTAAAATAACATTAAAATTTGAACCTTAAATATTTTTTTTTACTTCTAACAACTGTTAAAATAATTAAATACAAATAATTTATTACAAAATTCTCATATTATGCCTTAAGACTGTGCAAAATATATATTATTCTAGCCTAACTTCTAACCCTATTTTCTCGGGGAATGCCCATTAATGTCACACATGGAAAAAGAAAATTACCGGTAAACCGGTATTTTAATTTTCATTTACCGAATTACCGGTAAATGAAAAAAATCGGTAAATTTACAATCACTAGTACGCACTTAATCTAAGAATAATCGTGTAGACGTTAAGCGATTTATTAAATACCTTTTTTTTCTGTGAAGCTCGTATGTATATGTTTATGGTTAAGGGTCAGAACAAATAAAGCCAGATAAAAAAATATGAATAATATGTTAGAGGTGCGTACTCTTGGAAGACATGTTAGGAAAGAGTGCGCATTGTAAAGTTTAGGAAGTACCAGAGGGATGTTAGCATTGTGCCAGCCTTCAAACATTTTCTCAGGGTACATTCATTAATTGCCAGGGAAGTAGTAATGGCTCTCTTGCTTTCGCCATGTTCCAATCTGTCTTTAATGGCTTTTAATAAATCTTCAGTGAATAATAATTTTCTGTTAGATTTCCATATTTATTTCCCCCTTTTATGATATATCAACAACCCCCTGTAAAATAACACACCAGATAGAAAAATTTGTTTTAAATAGATAACGACAAAGAGTACGCACTAGAACTCCTTGTCTGTGTACTCTTTATCAGCAGACGTATTGCTTTCATTTGAAACAAGTACCTAAAGATACAATCATAATTTACGAAATTTACATCGAAAATGTAACCCCAAGACATGTATGCTTATGTATATATTTGGACGACTTTTCTTCTGGTAGATGCGGTCGCCTCGACTTAGGAGATTAATGCTTATTGTCTTGTGAAAATTTAAATAATAATATTAAATATGTCAATTGATTTCTTCAATCCTTTAATTTGTTTATAAATGCAATTAGGATCAATTAGCGAAAGAGGCGATGTCTAGAGGAATACTGCGATTATTAGGTATGGATTACTTTCGTCTAGCGTAGTTAAAAAAAAAAGATCGGGATAAACTTGATAATGATTGGCAGGGTAGGTGGAATACCCTTTTAAATGGGAGATGAACTAGAAAATTTATCGGTAGCGTTACACTTTTTAGGGAAATGAGGGTTAATTTGTCGTATTAGACGGTAGAATTAACAACCGTTCACGGTAATTATAAATCATATTTATATAGAATTGGTAGGGTTAATGATTCACATTATGAATGTAGTGGGGTGATGTTCTATTTAAATCTTCACTCGCTGATGAATGTTGGTCGCGTACGAAAGTTAGGGCATTAATTAAAGGTGTTGGGTACAGTTTTAAGCAAAAATTAAAAACATTGAACAAATTAACATTCAAAATTGAATAAATTATCTTGCATGACGATAAAAAATACAATGCAATTAGAACATATTCGTGCTAGCAAAATAGAATTTAGAACAAAACTAGAGAAGAAATAAGGCTTGAAAAGTCAAAATTTTGTCATTTTATGTCAGTTCCAATGTCGTAAATAGAGCCAGTAAAAAGTTGAGATTTGGAGTATATATTAATTTATAATAGCTCTTATGAATGTAATTTCTTGAATTACTACTACTACTTTCCCTTACTCTTTGGCGAATGCTGGGAGATAACCAAAGTCGTTCCATGTTCGCAAATATAACAACTGATAGCAACGATTTACAGTACACTCGCGATTTTTTGTTTTTCTTTAATGATATATAATTAATTTAACGATAATTGCGAGCCTACCGTATTATATTTTTGTATATTATTATTAAAAATCATCGGGAAATTATTTAGTTGGAGTAGAACATTTCAATTGTTACGGAATCCATATAGTACTTAGAACAGAAGCATGTAGTATCTTCAATTGGAGCACGGGGTTTAGGACGATCTAAAATTTTTAACTTATTAGCCACACACCTACTGATTATTTTAGCGATTTGAGTTCTGTTTTTTTATTCAAAATTTCTCTAACATATATTTCAATGGTATGGGTTTCAACTTGAAAAATGGTCATGTGTTCCCTAAGGTCGTATTTTCTAACTCTTCAAACGCGATGAATGCTCCCGCCTTACTTGGTTTTCGAACCGTCCCTAAGGCAGTAGATGCCTGTGCGTCAGCAGCGTTTTATTGTTGCATTTGTGTTCCTTTCTGTTTCGGAAAGGAGGAAGTAAAGAATTTACAATCATTGATCGAGTATACATCATGTTCGGTAGCATTCCCATCAACAAACTATCAGTTATAATTACATATGATTATGCAGAGATAGGTTTGATATGCACTTACTAAAGGAAGAATGTAAATTATCTGGATAACTTTTCTACAACAATGTGCAAGGATGATAGCCCAAAGTAGTTTCTGCTGCTACTGACGGGGAAGAAGACATTGTTTCTGCGATACCTTCCTTGGATGGATGTACATTTTGCTGTGGCTCTAGCTAGCTGCGTCATCTGCCAGTAAACAATTTCTCCATAGGTAATGGTTGAATGCACTATCGTCACATAAAACCAATGTACTAGTTTGGGGAATAGCCCCCAAGATTTCTCACATACCAAGGTCATAGAAATATCCATAAGAATATCCTCGCCTTGTAAGTAATCTTTTCCAAATGCGGGCCCCAGATTAGTGTCTTCTCATGTAGCATTTATAGAAATTTTAAATTCTCTGCAAATGCAAATTTTACACCATGGATCACGAATTAAGCTCAGTTTCTGGGCCTAGTTTTCTCACATGGTAGTATGAAGCCTCTTTTTTGCCAAAATATTAGCACCAGATGGCCAGATATTTATGTTTATGTCAAAAATATTTTTTAGCGCCTTGCTTAATGTGTTTTCGGAACAGAATAATTCTTATCCCACAATTCTATTGATTAGTCATATTTTGGTCAAATTTGGTCAGAAAAACCATTCCCATCGTGAGAGCTTAGTTAATGAAAATAGTGGGTTTAAAAAGTGTGGAAGGAACATGTTTTATCAGCGTTTGAACCAATTAAAATACAGTTTTCGAGAAATCATTTTCACAACGCAAAACTGTCGTATTGGCTCAAATAAAGAGAAATGGTGATCGGCTGCCATAGGCAATAGCCCCCCAAACCATTACTCCAATAGTCCTAGGTACATGCCCCTCAACTACAAACCCAATATTTCGTCGCTCTCCAGGCCGGCGTCATATTCTTCTACGGCTATCGTGCATACCTAGACAAAATCGCGATTCATCGCTGAAGCGGACATTATGCCATTCTGCCTCTCAATCCTGCCTTTCTCTACACTAGTTCAAACATTAACGACAGTAGTCCGTAGTCAAAGGAAGCACTAATCGTGGATGGGATATAGTGTACGCATAATAGCAAAACGCCCTCGTCGTCTGAAGCGCCTCTCTTGACGCTCTATGGTACGCCTCGGTTGACCAGTTGATCTTCTTCGTGTTCCTCTACCTTCTTCTGTCCACACATGACACACACGCATTGCCGTCATTGCAGTACCATTAACACCATGCCATGGAAACTAGCCCGATTGTGCATTGAAAAGTAAAGCACCCAGTCGAGTTGCAAACCCTCAGTTCTACCACCAAACAAGAGGAGCGCTACAATCGGAAAGTTAGTATTTTTATTTTTTAAACGTTTATGTAGCGTATTAAGTTGGCAGTCCCTACAACAGCTGTACTCCTTGTCCTTATCTATCAGGCCGACCAAAATGGCTGCCCAACTACGTGTAAACTCAGTTACACCGCATTAATTTTCTGGAATTCACTGAAATACGTCGGCAATGCTAAAAAGAACTTTGATTTTTGTTGTAATAGAATATAACATTCATGTTATTAAATTTACATCGACGGATTGACGTGAATAATCGAGTTAAAACTGGGTAATTTTTGCTAAACAAGAACATGTCTGCTTGGAAAGAGACATCGATGATTTTTGTTTTCAATGTTGAAACATTTCCAAAATGTGTATATAATTTTGTAGGATATTGTTGCACCTAGTAATTAATATTCGTAGGGATTTTATATACACATTTTCCGAATGTTTTAGCATGAAAAATAAAAATCTTTGTGACTGTCTTCTTTTAAGTTTAATGCGAATTGTTTTATTCATCAGTAAGTATATTGATTATAATGTTTTTCTGTTTATATGTTAATTAGATATGGATGAGTGAAAGAATGAGCCTTATGTAGCATGTTTTTATCTGGCCATAAATTATCTCCTATCAATAATAAATAATTTGAAAGACCAATAATTACATTTTCAAATTAACGCGGTAAAAAAACGCCGTTGGTGTCTGGATACCGAACTAATTCCCAGATGCACAGGATTTCGGTTGAGTTCAACAACTATTCTTAGGTGATTAACACAGTGGCCAATTTCGCGATAGGATAACCAACATCTCAATAGGCAACACTTCTACCCTTGTCAAAGTCACTAACACGGTGATAATTTTGACGTCTTCGAACTCTAGGCATTTTGTTACACTTAACACTCGTAAACGGACGCGAAATAACTAAACATTTTTGTACTAGTCAGTTCTCATAAACAGGTTTCTTCACAAAAAACTAAGAGATATTTTTTTTCACAAAAATTATCAATGATAAAAAGTTCGTATTCTTACCATAGCTTGCTTAAATATAGTGGCAAAAAACTAGTTGAGCAAATTATTTCTTCTTGGTGTAGCACTTTTAATGTCACTAAATATAGTAACAGGCTACGAATAATCCACTCCAAATTAAAAACTAGTAGCATATCCATATATGACTGATAATTTGCAAAAATACTTTAGCATTCCCCACTACCAGCTATCAAAACCGGAACCGAAACTGAAATTAACATTTAATAAGCTCTCCTTGTCAGATAAACACCTAGGCCAGCGGGTATTTGCGTGTTTATCCAATTTGATTGCTTGATTACTATGATAAGCCAGAATGTAAATAACAAATCTCCAGGAAATAAATCTGGTTTTCTCATCTCCCACAACAATTACACACGGACATCAAGCAAATGAATGCTATTATGGATTATTAGAGCGGCTTTGCGGCCCACGAGTCGTGAAAGCCGTCACCGGCAAATAGATTACCGCAATAAAATGCGCCTGCAAGTTGTAATTAACCCGACTAAAGGCCGGAGAACATGTGCCCGTAACGTTTATGCGTTTTGTGGAAGATGGAACATCAAAAGCGTAACGTTCTTGCTGAACGCATATTTATCGAGTCGGTGATTAGTTCTAACCAGGATGCTATTAAGGGAGTAACTTAATTACAGGTTGCAGTACGCCGTTCGTATAACAACAAATTTAGTTAGAGGGCAAAAAAATTTAAACGATGTCATCATATTTAGATATTAACTAGCGAATTCCACTATCTAGGGAATGCAAAGAAATTACAGTTTATCTTATAAGGTACTCATTTTATACAATTAGTTTTCCTGTTGGTTATTTTATGTAAACGAAAATAAAATTTGACAATAATGTATTGAAAAATGCATTTGGCATGCGGTAATATTGTTAAAGCATTAACATTTAGGTAACAAGTTTCTGAGAAAAATATTTTTTTTAAAGCTTCCATAATTTCCCAGATGGCAGTATTAGAAGGAGGCATAAGTAAGTGGGACGTATACGTGGCTAATGGCTAACGCCAAGGCCAATAACAACAACAACAACAACAAGTGGGGCGTAAAGATGCTAAACTCACTCTTTGCAGAAATTATGAGAATTAAAATAATATACAGGTCGATGGATACAGTTAAATATTTTCAGAATGGTTTAGCAGAGCTCGTTGAAATTTGGCATGCAGTTAGAAGTGTTTAAATTCTATCATCTGAGATTTCTTTCAATCTTCTACCATCATTTATTTTGAAAATACAGGGCTAACTTGATTTTTTTAAATGGCACGGGTGGTCAAATTTGATATTTTTAAAAAGAAAAATTTAATTTTTTTTCTGAATTCAGTAATGTAACAGATGCCCACCTTTATTTTTATTAAAAGGCAAAAAAAAATAAATTCAAAAATTTCATTCTGGAAAAATAAAACTAAGTTAGCTTTGAAAATGCTGTTATTGACGATGTGTCACTTGCATATTAACCAAAAATTAAACTTGTGTACAATAATTTGTTTAACAATGGTACATTTAAGCGAAACTGAGCGTATATAAATTCTCATAATGGTTGGTTATGGCGACAGAAAACGAAGTTGTGCACAAGTAGTACTGTAGCACTGTATTTTATTGTATTTTTAGCAGTCATTATCTATATGTACATATTTTGTTTGCCACAAATGTGAAGTTTAAGGAAATATGGGGGAAATCTTTGATCGACAAATAGAAGATACCTTGCGCAAAACTTGCAACTTTTGCGATATACAGACTGTTTTAAATTTACTGTTTAATTTTGGAAACTTCGACCAACTTTCTTGGAGTTTTTTTTTTATATAGAACAGCTTGTATATTTTTACAGAAACGGATAAAGAGCTTAACTATGAACATTTTTTGTTAATATAATCCTATGGCTATTTGTAGTCTTTTTTGGTAAAAACGCAAAATTTAAAAATTGCCCTATTGAAATTCATACAAACATATTATGTATGTATGTATCGAATGTGCTATGGATGAATAAAACACGAGTGCTGTCAACTATATTAAAATAGTAGTAAAAAAATTTGGTTCCATAGTGATAAGTCGCACAAGGTTGCTTTTGTCGTTTACATTTTACATTTCTTAAAAACTAGGTGCATCTTGTAGTAGGAATTATTTCAAAGAAGAACTTGTAGATATGATCTTTGTATTAGATGAAAGCGAAAAGAATTGTCTACTTGCAAGCAGAACTTATGCTCAAAAATATCCAGACGAAAGGAGTTTTAGGAATCTGTTGAATAGGTTCGCAGAAACGGGAAGTATGAGATACAGAGAACCAAATAAAATCAAAACTTGCAGGAACTGAGGACAATCAATGAACAGTATTATATAAGCAGCAGAAAAACCTACTTCTAATCAAAAGGAAATTTCTGAAGAACCAGGAATCAGTGAGAGATCTGTTCAACGGATTCTTTCAAGGATACCACATTCAGCTTCACCAAGAGATTTTTGAAACAGATTATGAAAAACGAGTGGAATTTTGTAAGTGAGCGCAAAATTAAGTCCGTGAAGATCCCAACTTCTTCAAATATATGTTGTTTACGGGTGAAGCGACTTTACATAAAAATAAATTCCTCAATCGCTATAATTTTCATTATTATTCTGAACACAATCCACGATTAGCAAGGAAAATCGCCAGTACAGAGCTCCTTAAATGTATGGGGCGGTATTATTGGTGTTCGAGTAGTAGGTTCCTACTTTTTTGGCGGCCATTTAAATGGTGACGCGTATCTTCACATTTTAGAAAACATATTACCAAACTTTCTAAAAGTGGTATCTGTTGAGGGGAAACACGATGCGTACCTGCTCACTTCATACTGGCTGTGAGGAAACATTTAAATCAAGGTATCCAAGCAAATGGATCGAAAGAGGAAGACCGAAGCAATGGCCACCTAGATCTGACCAAATCTGGACTTTTGATTGTAAGGGGACATAAAAGAACTTGTGTTTCGTGAGAACTTACTGCTGTAGAAAATATGAAAGATCGTATAACGAATGCTATTAGTAATATTAATCCAAATGCATTAAGGAAAGCAGGACATTTCTTCAATAATCGCTTACGTCCTTGTTTGCAAATAAATGGAATGCATTTTGAAAACCTTTTGTAGTGTCTATTTTCTGCTTTTTTTTTTGTTTACATATTTTACAGTAAGTAAGGAAGTAAACATGCTTTCTTCATTTTTAAATTAAATACTTGCGCATTATGAATTTTGCGTTTTTATCAAGAAAGATTACAGATAGCCATAGGGTTATGTTAACAAAAATTATTCATAATTAAGCTCTTCATCCATTTGTGGAGAAATATACAGAGTGTTCTGTTCAAAAAAAAAGCTCTAAAAAAGTTGGTCGGAGTTTCCAAAATTGAAACTATAAATTTTGAACATCCTATGTAATTCATACCACTGTGCTTACAATGTAGTTTTTCCCAAATACATTGGCCAACCAAACCACGACCTACAATTGTTTACCTCAATTAAGTCAAAATTGAAGGAGGCCTTAATTATTTATACAGATGGAGCAAAAAACTCAGAGGGATGTGGTTGCGCCTTTTATGTTAACAGTAGTGGAGTACAGGTAGAGAGGAGGTTTAAGCTTGATTCGGCGGCTGCCGTTTTCACCACAGAGGCAGTAGCAATTCTGGAAGGCTTGAGGTTTGCTACCAATTCACTGACGGATGCTAAGCATGTAGTCATTATGTCTGATTCGGCCAGTGTACTACAGTGCTTAGAACATCGAAAACACCCTTTAAATGTACATCCAATTATTGTAGATATCATACGCACACTTAATGAATTGAGCATAAGATCTAAGCTTATTGAATTTTATTGGATTAAGGGTTACTGTGGTATTCATCCTCAAGAGCGTGTTGATACATTGGCTAAGCAGGGTTGCGTAGATGATAGCGTCTATGGGCCTATACTGGCTGAATCAGAATTACATAAGGTTGCCAAACAGTCAGTGATAATGCAGGAGTGGGACAGATATTGGAAGAGTGCCTATTCTGCAAACATGACTCATTATGCATACATACATCCCGTGACGAACACCAACTCATGGTATATAGGTTGCAGTCTGCCGCGTCATTACCGTGCGACGATCGCGAGACTGAAGTTTGGTCACGGAAGGTACCCTTCTCATTTACATAAAATAAACATACTTGAGTCATCGGAGTGTTCGTGTGGGGCGGTTGAGGGCAACCTAAATCACATTTTCTTAGAATGTTGTCGGTTGAAAGATAATATCCATCAACTATATGCCTGTCTCATAGCAGAATCCATTCCATTACCGGTCAATTTTACACTCCTGTTAAATCTGAATAACAAGCATATATGTGACGAACTTATCAGTTTCCTGAAGCAAGCGAGATTTATATTTAAGCGTAACTCCATTGTTCAAATAAAATAGGCAGACCCATTTTAAATTTATTGCTGGCAAATGGGCTTTGATCCCGCAGGCCAATTTATATATTAAAAAAAAAAAACATCCTATGTACCGCTAAAGCTCCAAATTTTGTCTAAAGTATCTTCTATTTTGTCGATCAAAGAACCCCCATTATTTCATCTTAAACTTCATATTTGTGGCAATATTGTTTTTTTAAATGGTACTATGTAAATATATTTTTTTTTATTAAAAATATTAAGTGCATTGAACATATGCATCAAAGAAAAAGAAAGCAAAATAGGTACGTATAGATAACGATCAGCTACTGCTAAAAACGCAAAAAAAATACAAGGTGTTCTATTTAAAAAAAACATGTGATTTTTGGAACACCCTGTATAATCAAGAATAATTTTCAGATGTGCTCCTTAATTTCTAGTTTCACCATGTATTAAGTGAAACGTTTAACTTCAATAGCCCATGAGCAATCAAAACCGGAGCTGCAGGATCCTATGTATTTAAGTATAAGTATTATCTGGTAATAAATTTAATGCTGATTTCTGTAAAAAGAAAAATGCATTAGGCATGAAATAAAAATAGCTTCTTTGTGATTAAAAGTATAGGTACAATACTTAGATAGACTACATAGATGTAGGATCCTAACTTAAAGAAACAAACCAAATCTCTCTATCTATGATGAGTTCTTTAAAAAAAAGCAACACTGATTTGCTTTAGACACTTGATTCTTATGTAAACAAACCTAAAGAAAGCCGATTCCAAGTTATTGTATTGGGAAACATGTATTTTCTTAACTTTACAGCATTTTTGTGTCACAAAAATCTCTCACACAATTGCTTGATTATTGTTTAATATTTCAAGTCATCTCCAGGAAGAATGACTATCGAAGCATCATCAAGTATAAGTCAAGCTGGGGGTGTGTTATAAAGTAAAAAAGAATTAAAATGTGGAAACACTATCTGATATGATATTTTTCACGGTCGGGAAGCATTCATCAGTATCAGAGCAGATTTGTGCGTTATAAACGGTTGTACATTAAATATTTCGCGAACTCAAGAAAATTCTACATTACAACAGGTTGTATCGCCTAGCCGATACCGTTATAAGCAATTTATACTGTAATTTAATGCTTTTTCAATATTGAAAAGATTAAATTAAGCTCTAAAAACGTTTTAACGTTCAAATGCGCCTGAAAGATGTATATGTAGGGAAAGCAAAATATTTTATACATTTTCACATCAACAGCGAGAAAGAAATTGAAAATACTCGATAAAATAATATTCAGAAAATAAAATTTGTATCAAAACAAAAAACAAATTGTAGCAGACGTTATGTACAGTTCAGTATTACTGCTGATGATGATAAGCTCCACTCTGCTGAACGTGGGTTCCGCAGAGTGGAACTTACAGTGAGGTGTTTCGAAGTGTAATGTCGTCAGCGCCACAGTCGTGAGTATTTTTGTCATTATTTTTAATTCTCAAAGTTTATTCCACTATTACCATTTTTATTAGAAGTTATAGGAGCAAGGCCCTTCCTGAAACACCTAGTATATAACCAGAATTTATAAAATAAGATTGCACTACTATCTAGCGTACCGCATTAAAGGTAATAAACATATAAGATGGTTTTCTAAATGTTCGAAAACGTTTTATAGTCTCTTTCACTACCAATGAAATAGAATACTGTAATATACTAAATATAGATATAAATCCACTTCTGAGTTTTAAAAATTTCAAAATTATGCTTCAAAGTCTGCTAGAATATGTCATTACAAGTGAATTCATCACCACTTTCGTTCTCACAACTGCCCACAGCTTTAACCCGACACGACTACGTAACTATTCCGATATCATTTAATGTTCTCTAATAATACGATCGCAGTTTCTCGCGAGGTGTTCCCTTCAAACGCTCGTTTATCTAACCACACGTATACGAGCCGAAGCGATGTAAATCGACGTCTATAATTCTAAAGATCGCATACTCAGATCGAGTATTTGTCGCCTCTAGTAATTATCGGAAGCGACTGTGCAATCCGCCTCCGGTAAACAATAATTGTTGTCGTACATACATATATAACCCATTCGAAGACTGGCACAGCGTGATGGCAAAAACGATCTATGATCAAATGCCGCGTAACAGGTGTCTGTTTAGTTTCTCGTCCAATGCTCCCTGGATTTCTGCACGTGTTCAAGACAGTGGCGATCTCTTTTGTTAACGAAATAAACAAACGAACGGATACGGAGAAGAAAAGATGGAATGCCGTGCATTTGAAATTTAGTTTACTTTGTGATTATGGTCTGTAATGGAGGTCTGTATATCAAATGATTAAGACATACAGGCAATCATCAGCATTACACATTACAACAAGTGCCTACTAATTGCGCATTGTTTGCAGCTGTGAATACACTTCTAAGGCCTTCACTTGGTCCAGAAGAGAATAAAGAAATTATTAATCAGTGAAACATAACTGAAGATTTGTCATGAAATAAAGGAAGCAGCAATAAGAATTTTTTGTATAATTATCAATGATAACAATACCATACTGAGAAAAATGAATAGTAGAAACGTAGTAGAATATGCACTTTATGAAGAGGTAAATAATTATAATTCATCCCAAACTTAGGCCACCTATTCTAAGTACCGTCAAACAAGGATAAGTGAATTACTCGGTGAATATCGGAAATGTTTGCGTCTCTAGCGATAAGTGACACAAATGTACCGACAATATTATTCCTATATGTTTCTTGTCTGCCAAGTAATCTGGCTAGGTATCGCATGCGTTGCTCATTCCTTCACGGAATTACCAAATGTATTAAACATGTTTAACTGCTTTATAAAAATAAAAAAATGGGTTAAACGTTTGATTGCACGCAGCACTAAGAATGATTTTCTGTGTATCAATTGCTAAATATTAGGGCTGTTCGAAAATGCGTCGCGAACGGTTCATAATCACGTGAACCAATCAGAGAACAGATTGGAAGTTCTCGCGAACTGAAATGCGTTGTCTGATTGGTTCACATGATCGTGAACCGTTCGCGAACTGCATGTTCGAACAAACCTATTGTTTCTCTAATCTTTTAGGAACAATATACACTATTAAAATATTGTCCTAGTCATATACGCTGAACTTAACCCCTTTTATTAAAATAAATAGGCAAATTATGGAGTAAAGTGAATCATAATGAAAATCAATTAAAAATCAAACGAATCAGTGTTGATGATGATGTTGTTGAAACTTTGTAATAAAACTATTTTGACGATAAGATAAGATTTTATATTACGCAATATTTCCAATTTGTATTTATTTGATGACTTTAGTTCCTCTTGTAAAGGATATTTTGTTTATTCCCAAATATCTGAAATTGACGCAGATCAATTTTACAAAGCGGTGCAAATCGCTGTAAGATTTTTATTATATTTGTGCCCTTTTATTCTATTTTCCAAATATTACATGGTTTCACCAATATATACACCATTACAATTTCGACAGTCTATTTTATAAACTATGCGTGACGTTTTCCTTTTTTCAATTTTTGATTTTACAGAGAAATTAATATCTCAGTTAATACTGCAAGTAGAGATTCCAGATTTATTATGTTATGAAGATATATATAACTCTAAGAAATGGTACGCATACTTCACATTCTAACATACAGGGTGTTCAAGGGGTGAGAAACAAGGTGACCTACGTCCAAATGCAGAAAACTTATTTTTTTTTCAATAGAACAAAATTGTTTTCTATCTTTTGTTGAGTTACTTTTTCTAAATATGCAACAATCTGTCTTAGACTCCAACATAACATCTAGTCACACACACCATTCCATTTAAGTTGTAGAAAGGTGTATTTGGGGTGGATTTATATCTCAAGATGGATTATATTATTGTTCATTATCAGTATTACTGAATCATTAAATTTTGTTTCTATTATTGCAATATTTTGAATTTTAAATAATAATAATAATATTTCCGATCACACGATATTAGCAATAGTCAACAAAACAAAAAAAATTAATGACATTTTTATTTAATTACCTTAATAATTTTCTTCTGTTACCAAGTACAGCTCCTCCCACAAAAAGGTTAACAATCTGAATCGCGATTTTGATTATATATTGTCAGGTTCAACTATACATACAACTGTGTTTATTAGAAGTAATTTTATTCATGCCAGCCGAAGAGTAGCCCACATAAGTAATGTTTACTCGTATTTGATAAATTCATATTTTATGTCCGCTATTCATATGGTAAATTGTCTATGAAAGTCGTTTTGACGACCTTGATTTATTATTATTAGTTTTCAAATAAGGGTATCCATTCAGTTTAAGGTGCCACAAGTTTGCCGCAAAAACCACAAAGGGAAGCATTTGTGTTTATCTGATATCTCTCGCCTCTTATAACATATGTATAAACATATTTTTCATTGTAACCTCGCATAACTGAAATACATACAGTTACGGACAAATGTCATACCCATATTCTTTCATAATAAAATTAATAAAACATTTCAATTAAAATTTGCATAACTTTATATATTTCAAACTATATATTTTATTTATATTCAAATTCACTTATTGCTAAATCTTACAAATAAAAAATTACGAAAATGAAAGAAAGAAACTTGTCTATCCACTATATTCCATATTGGCAATATATATGCGAAATAAGGTATTCTAATAAATCAATAAGAACATTCAGAAACAGAAAATCTATTTTACCAAGGAATACATAAAAGTATTATTTCAACGCTTGCTTGTTTATGTCTTAATAACAAACACTAAATTATAAAAACAAGAAATCCTGTGTCGGATAAATACACAACGAATCATACCTAACATCTGTTTACACCGATAAGCCGCAGTCGTAGTAAAAGCTATAGTCCATCCTAAATACGCTAGCCATATACATTTTCGCGTAAGTCGTTAACTTTTTTTTGGTAGGAGCTGCGGAAGTTAATTAAAAGAGGACTATATATATTTGCAATTAGTAAAGATGATTTTTCGATATTAGCGTAATTAGAGAGGCATTAAGATTGTTTTAAGTTTTAGAGTATATTATTTTTCTTTTCTTTTCTTTTCGACTTTCTTTTCCCTCAGCACTGCTGTTGTGAGCAAGAAAAAAAGAAATATTCAGTTGAATATTTCTTCAAAAAGATATGCAAGTAAATACAGAATAATGTTTTTACTTTAATACGTTACTTATTTTTCTTTCGTCCTTTTTCGATGAAATTAACTTTTCTTGACTAAATCAGACCTTAAAAGACTATTAAATAATATGGCTTATTATACTCACAGCTATCCAAAAGTGAAAAGCATATTTGTACATCTGAGTCACCTTACCCCAACGTATGGGTTAAAATGAATCACGCTTTGGCAAAAATAATAATAATAATAATAGTAATAATAATAATAATATCTATTTATTGGGAACATAGCAAATACATTTCATATTTCCCAAAAAGACCAAATCACCATAATAGTGCGCTTCCTCTGGCCTTGAGTCACGTCCAAATTTAGTTGGTTTTAGACGAAAGTATAACCTTTGATATAACACATGTTTAATTTATCCTACGCTCCTTTTATACAATGTTCGTCTTCAACCACGTCCTCTCAACCAAGAAAATGCCCAGTTTAAAACCACAAACATATTTATTCTGTGGCAGTAACAAGTGCTGATTACGTTGAGTAAATGATGAATAAACTTTTCATTATTTTTTTTATTTAATTTCTCATAAAAACATTAACGAAAAACTTATATTTTTGATCCGCTTAACCCCGATTGACGACACTATATGGATTCCATAACAATTGAAATGTTTCTACACTCAGAAAAATTACTGTGTTGGATTAACAAACTGCTCTTTGTTGAATTCCGTTGGTTATTATGGCTAAAATTTGAGTTAAACCAAAGCAATTTCTCGGGTTCTATAAAGAAAGAATTTAACTTGAATCGGTTGAGTTAAGTTACAATTTGAACTTGCCCCAATTAACAATGAAAATGTACTTATTTATGCAGACAAGCGGCGAACTGGCCCCAACTTTTAAACGTTTGTAGGTACCCGCGCGGAGCTAGCGGAAGAGGGGATGGTCGCAGTATACCCAAAAATTACATTGGAGTTGGGCTAGCCGTTTCGTGGCCCGCTGCCCGCTGGTTGATCGAGTCATCTCGTCAGTGCCCGGCACTACGCGGGAAGGGTCTCCAACTATCACGGTAGGCAAGCATGTTAAACAGACGCAGACCGGCCAGTCGCGTACGGACTTGGGTTTAAACACTTCCCCGCAATAAAAATTGGGTTCAAGAATACTTAATAGTTATTAATTATAGTAATAAAGTGTAGTATTATTCTAGGATGACATCGCAAATTAATAACTATACTACTTCAAATCAAAATGAACAACCATTCATATCTTTCTTACGGTAAAAATTATGAAAATGAAATATTAAATATAACAACCCAGTTATTTCTGAAAAATACATCATAATAGTGTTTTAAGCAAAAAAAAACAAGCTACTTGCTTAGGTAAACAAACAAAGAAAATAAAAATGGTGGTCCCCTTTCTTTGTAAGTAATGCGTGGGATTATTAATAAAATATCCATTATATTTTACTCCACGATGTTCGCTTAAATAGATAGATAAATAGATAGATAGATAATTTTATTTCAAACAGCCACAAAAAACATAAGTGGGTTGAAACAAGTCCAAACAATTACAAATCAAAAAAAAAAAGAACTGACATTAACATATACCTATTACATTTTGATTCCAAAAGAGGTAGTATTATTATCAGAAAAGGTTTAAATAAAAAGCTTATATAATTACTAAAAGTTAAATATTAAGTCACAAAACAACCAGAGGTAAATATATTTCTTAGCAGCAAACTCAGAAACTACATCTTAAAGTAATCCTCAAATTCAAAGATTTCTTTCTTGAATAATTTCAAATTATTTATATTTTTAATTCGTTGGGGAAGTTTATTGAAAAACTTTATACTTGAGTAGCAAGGGCCTTTTTCAAATAAAGACATGGTGTGCAACGGGTAATTATAATTTGTTTGAAATCTTGTATTATGACAATGGCCTGGCAGAAGATGTTCGTATTTTTCTTTATATTTGAAATTAAAAATTAAGCACTCATAAATATACAGCGCAATAACTGTAAGTAACCTATTAGTTTTAAATTTCCCACGACACGATTCCCCTCAAAGGAAGGCCAAAAATTATACGTAACACTTGTTTTTGAATTCGAAAAACTCTAATAATACCTGAAGCGTTGCCCCATAGCAGGATAGCAAATTTCAGTCTTGATATAAAAACTCCATAGTATATAGTAATTAAAACGTTTTTTTCACAATATCTACTCAGAATTCTTATGCAATAACTGAGTTGATTTAATTTTTTTACCAATATGTCCAGATAGGAACTCCAATTTAAGTTTTCATCCATAGTGAGACCCAGAAAGGTAACTGACTTACTGAGATAAATTGTCATACATTTTGAAACTGTCAATACCTATATTAGATTTTTTTGTGTGAAATATTATAATTCTAGTCTTGGCTATGTTTAGTAATTGATCATTTTCAAAACTCCATTGTCTTATTCTATGCAATATTTGTTCTGCTTGAGTTTTTAAAGTAATTAAATCTTTTGATGTTATAAGTAAAGCATTATCGTCTGCATAATTAATATGCGTACGCAAAGTATTTATTAATATGTTGCACAGATCAATGATATAAATATTATATAATAAAGGACCTAATACGCTACCCTGCGACAAACTTCTTTCAACTAATTTTGGAACGGACTTGACTATATTTCCATCTAAGTTTACTTTTACAAATTGCTTTCTACCCTTCAAGTATGATTCCATCCATTTCAAGTTGTGTCTCTTACACCATAGCTGTTTAATTTAAGTAATAACTTATCATGATTTATGCAATCATAAGCTCTAGAGAAGTCAAGGAGAATCCCTAGGAGAATGCTACCATCCTCCAGATCCTGATAAATTGCGTCCAGGTAGTCAAATAACTCATGTGCTCTGTATTATGTTATGTGTTCGTCGACATAAAATCCCAAAAACACCTGAACTAAACAAGTGACTCATGTACTTACAGTTGTCCTTACTTGCAGTTTAAAAACCAAATATATGCAATTAATTAATTTAAATTTATATTTAAATAGATACATATTTCCAATAAGAACTTGCATTTTTTATTTTAAAATGTCTTCTAAATTTGTCTACATTAATTTTTTTGTGTGGGTATTATTTTAATTAACATTAAGCGAGGTAACAAAGTACTGCTGAACTAAACTGATTCAAAACTTTGTAAAATTAATACAAAAAAAAACGGGCAAGAAGGAGGGGAGTTGGCCGGAGATTGGCCCCACCACTAAATATTCTTACGGCCGCCACTGAAGTGCTATATGGTAAATAAAGCTGATAGGCGAGAATGGACCTTTGTATTGCGCATGGTTCGATCGAAATAAAGGTCCAAAATCGGTAGGAAAAATATTATGCTGAATGAATCATCAAGTTGTTTATACTGTTAGCAAAAGGTTATTGTAAAAATGTTGCACATTCTAATATAAAATATGAAATATGCTCCTATGAAACTATATGACAGTATATTACATGCCTATTAAAGGATACAAGTTATTTTTCTCAGTGCATACACCAGATCTTTACAATTAAATTTATTACATTGTCCTTGTATATAAAAATACTCATAAATATAATTACGTATTTTGCAATAGTTTCAAGAGGAAGAGGTGTGTGCTTCCATTGTTGCAGTAAATAAATTTCGTTCGCTTGATATATTAATAAACAAATTATGTCCCGGTTTTTCTACACAGCAAAAAAGATTAATTGCTTGACGTACCATTCTGAATTGTGTAATATTTAAATTGGCCTTCCAACGATCATTCCATTCTAACAGTATGTAAATTACTGTTGTTGATAGAAAAAAAATATTAGTGCAGCCTTTAATAAGAGTGCCTATGCATTCTTGAACATAAAAAAACGGATATTGTATAATTTAATCAGTTAATTGTATTTATGATTCTGATTTTTGCTTTCTTAAATGAGTAGCATTATTCTGTTGGATACAATACATTATGCAATATTGGTTGGGTTGGATAGGTTTCTTATGGGTAAATAGGTTCTAGATACGATTGTAATGTGTGGCCATCGAAAATAAACGCCTTAACAGGTTAGTTAACACTATTGACAAGTGATTCTACCTCATTAAAAAATCTTTATATGCATACTCCTCCGAAAGAAAATAACCATTTGAAAATTTTATTGCTTACTTATTTTTATAACTTATCCGACCTCGATATCGACTGTGCATGTTCATATACAGTAACTGCTTAATTAACATCTATCATATGGCCGAGTAAAAACAAACAATATTGTTAATGTAATTTACTTTCGGCGTGTGGAGAAATCCCTCTGATATCAAATCCTTGACATTTAAATTAAGCTTCCGTCACAGGTATTATCCAATAAATACCTATACCAACTACTGGCTCCAGTTGATTTTGTAATTTGTCAAAACCAGCAGTCGCCTATTAATGCTTGCATACGAAATATTGTAATATTCACACGGTCTGCGATAATTGATTAGACATATGTACGCAGCTGTATCCCTCGCTGTTTATCTCGACGACAAATTTGTTGGAATTTTAAGCATTAATTGGTAGAAATGATTGTGTGTTCATTTTTGAATAGATTTTCAAAACAAAAATAAACATTGTGAAAATCAAATAATGAAGTGTATGTACTTAGGTGTTGGTAAGTCGTAATTAAACACGGATGAAAGATTATTATTTTAATCATTTTATTACATTCTTAAGCGTTGGCTGTGTAATAACTGCATCGTGTTAAATATGAAATAATACAAGGGGCCATCTGAACTACAAGTTTAAACATTTATCATTTGATATACTCATAACTCATAAACGTTAGAGAAGGAAGAGAAAATAAACCCCATATTATAAACGGCAGTGTATCCTATTTTTGCAGAGGAAGTATAATCATGAGCTTTTAGGTACAACGGCGAGCTTGAAAAATGCTCTACCTAACAGACACTTTCTCTCTCACACAGAAGGTAGATATTTTCTTATGTGATATTTTCTTATGTGATTCTCTTATAAATGAAAAATAAAAATAAAAATATAAAAAATAGCTTTCTAAAAAGAAGTTGATGTGCAAGATTTTAAAGATTTACGACCCATCAGTGTACTACCAACTCTTTCTAAGGTAGGTATTAGAACGTTTTTTGGATCGTCAAATTCGAAAATTTGTTGCCGAGAGGAATTTGCTTCCGAATGTACTGTCTTGGCGGACGTTAAACAAATCTATTAAAAAGAGTTTATGTGATTCTTGGGTGCTTTCTTGTCTCACCTATTGTGCTGAAGTGTACCATTCATGCATAGATCAGACAACAGTTTATAAAATTCAAAAGCTTCAGAACGCATGTCTGAGGTATATGCATGGTATTAAAAAGTATGATCATTTTTCACAGCTTGGGTGAAACGATGTAGTTAAATATGAAGAATCGTAGAGAATTGCAGACATTAACTTTATATCACAAAATAATTACTTTTAAAAGTTCACTATATCTGTATAACAAAATAAAGTTTCGGACGGATGTGCATTTTCTAGCACTACTCTTTTTTCGCGGTTTTGTATCTCCGTATCCTCATAAAACAACCTTATTTGAAAGATCGTCCACGTTCAGTATTTAGAAAAAATACAATGAAATTCCTGTAAATATCAAATCTTCTGGTATCGGTCAATTTAAAGCAAAACTTCGCACTTTTCTGCTAGGGGCCCAATTGAATTAATATGCGCTTCCCCTTTTCCTTTTATTTCAAGTCATTTTATCATTCATTTTTTTGTATGTTCCTTTGAAATATGTAGAGATAGTTTTGATTATACTTATTATTATTATTTTGTAGCAATATATCATTATGTATAGTTCTTTAGTCTTAGGTTATAAATAGGTATTTGCTTTCTTTTATTTTCTTTGTGTGTTACGTAGAGTTAGTTAAAGCAGTTTTAAACTGAAACTCGCCCTAAGAATATTTGTATAGTTCATTACTTTTTGTGTTTTCTTAAATATTGTATTTTTTTTTGTAATTGATATTACAACAATAAAGACGGTTTATTATTATTAGAGTAGGGCAAATACCCGGCGGAGCAAATACGTATTGCGAGGCGGTCCTCAAATAATGTAATATAAATAAAGCACATCAACGATTTATCGCAAACTTTACAGTATATCTTACCACCATCATAATATAAATCGGGAAATTCTTTAATAAACTTTCGCACCAACTCAAGCGACGGTCTCCTTTTTCCCTTCCGCACGTCCGTCATATTTGATAATTATACGTCCGCCTTATATGAAGATCTGCTGGATACTGACTTGCAATTCTACGGTTCATCTGCTTTATTGGAGTACGGAAAATTTGCCCAACTCTAATTATTATATGCTTATATGTTAGACGAATTCCACTTGTATAATACATCCGTGTATTGATGTTCTGAGAGTTCAAATAGACTCATTTATTTTATTTTTTTCACCATATTATACATGCCCTGTGTTTTACATTGTTCATAACTAAATTTTAATCATTTAAGATATTTTTTATCGATATTTCTTTTAAATGAACCAAAATAAAAACTGCCGACAGGAAATCCCGTGATTTACAAACTAAGCATATTAGTTTATAACAAACAGATTACATCAATGTTACTATTTACCTACCCATATTGTTTTATGTATGGAAGAAATAGATTGTTATATAGATTGTTGGTATCTTTGATAGTCATTAAAACAATTCTAGAAGAAAAAGTATTAAAAATATTAACATTATCTTAAAAAATAATTGCGAAACAAATTGCATCTACACACAGTAGAAAAAAGTCGTTGTTGGGTGATTTTTGGAGTTATTAATTTTTATGTTTAAACAACATAAACAACGTATAATTGGTTTAACAGATTGTAGAGTAAAGGAGATTTGCTATTTTGAATTTCGTAGATATACAAAACAGTGTTGTCGATTTAGCAGAATTATTCTGAAATTTAGGAATATACTCAACTTCCTTCTCAATACAACTAATGAATTTGTTAGTATACATTTTGTAATTTGTATACCTATATAGGTGCTCTGACATGAACACACATCTAATGAATAATATTTTTCTAAAGGCAAGTAGTTTCATAATGAGATTTATCATCCTTATGGACCAGGTTTAAAATGCATGATTTCAAATATGAAATGAATTTTTATGTAATTCGTATTATCAATATAATACCACTCACAAAATAGTCAGTTTTAAGTTGCTATATTATACTACATTTACAGCAGCATCAGAATACAGAGCTAATAAATATATTTTTGTATAGTAATGTGATGACCTAACAAAAATTGTCAGTCAAATTTACATTTTTTGCCTATTGATTAAATAATTTGTTTTTTTTTTTAAATCTATGGAGTAACCAAAACAATTGCGAGTTAATACCTCTTGTTTGGATAATATACCACTTAACAAATCTGAATGGTTGTTTTGACTAATAAGTAAGCCAAGTTTACGAGTTTACTATGAAAATTTCGCTATTTATTTTTACTATTTAAACCAACCATCAAAATCTTAATAACTGCAAGTAGTCGTCAAATTAACAAGAATTTTTGTTTTGTATGGCTTTTGAAACAATAAAATTTGTTAAATCGTTGTTTATTTTAACAACACGTTTATCACTGTGTAGCGGTGCAAGAGTATTTGCACGCCATTTGTTGGTGTTGCTTTAAAGATCATTCTGGTTAAAAGCCAACTTCACACTTGCTCCAACATTGTTTTGTTGTCTTTTTTTAATAATGGTATAATTGCTTATAATAAGATATATTATGTATATTAGGAGCATATAAATATATGTATAGCATATCTCTACATATATCCCTTAAAAAAGAATGAAATCGCAGAATTAGTAAATACACCAAAGATAGTATTACACTACAGTCAAAATAGCTGAAAGAAACCTACAATGAAAAATGATTAGTAGCAATAATAAGATATATTCCACTAAATAAATATTATATTTTAACAAATATTTATATAAAAATTTATTTATATTGGCCGCAACTTCCGCAGATAAAAACTCTATAAAAATCTGAGACACGATGGACAATATCAAGTATTCTGGGGAGTGATACTTGACACTGTCTATCGTGTCCCAGAGCTTAACGTTATACCAGAGTACTTCCCTTCCTCTCTACTAAAAATACTTTCTGTAGTCGCCCAAAATTCGTCCTTTTTAAAATCGCTGGCGTGATTTCTAAATGTTCATCGTTTGCACTCTTTTAAGTTCACAAGCAACTAACTATGGAGTAAAATTTCATTATGTGTGCTAGTGATGCAACGAATACGTGATTTTAAACATTCGCGAATGCGCATATGTGCACTAGACACTCGCGAATGCGAATGCGAATACAAATATTAACTTTTTTACTTTACTAGCGCAATCTATTAGCTCTCAATTTCCAACTATACGAACACTTGCACTAAGCAAGTCTTGTCAATTCGAGTTTAGTTTTGAGGTTATTGATGGTTATTTTAATGTAAACTGCAAATTTGTGCTCCAAAAGTTGTTTTAGGATCTCAGTGAATTTAAATGTTTTTTTTCTTCTAAATTATCCATTTTAACAGGCAACTTTTTTATTCGCAATATTCGAGAAGAAAATTACCTAAAAAAATATTCCCGGTCGATGCAAGAGAGAAAGTATCTGTTAGGTGGAGCATTTTTAAACCTCGCCGTTGTACATATTTTCCATTTTATATTAATTTACGTTTTCTAACAGTTAAGTATTTTATTTTTTTTATCACATGGTTCGGTTTACCTATGATACTGTATAACTTCAGAAATTTATGTAATAAATGTGAAAAACTTAGAATTTTTAGAATTAAGTCATTCGTCAATATTTTGCTATTGTCATACTCACTCACATACTTGATGAGTTTTACGGTTTGTTTTATACGGCTTGTCGAATCATGTTTTGCATGTGTTCATCGCTGACGCCACTTACCGGATTTTTTTTTAGGAAAAATGCTCACTCCTCTTTTAACAAGAGTGTGACAGCAAAATGTCAATCTAATTTGAATGAATGCCATATTGACAAGTACTGAAGTTAATATTTCCCAAAATCATTCTAATTAAACCAAAAACCAAACTATTAGGTTTTTTAAAGTTGTTTTCCAGATCTTATTAGTTTAGTTACGTTATATAATTATTTGCTTACTAGTTTTGCACTATTTAGTTTTGGTATAAACCAGCCTGCCATCAGCTGTGCCCGCTATTACTATTATTTTGACGTGTCAAGAAAGTTCTTAAGAATCTAGTCTAACATTCAATTAAATGTAAATTTGAATGATTCGACAGGCCGGATAAAGCAAACTGTCATCAAGCAGGTCGCGGTCATACCATACCTTGCTAGACTTTCCGCCTGAAATCTCGTCCTGGATCTTCTTCTGGCTTACATTTCGTCCACATTCGCAAGGGACATCTTTAGAGCTGTTGATCTAAAACTTCCCATCAAGTTCTGCCAGTTTTGGGTCAACAGCAGTAGCAGTAGCCCTGAAGATGTCCTTTGCGAGTGTGAACGAAACGTCGGCCAGTAAAAGATCCAGGACGCGTTTCCAGCTCGGAAACCCAGTAGTGTATAGTATGGACAACGACCGAGGAAGTCTACGTGTTAGTTAACTATGGTCAGTTTGATAGATCAGTATATGATTCATTTATTACACCATATTATTACATATGAGGTCTGCTTCTTGATGACTACTTGATTATCAGACAGTATCAAACTCTCTTGCTTTCGCCGGTTTATGTTAATATTGATCTGGGCTCAATGTCTTTTCGCCTGGAACTCGTACTTGTCTGATTCTAAGCCCAAGTATTCGTATTCTAGGTGTTAGCAATTCAGACCACGTTACCTGCTGCTAATGTTTACTGATTCTAGTTTCTTGGATCCAATTATTGTGTCTCAATGTTCAGTTTGTTTTTTTTTTAATTTGTTTAATAAGCTTGTCCATAATTAGTAGGTATATACAATAACCGACTTGAACTGGTTTCCAGTTTTTCCACCGTTTCTCGTTTTGAACTGGTCTTTTATATGTAATCTACTAATACTCTCGTACTTTACAAATATATTCAATCAGAATTATACTATATAAATGTACATAGCTCCAATTCGCTACTGCGTTCTTGGCAAAACAACAAGACTTAAGGCTCGGTAAAAAACAGTCGTAGGTAGTAGTGAAACGTTTTTTTTTTACTACTGGTAACAAGCTATATTGTTATCTGCAATTTGTGACAAGTGTAATTTCGAGATTACACACAATGTATGTGTACATCCGCAACGTGTATGTAAGAAGACATAGACGATACGATGGTACCTACAACCAGACACAACGATTCCGTGCTTCACCGAGATTAAATCGCTGCATGATTCTCCTGTAACACGGCCCTCAGAAATTGCCATCGCTGTAAAAGAGGGAGTCGAAGAAGGAGAATGACTGCGGTTTCGCTTACATCTAAACATGATTCTTGTTCCAATCTTGTAGCTCCTATTTTTTATTTCCTTCTAATTGCCTCTGCTATTGAATAAGATGTGCAAAAGGAACACGTTTTAGAAATGGAGATTCTCTATTATTCAATCGTCTATAGGTAAGTAATCTCAACTATTGATAGGTTTGTATGTACTTACCATCCTTTGGAATTTAAATGGGGATATTTCGAAATTCCACCAATGGTGGATCGTTCATACAATTCGTATATCTTCGTAAATAATTTTAGTTAATATCTTCATTTCGGCTATAATTTCTTGCGTTTTTATAATTTGTATACCCCAAAATTGTAGGCGTCAAATTTTGAACCATTATTTGCTACAGTATTCATGAGTATTCAAACAGTTAGACTGCTTGTCACACTGTCTTTTTGTGTGTTATAATTCGTTCCGTACATGTTTTAACTTTCTTTCTTTTATAATAAAAATAATATGTTGATATGTAATAGCGTTATAATACCGGTATTTCATAATTGAATAAATAAGGAATTATACCGAATGCCATATTTCTTGAAAGCAGGTCGGCAAGGATTGGTCCTTCACATCGATAGCATTGTGCTTAGCAGATGTTCATGAATAATAAAACAACGACTAAAATCAGTAGACTGACAATATAATGCCATAATGCAAACGAGATGCACATAATAAAACATTAACAGTGCATTTATGTTGGTATATACTCTCCAAGTTTAAACAAAGCATAATTTAAGAGTTTAAAACACAACTCATACATCGCGATTACAAGAGCTCAAGGAATACACATGGCAACCTAAAAACTTACGTCCAGTATCAAAAGAACCATCACACTTTGCACGCGAATAAGTGGTGGAGTATCCACAACACGTCCAGTGGAATTAAAATTCCAGCGATGTGTAAAACTGATATGAATTAATGTAACAACAAACTTTTAAACTTATAAAAAACACATTAATTTTTTTCCCACAACTTCCAATGTTAAACAACAATCGGGTTGTTGTATAAAAGCTCTCTGGAGCCTCTTGAAGTCTCAAAAGCAAATTTTTATACGAACTGACTATCACGTGGTTTGGCGAAATTCGCAATACGTCCTTATACATACAGTCATGGTCTCAAGTCAAATGATCTTGGGTCAATTAACTTGTATATTTATTAGCTGGTACAAACTGCTAACGCTTACTAACTGCTATAAAGACACACTAGCATTTATAAAGGATGCTTTAGATTGTATAAGACATAAGTAGGCACTCCATCGGCAAATGCATCATCAATCGAAAAAACAGCGTTATCGTCGCCACCCATTAGTATTTGTACTAAATATTATTATTCAAGGAAAGATTTAAATAAAAGTTTTGTTCTTGTTGTAGTTGGTAAGGCCAAAATGTAACATACTGAGTTTTGAAATTATATACATACACTGTTGAAAATTTTAACACTTTTTTGACTAATTTAATAGTCAGGAGAGGTCCACACACTTTTCGTGTTATTTTGTCGAGAACTATAGAAATTTAAATTTGACGAGCAAAGATAGTCAAGTATTGTCTATTGCTAAGGGGTTATTTTGTCCAACTGACACGTGGAATTATAAAATACTTCTAGTCACATTTTATTTGATCTAGACTAGACAATTTTACTAGCTGTTTAACTAAATGAATGCGATCTATTGGGTGTTTTAACACCATTTTCTAAACACAACGTCTTTTTAATATGCAACTCCTATTTCTTAGTGCTATAATATTCTCTCTTTAAGACGTTTTCTCAATTATCAATATGCAAAACCACTCATTCACAAGTTTTGTTTTCAACTAAACGTACCAATTTTAAAATGATTTTTTGAGAACCACTATAAAATTAAGTGAATGTTTATGCTATTTGATTCAAGTCTAAACTAATTGCGTAAATAGATGTTCCCAATACATCTTTAAGATGTTGAATTTTTTTATGCCCACTGGAATTAACGTTTAATAACACGAGGTTACACTTTGCAAGTCAGTCACATTTGGTGGTTTGTTTGGATATGTTAATACGGAGAATCAAACACGAAAACAGATACACGTGCAATGCAGGTGGTGCGTATAATGCAATACTGTATTAGAATAGGTGGGGTTTCTATATTTCTATCCGAGGGAAAAATTCTGATTGGTTGACGCTTCTGAATGTCTAGAAAAATTGTCAATCCTCATATCTGAACAAAGAATTCACACGAAATTCTAGTCATTTCTGTTCTATTAAATACGCGTAGTCAACTCGTCTGGCAAAGTTTGGAAAAATCAACACTAAAATATTTGACTAGCGCAAAATTAACGCCAACACCGTAATATTTTCAACAGTGTAGTAGTGGTAGATACGTCAGTTCACAGTTGATAATAAGCCCTCTGAGTTTCCTATTACATGGTATCCTATAAAGTCGCTCATTAATTTCGGCATGATTGTACATATCTTTACGTTAAACTTTCACGTGCAATTTCTAATTTTTGCAGGTAAAACACATACATGCACAAGTATCTTTTCTTTCTGTGTCTGCTGTGGACTCAACGAAAACGGGTCAGCTTTGCGGTTTGCCGATGTGCTGTTTTTAAACGCAATTTAATTCGCTTCGTTGTAATTTCACGAAACGGATCGTGAAAGGACTGAGAAAAGAATTGGCGTGACCAAAACCCAGATTAGAGGAAATACCAAGAGTTACTACATGGTACGATTAAAAAGTAATAGTGGCACGTATAATAAACGTTTAAGATAGGACTTTGTTGAGCATGAAGGAAAATTTGTTTCAAAACTACTAAGAAATGCGAAATAAAAAGGAAAAAAATATGTGCAAAAACTGAGAATATATTAACAGAAAAATGAAGTCAAATAGGTCTTACAGAAAGTGAGGTACTACAAGAAAGCCTTTGTAAGAGTAAAGCAGGACAACTGAAGTATAGAGGGGAACATTACTGTAAAGGCATCTATACCAACTAATTCAAAAAAAAATGCAAAAAAAAATAAATTCCAAAGAAAATTGCAGAAAAGACAAATATAAAAAATAGAAACAAGATGATCCCTGTTTTACTTAACATTAGGAGATATAATGAAAAGAATCAAACTACACGATAAAAATATCATTACTAAAGCATTACAAACTGTGCGCATGCTGATGACATAACGATATTAGCGAATAAAAAAAAATATTTGAAGTTATTTGCATCTGTTTTGCTCTTCTCTAGTTTTTTTTTCTCTTCAATTTTTTTTTATTGTCTCATCCCACATTTCTTTAGGTCTTCCACGTTTTTTCTTGCCTGGTGTTCCGTTTTCCCATATTTTTCTCATTGAATTACTTACTGTGATTTATAAAGGTGACCTATTAAATCTCTTACTAAAAGTGTTAGCTTTCTAGTATATTAAAGGAATCATTTTGATTGTTAATTAGAACAAGTTGAAATATTTAATTTAACGAAACAGATTCAAGCTAAATTCTTTCTTGATAGAACCTGAGAAATTGCTCAAATTTTGGTCATAATAACCAAAGAAGTTCAACAAAAAGCATTTTGTTAATTCAACACAGTAACTTTTCTGAGTGTAGTTGTACCTTTTTGGTTCTTATGCATTCACTTCTTAATCAATTGTCACTTATCGTCGCACAAAAAACGTCTCCCTCACTTTGAAACGTATTTTGAAGCGGTCTTGTGCACTGGTTCAAAAACGCTTGAATCAGTTTCAATTGTGACGTCACTAGTTGAAGCGCATTTGTCGCTAAAATGACATGTTTTGAAATACTACGCAGCGCTTTCGTACCGCTACGTCACTAAAAAAAAAACCTTTAATTTGATAATAAATAAAACAACATTTACGCTTATTGGTCCTTTTTCACCCGCTTTTTATTACAAGTATCTTTTTAGCAGACTGGTATAATAATAAATAGCGAGTGAAAAAGGATCAACAAACCAAATTGTTGTTTTATTTATTATCGAACATAATTTCACTATAAGGGATGATATGAATATATATTTAATTTATGTTTGCATTTACAATTGTTTTTTAGCGATATTTCGTCCTCAGCCTTTCTCGAGCTGTCTTGATTAATTTACAAAAATAACGTCGATTTAAAATTAAAATTAAAAACATCATACACCTATGATTAGACAGTTAAACTAAAGTAATGATAATGTAAATAACATCATGACCTGCTAGGGGGTAAATTTAATTGATCATATTGTACTTGCTGTTTCAAGAAACCAAAATGGCTATGACTGCTATTGTTAGATGTTCTTTAAAAAATGGAAAATATACTGTGAGATTCAAAATGATTGTCGTAATAAAAAAACTGATTTCCGGAAAAAAATTATCTATACTTATTACCGTTTTAATGAGTGAAGTTAGCTACATCCAAATTTCATACAATAAATCAATTTTCTTGACATTTGGTGACATTGGCGTTCGTATTGCGATTTGTTTTTGTTTATTTATCTTATAACTTTTTTCAAACCGTTTATATTTACTAGTGATGTAACGAATATTCGCATTCGCATTCGCGAATATTCGCATGTTTTTGAATATTCGCATTCGCAAAAAAAATGCGAATATCGAATTATATATAAATGGATAATTTGAAGAAAAAAAACTAATATTCAAATTCATTGAAATCCTAAAACAACCTTTTGAGCACAAATTTGCAGTTTACATTATAATAACCATCAATAACCTCAAAACTAAACTTGAATTGACAAGAATAAGACGTAAAAAGTCGAAACGATTCGGTTGTACTTGGCTAGTTTCGCTGCGGTGATGGAGAAATTTAATTCTCTGCGTGCGCTTAATGCAAGTGTTCGTATAGTTGTAAACTGAAAACTAATAGATGACGCTAGTAAAGTTAAAAGGTTAATATTAGCATTCGCGAATGTCTAGGGCACATATTAGCATTCGCATTCGTATTCGCGAATGTGTAAAATCACGTATTCGTTACATCACTAATATTTACATTTAATATCACCAACAATAGTATAGTAACACGGACATAGTTCAAACCTTCATTACAAACACGCGGCATATACCTACACCCTGCTACTATCTATAGGAGCGGAATTAACAATCTTTTTGAATCTCACCGTATTTTCAAGTCAGTATCCATTCACATATCACTAAATACTGCAATAGTTATACGTCTTGATTGAAGTTTTTCTAAATTGTATACAAATTGGTAAAGTGATTCTCATTCACAAAAAGTGTGATATAGAAAAACTACGTAAATAATATAGGCCTATTGCAGTTCAATCAATACTATAAAAAATAATGGAAAAGCTTATGGCAAAGACATTGATATGTTGTTTGAACAACTTTGGGCCTTATAAGTCCTTTTGTAAGAGTTTTTTTGCATTAATTCTTTCACATGTCTCATTCTTTTTTTTTCATTTTGGTATAATTCATTTGGAATTAATTTATTATAATTAATTAATTAATATAATTATTAATTTAATTTATCATCAAACTTTTCCTATAAAAATTATAACCTTATTATAATAACATATCTTTCACAGTCTAAGAATGGAACATATAGTTTTGTAGTCATCTTACGTCCATAATTATAATTTTAATTATAATTTGATAATGGCAAATTTGTCGCTCATAACATTCAAATCAAAGCAGTGTTATGTAATCAAAAATTAAAAAAAGAAACATGGTGGGCGATCCCTTACCTATGACGTATTTTTAGTTCAGTGTAATTTCGTAAATGAAAAAATTCAAAAATTTAAAATATAAAAATTAATTTTTAAATTTTTGATTTCACTTACCTACTAAATTAAAACTTAAAATACGCCATAGGTAAGGGATTACCCACAACATAACCTATCCTATATCTTCTTATATCCATCTGATTATACCTTAAAACATTTCATAATTTCAGGTAAATTTTATAATATTATTTTTTTAATTAGTTATCAAGAATACTAAATAAAAACTAAAAAAAACTGATAGAACAGATCATTAAAAAATGTAAACACTTTTGAAAGGTGTAGTTTCGAAGAGGGTTGACCCACGGAGCTACACTAATTGACTTCTGGTTTTTTTTTTTGTTCTCTTGATGACTATTGCATTTATTAATACAATATCAGCCGAAACCGGTAGTGTAAGATAATTATAGAATGCAGTAAATAAACATTTACCATTATCAAATTATAATTGGGAAGTATTTATTTTACTTATTTAAAGTAGAAAATATAATTAGGTATTACGTGCAAATGTAAGGGACTTTAATTTTCATCCTCGTAAGTAATAATTTGCAATCGTCGTGTCTGCCAACTCTGCCAATAATTGGAGCGACCAAACTGAGTCTCGCCAAATCTAACAACAGCAGATATACCTTAATAGGCAATCGGAGTGAGACAAGAAGTTCCAGAAAGACGCAGAAGACGACTACGTAGAAGAGTACAACAAAGATTTGTCTACACGATGTTAGACCAGCGGTAATGGGAAGCAAAAACCGTCTAGTTCGGTGTGCCCAGCCAGGGATGACCGAAGAATAATAATGGCCAGACTCTGGCCCAGAAAAAAGAACGGACGGAAAAACGAAAATAACAAAAGTAAACACAAAAGTCATTGTGCTCCGACAGACACGCCGATCACGAAAGTCTCGCTAATTCGCTTTATTGAATTAGATGATAAATCATACTAGTGCAATTCCGTTAAAGATATAACACGTGTTCAATTTGGTTTTAGTGTAATGTAATAAGAGGGAGACGACCTCCAGTAAATTTAAACAAATGGCCCATATGGACTTAAACGTTTTGTTGTCTGTGGATTCATCTGGAACGTACTGGTAATTAAGATTTGAAAAATTAAATGATTTATTCTAAACTGCTCAATTATACGCGGCAATAAACATTCGTGAGAGACGCAAAGATATGCTGCTCTCTACGAGAAAATTGTCACAAATATATTATGACATATAAACTCTGTTAGTGATAATTATGATCTAGTAACGAATAGAAATGTTCCTAGTAATTAAGAACCGTTATTGCGGATTACTCTTTGATATTTTAATTCGATTATGTGAGAAAGAATATTGCATCGCGCTCGTTCCGCATTCCGATAGTATCTGATTGATATACTTTACAGTTTATATTTAAATTATATCTGAGTTCCTTACAAAAGAGATTTAATAACCATGTAACAAATATTTAATTGTTTCAATCGCAAAGATTCTTGAGTTTTTATAGTGTAATTGGCTTCGAAAACTCCATCTTTCAATACAGAAAATATATAAAATTTTACTCTCATTTCCTAAACCTAAAGTTATAATAAATAACGAGCTATTAGCAACGTAAAGAATTTGTAACGTAATAAATTAGAATAAAAACATCAAAAAAATAAGAATATCTATATGTTTGCTATCTTACTATGTAATGCTATGTTTGCAATTTCGTAATATGCAATATAATGTTTAAATAATAATGTATTTTTTATTATACAGTGACACTAAACTTTAATATTAATTTAATTTGTTTTAATATCCCCCAAAGCCCTCCCCCTTTCTTTATTAACTTTCTAGAAAGCATGAACTCGTAACAGTCTTGGAAGCATATAAACAACGAAGCAGTATCTAGTTACTTTTATATTAATTTCTTCTATTAGTGGACATAATCGATTGATTTCATATGAATGCTCATTCATTCAGTATTTCAGTATATCGGGGAACCTTTTTTTGTTGGTGAAGTTTAGGCACTTCCTAATTAGTTCGTAATTGTAATTTATGTACTACATTTTAAATTATTTATTCCACTGACGGTTTTGGCATAAAATTTGTCTTCTTCAGGTGAATACAGAATTGTTTGTGTTAGCTTAAAATGATTTTTAAAAAAACATTTGAAAATTTTAAATTACAAATTAGCAAAATTTGAACAAATGTTAATTAAAAATGTGATATTATAAAATTTACCTATAGAATTATCAAAAGTTGTGAGGTATAATTAGATAAAGTATGAGAAGAAGATAGGTTATGTTAAAAAAATGGTGGATGATCGCTTACCTACGACGTATTTCTAGTTCAGTATAATTTGAAATGAAATGAAAAATTAAAAATTAATTTTTGAATTTTTTCATTTACTAAATTACACTGAACTAAAAATATGTCGTAGGTGATCACTCACCATTTTTTTTTTAATTTTTGATTACATAACTACTTTGGTTTTGAACTTCTTGTATTAATTTGATTTTGAAACTTACAGAGTAGTCATGATCTATTTAAATAAAATATTTTCAGTCTTGTAGCACCTTTGATATACAGGGTGTCGATACCAACTTTCTTATTTTAAATGGAATGGTGCAATTTCTATGGATCCAGTGTATAGCTCGTATCATTTGTGATGAGTTTGTATTAATGTGTCCTATTCCTAAAGCTGATAGATTTGAAATATTTGTAATTTTGTAAAAATGTTGACGTTTGCACTCTTTCCAATAAAATTAAATATCTCATAGCCTATTAGACTTTAAGATGTTCTACTGATGTGGATGCAAATTGCGCGATCATAGGTATTGACTGCGACAGTGGTAAATGCAATATCCTATAAAGGGTGATCAGAAACTCATGTCCAATATGAATACCTTTAAAGTAAAAGAACTTTTTTTCAAATGGAAAGAGGTATTTTTCAGCGCAGCACTAAATGCAGCGCAAGATTCTACATCGATTAGTATTAAGGTTTAGTGTACTTACTTCTGATAGTTTATGAAATATTCACACTTATTTCATAAGACCGGCAGAAAGCCAGCAAGCTATCCAGAAGCCTAGCATGTTTCAAAATAATGCGTCATTTCTTCTTGCATTCATTTGTAATAATATTTGCAGTATTTATGGTGACTAGTTTCCTTATTATTAGTAAAACTAATTTAATTGTGCGCAACATACACCTTAATTACGCATGTTTATTACAAAGTAACAAACGAACACATTGTTCACGTTATATGATAGCATAAAAACTTTTAAATTATTTGTAAGCTTTACAAAATTTATTTATCCGTATTCATGTAAAAGTATAATAAAAGTGTTGGTAGAGGTGTGTTTTGTTTTGCTTTATTTGTAGTACTTTACTTTCAAATAATTTACAAGAACTTAAATGTGAAACGATGTAAACAACGCGTTCACTTTTACATTCATAGCCTGCTAATATCTAATAATTGTTGTCTATGTCTTCAAATGAATTTTACTAATAATAAGAAAACTAGTCACAATAAATACTTCAAGTATTATTACAAATGAATGCAAGAAGAAATGATGCATCATTTTGAAAAATGCTATACAGAGTGTTCCGAATGACTTGCTTTATACTAGTAACTTTGGCATATATCTGCCGGTTTTATGAAAATAAGTGTGAATATTTCAAAAACTATCAGAAATAGTACTATACCTTATACTAATATAATAATAATAATAAGAGCAAGCTACAAACATTTAAAGAGACGGCTACTTAGTCTGTTTAACAAAAAGTCGCTCATATCTCAAAACCTATTAAGCCAACTCCAAGTAAACGAATATTCACGGATCAAGTGAATTGTTGCGAAGCTTTGATCCCCACAAACATGTTTTCTTTCAGGGAAATATTATTAAACAAACAGAAATTGAAAAAAAAGAGAGAAGTGGCCCAAGGAACAAGATCTATGATTATGCTCGAAAGAAATAGACAAGTGAAATTGATTTTGCTTTCACTATAAATTGTATTTATTTTTTATTTTATTTATTATTTTGATTTGTATAGTTTAAAATAATTGTTCTTGGTAATTTCACTCTTCATTATTTCAAGGTTTCTTAATATTAATATTATGCCCGGTAACGTATATGATGTTCAATACTGGATAGTTCTTTTTAGTTTTCCTCTTTTTAATATTAGTCTCCTGTAGCGATAATTTACTGTGTGTCGGAACTAGATTAAGAATCTGTTTTCGGTAGCTCGTTTCGTCTGTCCAATGTAAGCTCACATCCGATTTTGTAAATAGCCGATCTTTCGTTAAGATTAGATATATCTCTAGCGTTTCCTAAGAGGTTCCTCAATATGTTTCTCAAGGTATTATATATTATATATTATTCGACTCTTTAAGAAATATGGTTTATACTCTTCGAAATCCTATGAAAAAGCAATTTAACAAATTTTTTGTTGCGATTTAATACTGAAGTTAAGGTTATGGAGCTTCTTACCTCAGCTTTCGGACTACATCTATGTATATAAGAACTGTTATAAGTAGAGTGGGCGTGCTTACATGGGCCGCACTCAGAACGTATCGCCACGCGCTATGCAGAACATTTAGCCACAGTATATCTTCAAAGCAGGAAAATCACTCCCCCCGATTCGTGTATCTAGTATCAGTGTTAGACGAGTCTTGATGCGAGATAGTACAATTCTCCGTTAACTGTTACGCATTATAAATGTAATAAATACTATAATAAATAAATGTCTGGCGTAGAAAATCCCAGAAAACGACGATTGTTTCATAATGTAGAAAAATATTTCGGTGAATTCCAGGATTTACATTATGATGATGCCAAACTAGTTTATACATTGTGCTAGCACAAATCGAACTACACACTGGCGGTGATGCATCTTAATCGTTATCTACCTATAAAGATTATTTTAATTATGCGTGTGTCACATCCATAGATGTTTAACAGTCTTTTTCAAAATATAAGCATGTTTTATCATCGCGATGAACGCGGTTTAGTGAAAAAAAATCTTGAATCACCTAATTCTAGAAACTTTTCAGCAAACCTGAACCATTTCTGCTACTTAAATAAAGTAAGGGGCTTATATATAATATTTTAGTTAAATAAATAAATAATTTTGCACTTTGGTATTGTACTGTATACTTATATTAGATGTCACATATATGAAACTTAGTACTGACCTGGCCCGCAGACGAAAGACGACCATTCTAGTTATAAGTCTCTACCTTTTTAGTGAATTATTTTAAAATTCCATTCTCTCCTTGTTAAACAGAACGTACTGTTACGCTACACAGTAGCATACAGCCCGGATTAAAAAAATAAATTTTACAAGAAATACATTAATTGAATTAAAAAAAAATCAAGTTTTATATATACCAGTGTCATCTATTTTTTATAATTTTGATTTAGAAGTGTTCTGTCTCACCAGCCAGATGGCATGCAAGACGAGAAATTTCCGATCGAGGGGCGGTGACATAAAAAAAATATTGAATAGCTCGTTAACTCTCTTATATTTTAACTCAGTACGCATGGAGATGTGATAGGATGATGTTGTCAATTGTCCTCTCCCTCAAATTCAATGTTTAAGACCAGTTTAAATGATGTCTTATCGGCATGATTATGTCGTCTCTTAATCGTATTCAATCCCTTATGTGTAAATGAAACATTTAAGTGCGAATAAAGGTGATTTTATTTACTTAAATCAAATTCAAAATGTGACTTGTTTAATATCAGACATAAATCTATGGATAATAATCTCAGGTAAGTCCGTGAGTTCGTTTAATTAATAACACTAAAGTTTCATTAAGTGATTCCACCCTTTTGCGATTCAAATTCATAGTTTCTTACTTAAATACGTTTGAAATAAATTTTAAAAATCCCGCGTTTTCTGACCGTTCAAATGGAGTTATATTAGATTTGAATAAACGTGTGGAACAGAGTAGCCAACCTTGATGGTAAATCACTGGATATTGGTTCGTAACGTAAAAACATAACAAATACTTATAAACCTAATTACACAAATTTCCCCATAGTAACTGGAGATCGTTTAGCTGTTACAAACGATTTTCTAACCTCAAATTTTTCAGAACGGATTAAAATAAAATTTCTTATAAGTACAGTTCAATTTAGATTAGAATTGAAATAATACGTTTATTTTTTTAGGTAGATTTGACGAAGAGTACCTTTTTACAGGACCGAATTCTGCGATCATCGGTGGTCAGGACTGTTCAGGTCGGATATCGGCTCTGGTTCGGGTACATCGAAGATAGGTACTTCAGATCAGAGAGGATGGGTCGCTCAGGACAGGAACATTACTCGTAAAAATCGTCGTTGAAGAAAAATTACCCAAAAATCGTGTGTAATTTGGAATAAAATTCATGTGAAAACTTTGTTTAACAATTAACAATTATTTTTAGGTTGTAATTTGGGATAAAATTGGATTTTATCGAAATAACCGTTAAATTTTTCACGAGAACAAACGGAAATCTGTCTGCCTCGAACAAGGTTCGATTATTGAATGGTTCGAATTGAAAATGTTTTTAACTGAATTGCAAGCGATTGTCTCCAAGCAAGGAGTCCAACTGTCTTTTTGTGAGAATCCGTTAATATAACCAAAATGAGAAGCCTCCATTTGTTTTACATATGAGAATGGCCATGTGATCGACAGGATTGTCAGATCTTCACCGAAGTGAAAATAAATAAAATTACAAAATCTGGAATCACCTTACACTTTTTATATAACAAAGGTATGAGTCTCTGAATTATGTGAAAAATACATTTGAAATTTTTAAACGCTTATTACTATAAAAAAACAACAATCTTAAAATTCATTACTGTGCCCCCAAAAAGGTAGGCAACCATTTATACACATAGAATTGTTACAGAATCCAATTTCCAGCAATTCCCATGTCTGTCTGTTGACATATCAAAGCAATTGATCTGCCAGTGCATATAAACATTATTAAACAAAGATTTACAGAAATAAATACTCTGTAAAAGAAATTACAACTGTTCACATGAATTAAAGGTGGATCCAAATTTGATCTGTCAAAACCTATTGTAAAATTATACTATTCAAATTCTAATATTCATTTTCGATATGTAGGTGTATCACTGCCGATCATCTCGCTTCCTGAAGGGAAAATTCTAAAGGAAAATGCCTCGAACGACCTGCCAAATGCAGAGATTACCTACATCACCTGGACATCGTCTAGCTGTCTGCTGCTACATATTATATCCTTTTTTTATTTTATCTAATAAGTTTTAAAATATAATTAAGTAAAATAGTGACATTCCCTTTTTAAAATAATAGTAGAATATCAAATAATCGCTCCATAACAGTACTTATCTATAAAAGATAAAAGACATATTGTCAGGCCGTCTGCGTGAATCAGGAACAATAATTTGATCTGTACATGCGGCACATGCAGGTAGTTTGTAGCCATCATTAATACTGATGCTATTATAACACACCTTAAATCAAAATTAAATTACAATTAAAAGAAAAAGGAAGAAGTAAAAGTGTTAAGGCAAGGTGTTGATTTTCCAGTTTCCACCTTTCGTTCCGAGTACGTAATTCCGTGGTTTTCGTAATGACCATTAATTTCGTTAAGGCACACGGTCATTCACATGACGGCGACATTGAACTAGTAATATCTGGCGTTCTTATTTCACTTTGGTGGCGTTGCCGTCGGCGGCGCTATCGCTGACTCTGCCGCTCGCTCGGGTCAAAAAAATCTCCGAGAGTCCTGGCGTGAATCGCTTTGCTCATCGAATCGCCCACGACGTTCTCGATACTTAGCGGTATTGCGCCTATAATCTTACCAAGGTTGATGCATTGTAATTAAACGCAGTCGATTTACGGAATCTGCTTCACACGCTAACGATTAATTATACAATTTTAAGTTTTATGTGCATCTCTGGAAGATTAGAGGTCAAGGTATTCATTTTGTAGGTGATGTAATAAAAGAAATACCTATATGTTATGGAAATGAAAATGAAATTGGAAAAGACAAAGTTTCTTAAACGGACATTTTATATTTCGGTACAAAAAAAAATGTTTTATAAAATATGTACCTATTAAAAATGTCTGTTCTTGTAGCTAATTATCAATACACTTTCTTTTTGTATTTTGTTACTTCTACATAAATTCATATCCAAGGTTTACAAAACTACAGATTTAACAATACCTTGACATTTTTCTGCCGCTACAAGAATCAGGTATGCAAATTTTGGGAAGGTTGACCCTTCTCTAGAAGACCTGAAAACAATATCATTCAGCAAGATAATGAGCTACCTTAAAGATCTGTTAGACTTGTTGGATGAACTTTAAGATAACAACTGCTCTACAATAGACCCTAGTGGTCGCAGTGTACGTAACGATTATAACCTCACTAACTAAACTTTATACCTTGACATATTAAGTGCGTTGTAAAGTGTATGACTGGTTGCCTATTTTTCATTGAATAATTTACAGAGACAGCGTATAACATTTTTCACACTAAAACGAGAAAGAGTTTTATTATAAAATTAGCAGTTGTTTTGTAAGCATTTCTCTATAGAAAAATTAAAACGGGACTTGAATAAACCCAAATCATTCAACAAATAAAATAAAAATAACGCGGAATACAATGTGGTGTCGAAAGTAATAACATTAAACATTATCAAGGTATTTCAATTGCAACGTTGCAACAAGTTGCTCAATTGGCAACGTTGTAAAATCAATTTCATGGCAGATGATGTTATATAATATATAAAGAGAACAATATAAAGCATAACCCTCTGGCATAAGCCAATAAGAGGGACTAACGACAACAAATGGAGGTGTTTGGTGTAGCGCTCGAGTGTGCCTACATCTTGTTAGTGAAATGAATGGTGGTTGGTTGGATTTTCATTTCTATTGTAAGAAAATACGATGTCACACAAACAACTTAAGGTAGTTGTAGTAAAAATGGACGCTTGTTGCTTGTGCTAGTTTCCAAAAGTACTAAGCTTCTATAATGGAGGGCTTGCCTGATTGGACGCCGAGGTTTGGCGCAGGCTTCGATATTCGTCAAGTAGTATCAGGCAGAAGCCGAACCTGAACTAACTACAACTTTCTCGGTGGAAGTTTTATTTTTTTATTTATTTATTTACTGTGTGTAACTGCTGTATGTGCAGTATAAACATTGTCAATTGTAGGTTAGGAAAAAAAAAAAAACATCCAGCAAATGTGAAAGCAAAATTTAATTAAAATCTATGAGGTTGAATTCAAAAAATACACACACTAACAAACCATTCAAGTAATACATCCGTGTGAGTTCATTTACATTTGTATATATTTTTATGTCATTCATTCTTCTATTACTATATCTCAGAAAAGTGCATATAATACGAACAAAGTTCCTACACAAGACGAATAACTCTAATTTTTCAGTGGACACTCTGTGACTTCTTGCACGTAAACTGATCATTACTTCAGAATGCGTATTTATAGAGCAAATTATACTTATAATAAACAATAACATTTTGTAGAAACGCAATATGTGCACAATGTAACCCGTTTCAAAATATATTAGATATATAATTAAACACGAACCTTTAAAAAAACATATGTGCACGTTTGGATATGTATATATAAGACGATCGCTCTAAATCATGTATTATTTCTCGCACTACGTGAAATTGTAGTTTGGTACAATGTTTCACACAAACTAACATTATTATAATGAATTTTTTCATGAAATATTATAAAACCAAAAAGACACAAATCTTCCAGGACCAAGGAGTTCATAACCCACATGGACCAACCCCAGGAAAATAGTGAAGACCCTAGAGACGTATCATTCGAGGACGAGTTAACACGGAGAATACTTCGTCCTCGCCGCTGAAGATGTTAGCCGTAGCTGCGAACGAAACGTTCGGAAGAAATGCCATTTGACCACGGCATAACAGCCCGGAACCTGTTTCTTTAACTTGAACCATTCTTTTGACTTTGAAAAGACAGACATGTTAATGAAAACAAAAAACTACAAAGCAAGAACAGTTTTAGAAATTATTCAAATTAAGAATAATAAAAACTCTATTAATGACCGTCAAGATATCTCACAATTATCAAACACTTTACAATTTTATAATCATCCCAACAAATTTCTTTATTAGTTACTCCCGTATACCTTAAAATTTTATTTTCAAACATCCACAAACATATTTAAAAACAACTTTTTAGTTAACCTTCATAAAAACACATGCACATATGTACAACATAGTAAGATTCCACTTGCATTTTACCATAACTTAGAAAGTGTCACATGAATTCAATCAGAAATTTTACAAACAAAACTTTAACTTGTAACAATTTTCTATTATTAATTTCTTAAATAATTAAAATTAATTTTATCAGTTTTGAAGAATGTGAAGTTTCAGGTAGGAAAAAAACTTTATTTGAAGAATATAAATCCATTTGCTAAATTACTTGTATATTTTCAGTTGTATATTTAGTAATTTTGAAAAAATTGTGGTGCACCACAACGAAACTTTAATTAAATCATTTTCTAACAACTTGAGTATTCAAAGTTTGCGCGGTTTTTACAGTAAGAAATTAACAAATAATGAAATTTCTGCTTTTAACTGTAATAATTAGGAGGAATTTTCCAGGAAATTTTTTCTCCTCACGCACGATTCGAACCTGCACCCCCTCGTTTACCGGACGAGCGCTTTACCACTTTAGCTAGTCGAGGATGCGAAATTCGAGCGTTTTAACCGAACATACGTCGATATTAGATCTCGAAAGGCCGGCAGGACGGCAAATATGCTTTTTACAGTAAGAAATTAACACTAATGAAATTCTGCTTTTAACTGTAATACTTGAGTATTGTTTTCAATAATTCATCCGCTAATACCACGAACATACACTTTCAATTCTTGAAGCAACCCACGGATAAGAAACAAACAGACAGTAAGGTAGAAGTCCCAATTACTGGCACTTTAAGGGATAGAATGATGTCAATGTTTAAGATTCCAAGATAACTGGAATTAACACTAGAGATACCAATCGCAGACTGTAGAATGACAGAGACCACTGCCACGTTCTGCGCGAATGTGAAGTTTTTGACGAAAAGAGAGACAGGTAATTTTTGGCAAACGAAAAATGAACTGGCATTAAATACAAAAAGGCAAGAAGTTGCAGTGTTTTCGGGATTCTATGTTAGACGGCTTCTTGTTGTTATGGAAACTTTATTCCACCACAGTATATATAGTTTGAATAAACATTATCTAATAAAGCGGTCGGCTTCCAAGTATCAGTACATGCATTTCAGATATCTGAATCTTTTATTAAGTACATTGTGTAGAGGCGTTTCACTTTGAAAGAGTTCTTATCTACATAAATAACCTTTCATTAAATCTCGATCGGAATTAATTAATTTTAAGGTCACACCTAATTAGGTAGCATAATAGAAGCACGAAACCGATATTTTTACCTGGACGATTTCCAATTGATTCGTATCGGCGACAATATCTACGAAGCGACGTCTTCGAGGAAAAGGTCCGCTCCTCGGTGAAGATCTATCTCGCGACTTGTTGTAATTAACCGGAATAAATTGCAAACGCTTCGTCGTTCGTCTGTTCCTATGCATACGCTCCTTAAAAGGAGGCGTGCCGCATCGCTGTTCTCTTTTGTTAATTACGATCGGACAAAGCGACGCGCCCAATTGTGCAACCACGTGTAAAGTTACAAACGGTAACCGGTGATATTCGTCCACGATAAGACGACTTGACGGCACAGAAAGTTTCGCACATACACACAATATTACAGATGGAATTCGCTATCCGAAACCGTAGCGGAGGATCCAACCAACGGTCGTGCTTCTTCTTCTTCTTTTTGCATCTTTTCCAGTCTGCGAGAGACGCAGACGAAATACCAAAACTAAATTGACGGTCCTGTGGGGCATTCTTGCGCTCTAAATAATCCTAATTGGGAAAAAGGAAAGACCGTTTGATTTGTGCCGAAACAAATATGTATGATTGGTCATTTGTACGAACAAATTTTGCGTGGCGTTAAGCGATCTATGAAGATATTTCATACGCTTGAGTTAGGTATTGAAATGGATTTATAATGGGGAATTCGTCTCACAACCGCTAAAATTTTCAATTTCACGTTTCGTTTATAAAAGAAGCATTGATCATTTCAGTCAACGCGTCTCTGTATCTGTATATGTAAATTGACATGACAGAGTAAATAAATCCAAAAATTATCAAAAATTTGATGGGAGCACTAGTCGAGCCAGAAATAACTTTTGATAATAACACGCAAAGAATGGAAATCGTGGAAATAAATATAAAAAAAAAGATATTAAGCGGAGTCAGCGAATAGACAAGATAAGAAATGACATTTAGAGTCGGCGCCTTTTATGTTGCATTGACAAGAAAACGGTCCTTGGGAACTTTTTTTTTTCTAAATTACACGAAAAAACGACTTAAAATATTTACTCTAGAACACAAAATAATTTTGTTGAAATAAATTTAGTTATGATAACCAAAATTTTATTCAAATTAACCAAATTATTTCAGTTAATTCAAATATTTATTATGCTTCAACTTATTGTTGTGATTCATTCATATTTGTTTGAATGTTTTCAATTTGTTTTATTTTGTTTTCTTTGCTTCTTCTTCTTGTTTATTATATTTCATGTATTAATTACAATAATCATAATAATAAATCCATCTTTATTCCATTATGCATTACAGCGTAGAATACGTGAATATACAGGGTGAGTTTTTTATCTTGAGACAACGGAATATCTCTAAAACACTGCATCAAGTCAAAAAAACATCTTAATAAGATTTGTTATAATGTAGAGGGTTCACTGAATGGTGCCGAACTCGATCCCCCGCCCTGCCAGAGTGGGAGGGGGGACAACTTTGAAATCTTAAATGGGAATCCCCATTTTGTATTGCAGATTCGGATTCTACGCCATCAAGTATGTAGTTTTTGTTTAAAACTTTTTTTCGTTTCGTAACAGATTGTGATTGATTTTTATTTTAACATGAACTAACATTTCAAAAAGCCATGTGTTCGAAACTGTGCCCCTTCACTTCGATACATTTATTTATTCGCAATTGGAATGCTATTCAACGATACAAGACCGTACTTTATTCAGTACTAGACAAGCTGTGAATACTTACACATTGTCCGATCCCCATTTAGATTATATTATTAATTATTCATCCAATACAAATTAGTTAGTGTTGAATATTTGAACAGTAATGGAGGCTATAACATTACAAGAGAGAATTGAAATGTATTACATCTATGGAGAAAGTGGAAGGGGATATCGATGATGCTGTTAATCTTTATTCACAACGTTTTCCCGACAAGGTGCGATCGCGCGCTTCTTTTTACCGAGTCATTCAACAGTTCTCTAGCGAAGGAACTGTACAGCCAAGAAAACGTAATCGCCAAAAAACAATTGCTGGAGAAAACAATGAAATCGTGGTATTAGCTGCATGTTAAAATAAAAAAACACAAAATCATGTTTGCTTGCTTCTCTATTTTTTCTATACGTTCATAATCATGTTTTTTGCGATTACAGCGCAATCGGTTACGAATCGAAAAGAAAGTTTCAAACAAAAACTACATACTTGATGGCGCAGAATCCGAACCTATAACTAATACAAAATGGGGGTTCCTATTTAGGATTTCAAAATTGTCCTTCCTCCCACTCTGGGGGGAGAGGGGGAGGTGAGGTGGTGGATCGACTTCGGCACCATTCAGTGAACCCCCTACATTATAACAAATCTTATTAAGATCTTTTTTTGATTTGATGTAGTGATTTAGAGATATTCCGTTGTCTCAAAAAACTCACTCTGTATATAAAAAAAAGAGAAACACAAAAATAACAAATACACAAAATGTTACAGTAATAAATAAAATAAACAATTAGAGGAATATAAGGTGCTTTAAAAAACTCATTTACATTGTAAAAGGATTGAGCATTTAATATTTTTTTAATGTTGTTTTAAATTGCTTACATGGTATTTGCTTTAAAATGAAGGTAAATGATTATAGACTTTGATACACTGCCGTAGTACCTGTTTTTACACCTTCGTCAGAGTAATCGTGAATTAAGTTTTCCACGTGTGTTACGTTCGTGGTTAAGTTAATACTTATGAAATAATTCTGTGTAGCTTTTTTTACAAAAAGCGCAGTCCCTAAAATATATAGAGCAGCCAGGGTCACACGCGTATACAAAGACTGCTCTGATACAGGCCTTTTGAAGCACGAAGATCCGGTTGACATCCACAGAGGTACCCCAAAAAATGATCCCATACTGAAGATGGGACTGGACACAGGAGTAGTACACCTTCAACGCAGTGTCAAAGCCCACACTTCGTGAAACCACTCTCAGGCTATAACAGAAGCTTCCCAACCTCGCAGCCAAATCATTAATGTATGATCTCCAAGACAAGTCACTGTCCACCAACACTCCGAGAAAGCGCGCATGGTCAACACAGGTAAGTTCTTCATCATTACATTTAATCGTTAATGCGTCTGGATTTAAGTTGAAGATAACAATGTTAGTTTTTTAGCGTTCAGTTTTAAATTTTATGTATATACTATTCTTGAATAGATTTTCAATTAGCTTCGAGCCTAGTTTTAATTTGTTGGCAGGTTCGTTCACGTACTGTGCAGGTGGTATCGTCAGCATATAAAGGGGCTAGACCATCAATGACTTCAGGCAATTTGATATTTAAATTTTTTAAATTATTACTGTGAATTTAAAAAAAAAGTTTCAGGTATATCATCAAATTATGTTAAAATTTATATATCTATGGAGAATAAGTCTGGTTTAAAAATACTACATTTCAAAACCAAAACCGGTTTTTAAAATCAGATTATTGCGCATTAAATATATTTTTCGAATTTAAAATACATAGCAACTTTAAAAACGTAACAGATGTTTTTTTATCCCGCACTTGAGCCTAAACCGGTTTTTAAAATCGATTTTTACTGAAAATCGGTTAACCGATTTTACTGAAATCGATTTTTGGAAAAATCGGTTAACCGGTTTTTGATATCTAGCGATTTCAGCAGCACTAGTTTAAATTTCATTTGAAAATTCAATATTTGGGATAGTCAACTAGGTTGGATAGAAAAAAAACGCGAATTTTTTCAAAACAGAGATATACAATTTGCTACACAATTCGAAATATAGTCATAATTTAATGGACAACTGTAATATTCAAGAAGTTTTCAAAATGAAACGATAAAGCACCTATCGTGGGTTCAACTTTATAAAGAAGTTCGGGGTTTTGCACAGCAGCGGCAAAACTATGAACTGTGGAGCTAGGATTGCTGTTTAAAAAACATTTTTGAACATACACTAGATTTTAGAAGTGGAATTAAAGAAGATTCGTACCAACAGTAGATATTGTGAAGTGGACGGTTTATTCAAAAACATACACAAATACAAGCTGATTCATTTCCGGTATTCACCTAAGTAAATTCATTTGTATTAGCATTAAATTGGATAAAGATCCTTTGTCAGCTTTTTCTTTCTTAACGTGATTTAGGTCACATTACTTCAAGGATTCTAATGCTGTAAACCAATATAATAAAGTATGGGAGATACATTGACGCATTGACCAGAGTGGAATGATGTACAACTCGTAGAGGAGGTATGATACTGTTCCTATGTTAGATTTATGAGTTTGCATAAATTATGTTGACAATACCCAATGTCGGTGGATCTCGAAGATTTATATCTGTGTAGTACCCAGCTCATTGTCAGCATATGTGTATGTATGGATGTATAGTATATGACCTTCTCAGTTTTATTTTCTCTAGGGCGCGTTTATTAAAGATTACACGTACACATTGGCCGAGCAACTGGCTGGGAAGCAACCTTAGTGATCGCGCCTAGATCGAGTTAGTAAATATGTGCCTAGTATCCCAGTCAGTTGTTCGATCAATGTATATTTGATATTGTTCTTTAAAATGTAGCCAAATATATGCAATCATAAACAAACATAGTGGGCAATACTAACAACTACCCAGTATTATAGTCTGTCCATATAGATATAACTATTTGACTAACGATGTTTACCGGAGATTATCCACTATCTACTGCGGCAGGTACGAAAAATTGTGGAAATGAGGTAATGGACCGTATTAGGAGAAACACAGCAGATAATCCTAAATGTGTAGAATAATTAGAAGAGTGAAAATTCTGGGACTAAAGCAGGGACAATTATTAATACATCGAAATTAACGGGAGTGTCTTACGAAACAGTGTAAAAAATTGTTCAGAATGGTGTATTTAAAAGCAAAACAAGGAATAACATGGGGCACTCGAAGAAAATTTAGTCAGTTTTTTTTACTTATACAATTCTCGTTTTCTTTATTTGGCTTATATTCAGTTAATTTTTTGAAGGATTTTTTTTTGGTAGTATCTTTTTTAGTTGTGTAGTGATTGTAAATTTACCGATTTTTCGGTTATCGGTTTACCGGTAATTTTTTTTGCATGTGTGACATTAATGGGGATACCCCAAGAAGATAGGGTTAGAAGTTAGGCTAGAATAATACATATTTGCACAATCTTGAGGTGTAATATTAGAATGTTGTAATAAATATTTGTATTTAATTATTTTAAACAGCTGTTAGAAGTAAAAAAAAATTATTTAAGGTTCAAATTTTAATGTTATTTTACAATAATATTCCATTAATGTCCTCTCATAATGTGGTGTATAATTGCTATTAATTTAAATACGTGAAATGTTGTTCTTATATATTGTTATTTTTAAATATTAAAAAATGAGACATTTACTTACTCTTTAAGAAAAACGATTTTAAACTTTTAAAAATCTTAAAAAGAGCATAAATCACATATGCTAACTCAACTTTGTTTGAGAGATAAATAAAATCCACACAAAAAACTATAAAATGAGAGAATTGAAATTGCACTTGTTGACAAAGGCAGGTAGGAAAAGTGGAGTGTTTTGCTTCCTACCGTTCTAGCAACAAATGAACATTAATCTCGCTTTCTTTGCGTTGCTTTTCGTTATCCATCTCGTTTGAGACTTATTTTCTTTTAATTTTTATACTACTTTTTTTCAATTTTTTGCTTTTTTTGTTGAAAATTTTTTGATTCCTTCTCTTTCTGACTAACTCGGTGGAATGAAGGTTACACGTTTCTAATCAAAAAAAAATGTCAGTTTCTTTTTTATATTCTCTATTATAGGGCATTACAGCGTCTCTCAATCTCAAGAAAGTTTAAATTAAAATGAAACAAAAAACTTCTCCCATAAAATTAATAATTGGGTATATTGTTACTTACACTTACCCGTTTTTTGTTTTATTTTCAATGTGCCTTTAGACCTTTTAAGATATTAAAATGTCTAAAGGCTGTGTTTATAGATATATAAACACAATATTCCGTATATAAAAATTATGTCTGGTGTGGCTTTTTTATTTACTGAACGTTCTTTGGTTAACCGGTGAACCGGTATACAATCCTTAGTTGCATTCATTCTTATTTTTACTTGATATGTAGGTATCAGTGTTGGGCAAGATAGGAGAAATGAATAAATTTCTGCAGCGACTAGACACACTCTGTCTATTCGCGCCTTGAGTGGGGAGCAGTGTTAACTAGGGATTTACTGAGAGCCGACTAATCACGAGTACGTATAATCGCTGTAGAAATTTATTCACTTCCCCTAACTCGCCCAACACTGGTAGGTATGTATGCTCTCCTGTACTTGGGTCTATCACCTGTCGACAATAAAATACCATTATTATAATATATACAAGACGACCACTTTTAACCGATAAGGTACAATTACAATTAGGATTGCACTAATCATAATCTTTAAGTTAATGCAAAACATGTATTTACCTTAAAAATGTAAGTACATATGTATGAATATAAATATATTCTAAAATAGTATATCACATGTTTTTATAATAGACGTTCAGTATAATAATCTTCAGAGTGGTCAACTTTCGTCTGCGCGCCAGGTCAGTACTAAATTTCATATATGTGACTTAGCGTTTAACACAAGTATACAATACAGTGTCGGAAAAGAGGAAAATTATTTATTTATTTAGCTAAATATTATATATAAGCTCCTTACCTTATTTAAGTAGCAGAAATGGTATTGGGATTGCTGAAAAGTTTGTGGTTTTAAGTGTTTTTTTCTTACTAAACCGCTTTCGTCGTGATGAGAAAACGTTTATATTTTCAAAAAGAGCGATGGCTAAACCTTCTGCATAGCGCGAGGTAAGTGCGGCCTGTGTAAGTAGACACATCTGACCACTCTAATAATCTTCATGAATATAAACCAACCTCTGTAAACCAACCGTGCTCGAAGGATTGGGTAAAGATTTTATTCTTTGTGTTAGTGAATCAAATCGTTATATCTATGGACACACTATACCATTACTTTACAATATATCATGTCTTCGTTTTTATAAAATAGCAACAATATTTAAGGAAAAACGAATTAATTACTGCTTTAATTAAAATCGTTACAAGAACGGATAAATAATAATATAAATGTGATGCAATAAAAATGCGACATTGCTCAAATCACTTACGTCGTTACAAAATTAAAGTCTCTGTCCAAAAAAATTCCCACAATTAGGGGTCATTAAGTGGAACAGAGCCGCCTCTAATTCTTCGATTACTATTTCGTTCTGAAACATTTCAGACATTCGACCCGAGGCATATGAAAAAAAGGAACACGAAGAAAGGCGACTAAAAACAGATTCCTACTGCATTCCTATGGCTGTTAGGGCGCGGTGAAAGTGGCGTGGTGTGAATGCCACTGTGAAATCCAACCCTCGATTCAGCTCATTGTCTGAAATTAAGCCCTACCCGTAATCAAATCTGTTACGTAAACGTGAGTCAGTCGGAATTTACTTTTTTTTTGTTTTTAGTCTTTCAGACACTGTAAAGTAAATTTAATAAATCGATTGCGTGGAATTAGTAACTAGGAATTAATTAAAATTATATATTATTATATGAAACTTTGAGTACACACAAAATTTGCTCAGACTTAAATGTTTTATTCATTTTTTTTTTATTTCAAAACAAAACAATTAACAAATATCTTAAATATCTCCATTAGGTGAGTTCACTTACTAGATAAAAATATATATCAGATTGATAAAATTAATCTGACATTTAGTGATGTCAAACAGGTCACTCATCTTTCCTGTTTCCTATTAAGAGCTGCGGAACAATCATGGACTCCAGCTCTATGGGAGTGTACGAAAGGACCGTCCCACTTTTTTTCCGTCAAAAGCATAAGCACTTGCTTCCTAAATAAAGCCGCTGCTGTAAATCTGAATCTTCATAAGCATCATATGGACCTGCTTAATATTACAAATGATATTATTATTCTTACATTTTGATTTTCTCTTTCCCAAAATACAATTGAACACAAATTAATATAAATAATTTTAAATTATAAACGATCTAACTTTTTCAACAAACTTCTTTACTATCTATTTCTTTTCTTTTTCCAATCCATAACATTTCAGTTCTGCTTGTTGTATCGATGGCCCAAATAATAATTTCCTAACTTCCCTTTCGTGATGTCTCTGTACTTATCAGATTTCATTTTTTTTTATTACTTTGTATTGGCAACTTAGTTGCAAATTATAGAATTATTTTAACTAACATCTTCAAATTATTTCGAATTATGTTTTCAAAATATACATTGTCTTTGTCCGGTAAACAAGGTAAAAGGTTTATTCCCAGCCATATATCTAAACAAAGAATCACTTAAAAATACCCATCATTTGACTAGAAAAATCGTCATGGGACATTACAGGCTATTGTCTTCATATAGCAAACCGTTGACATTTGACATTTTTACAATTAATCATTGATATGACATAAACCACATCTTTGTTCTAGGATTGCTGATTCTATATGTTTATGCAGATAATTCTATTTCATTGCTTATGTAACATTAATCACATATTAATTTCCTAATGATATTCAGTAATTGACGTAGAAAATTACTCCTTAACTTAAGAAACACGATGGCATCTTTTATCAAAGTAGTTTTACTGTACCATTTTACCCATTTAACCCACTTTAACACATTGCAGGGATAGTGTCCTGTAGGATGGCGCTCATTACATTATATATAAGCATGGTTGCAATATTTGCTCGTTGTAACTGATGCATACAGCACTATCTCACACATTATTCACGTCGTCTGTGCTAAAGATTAAAATTTGAAATTATTATGTCTCTAAATGTGCAAACTAGAAAAGACATACATTCCATATAAATCCATCCATAAAAAATAATGTTTTATATTTAATGAAAAGTTTATACAAAATATATTTGTATAGATTTAATAAAAGGTATCATTAAAAAATATTTCACATTCAAAATTATAGTTTTAGTAATAATAGTTTTAAAATTAGTTTAAATAAAATTAACCATATATTTATAATGTCAACACAGTTGCTGCATTTTTAACCTTAATGTAATACTTGCACTACAAATGAATGTCGCACCACTTGCACAAAAATAAACATTTTTAGAAAGAATAAAATATGTTACGTAAGCGATCAAACGAATACCATCATCAGTATCTTCAACTTACAATACAAACATGCATATTATGCTCGTCTTTAGGAAATAGCTAACTGTAAATGATTGGAATGAAAAGCTACATATCGCGTGCATAGAAGTGAAATGATATCAATTGTTAATTGTGAATATTATGCTGCTACTAGCTGCTTTAGGAAGAAACATACGATTTTTTTTCACTTACATTTTGAGAAATCAGATAAAGCGTGAACACAAAGTTCATATCTTTGATTTATATCACTTTTCCTGTATACAGACAATATGCAAGTTCATCCTTGCTTTCATTCACCAAAGTTCATATCTTTTGATTTATATCACTTTCCCTGTATACAGACAATATGCAAGTTCATCCTCACTTTCCCTTCAACCTCCAACTTCTTCTATATTCATACATATAAAAATTGGCTCCACTTGAAAATCGAAAAATATACCATCTAGTCCGTCATTCTATAATTTTTTTTTAAGTTTACTGTATATAAAAAGTTTTTCTAACATTATTGACCAATTAATATACTTTGCTGCTCGCTAAGAGGTCGTCTATACCTGTAAGCATTAATACTCAATAAAATTACTACAAAGGAGCGTCGTAAATATTCGTAAGTTGAAAACATTAACGTCAGCTGTAAATAAATGCCGTTAGTAGTTCATATATGTAGGACACTAGACAATCTAATATCTATATTTCATATAGATAGAATGATAACTCTATTCTACAACTGCAATCACATTTAACGGGCTGTTACTAATGTAGACTAAATGTATATTTTGTAGTTTTTAATTTTTTTGACTATTCTTATATAGATACTTGATTTAGTAATTGTAAATATTTTGAATTTTTTAATAATTATAGGTTTTTTTTTTCAATCAGAAAACGTGTCTTCTGTTACGCGTCCACCAACTTCCTCCCTTGTAAGATCCCGTAATTTCTTAGTTTATTGCGACGACCCTCGTAGGGGTTTAACTATAGTGGTGCCCCCTCTACCATCTTTTGAACCACCCCGTCTCCACTGGAGCTGGCAGGGTTAAACCAGGGGAGTTTGGTTTGCGGTGGCGTGGAAGCCGATTCTTTTGGGTTTATTTTGCGGTAAAAGCGTCACAGTAATTTTAAAATTCGACATTCTTCGGAACTACAGTTCTGGACTTTTGTTGGAACATACTATTTTGGACTTCTATGGAAAATGACATCAATACAAATATTGCGTTCCGGGTATCCATATTTTAAGTACTGTAAGTACACGCGTAATCTAATGTAACACCATTTTTATACAGCCATCCATAACATGTATAAACATTTTTTAATCCTAGATACAAACAAATAGGAAGTCATAGGCCAATGAAACAAATGTTGTCACACAAAAAATCTTGCAAAACATCCGACTGTATTGCGAATAATAATCGCGCTAAGAATTGATCTTTTCGGATAATTTACTACAAATAAATCACATATAACTTCTACTAGTACGGACGTATATTTCATTTTTTATAAATATACTGACTGCGATCAAAACTTACTAACCGTTATAAATTTTTCATATTCTGACATCCAGTGTATTTCTTGACTTTGTTAACTAATAGAGAATATATTTTTCATCCTCCTTTTATCATATTACGGCAATCGACAGGTCGAAAGTGAGCTCTTGGTATGTATGAAGCGCATGCTGCTGTTCGTACTCGATGTGGCTTCTGCGATATTTGCTACGCTTTGCGTTTAGTTCACAGTTCAGATTTTCAAAATGTTGTACGTTATTGTGATGTCATTTATTCGTATTTGTAAACAATTATGAACCCTTATGTTTACTTTTATATTGTTTCTACAATGTTATTGACTTACACCAGCAGTAAGTACCTATAATCATCGTTTTAGTTTTTTTTGCTTTAAAACATCTGTATTCTTTTTAGTGTTGACTTGTATAATTGAAAACATTTTTTTTTTACTGAAGAAGCCTATTATACTAGTCGAAACGTATAATTAATGACATGTGGAAAAAATATGCTATTTCACTATTATAAATTAATTAAAGAATCAAGCCACAATATCCACTACAACCGCATATTTGTTAATAAAATTACTGGTAAGTTTTATAACATTTCAATATTTTTTCGATTTTTTAAACTTCTTGTATTACTTTCATTTGTTACTATTTTATTTTTATATAATTCGGTGGAAAGACGAAAATTCAATTCGACTCAACGATTCAACCTTTTCCTTTTTACACCTCGAAGAGCATTAATCGGCATAATCGTAGTCAATTCGTAACCGCCGAGTTGCAATAAATAGCGGGAGGCATCGACAGCGCGAGGCATTCGCGCATTCAACAGTGAATAATGTCAGTCCTTGACTGTCTACGACCGACAGATTCGATTTCACGCCCGTAGGTGCACGCGAAATATCTCCGGGGTAAGGAACTCACAATCAGTCGGCGGCCGTCGGCTAGGTTTCCAATTAATAAATAGATCGCGCGGATACTTCCCGGCGCGCACTCCATTGTCGATATTATGGGCTTACCTACAGAGTTGGCGACGATCGGCTCGCTGGAGTCTGGTTCATCGACGTTTATGGTTCGTTTGACCGTTTTCTTTGTTTAGGTGTGAATGCTCCTCCTTTTCAGAAGTATAGTGCACGACTTTTGATAATATATTAAGCCTCATCCACATCTACATATAGATATAAGGTGATTCACGGAACCCATCCATTTCGACTACTTTCCAAATTATAAAGATCCGCAAAGAGGCGACATGATCTCCCACTTAGATTAAGAATATGAGTTTAATTTTTTTTACATTAACGCGGACTAGTATTTGCTCTCAGAGTAAGGTTTTCGTGGTTTTCCTTGCTCATACACTGAAAGAACAGTTAACTTCACACAACTAATTTTTACTAAAGGCATGTTAATATCTGTCGAAATAACCTTTTTAGTTTCTTTCAATGTAGATGAATACTGAGAGATCTATAAAGTCGCTCCACGGGCGCAATATTATCAATACCGCCGTCACTAGTTCCGCAATAGTAATTAGGTATTAGTTAATTAAAATAGGGACCAATGACGTACTAGGAACAATAAGATACTTAGAGTAGGTAGCCCCATGTAGTAGCCTTAAGTGGAGCATGGGGTTTAGGGATGTTTTTTTTTCTTGTATCGTTTTAATTTATCAATAAATGGTAGAACCTATCCATTAAAAGTTTTTTAATTTGCAATGATACTTCGATTTTAAAACTTTTTGAAAAACAGGGTTAAGCATAGCTAGGTATGATCTATTTAGAAAAAATAATTTGGTGTATGTCGCACTTCCGATTACATTGAAAGTCTAGGCCAACTTTGACATTATAAATAGAATTCTATATCTTTCTGTGCATTTTCAGGTTTTGCTAAAAAATTTAAACCAGTTTTATAAAAAAATGAAGACGTATAACGGCTATACAATAAAAGATAGAGAGTTCTTATTTGGACTATGTAGGTCCTCTTATTATTCAACCAAGGATTAAAAAGTAAAGAAAATTATACAGGATGTCCCACAAGCTAGGATTGGTGAGTTCTCAATTCTAAAAGTTTTTTTAGACCATGTGATGTAGAATTGTATTCTCTATCTACAATATGTCGGTGTTGTTATACCAATCTCTATCGCTTCTTTTGGAATTAGTGATTTTCAGAAAATGTAGTTTTAAATTAGTACTTTCTTGGAAAATTGGCAGTGAGCTGTGGCGACTGTGGAGCATTAGATTAGATTAGATTAGATTAGGATAGGGGTGGCCCTATCGACCTGTTTCACCGCGACCTTTTCAGATCTATTGTGATCCCCTTTTTCCTAGAGGACGCTCTCTAATTTTGCCCTCTTGATTAGGCCTATCATCTTTGAGAGCGGCTTCTTTATGTAGCTACTAGCTGTGGGGTTCTCCTCCCCCATTATTAGAAACCTTGTCCTCGCCAGGCCTTCACATTGGCACAGCACATGAACTGGTGTTTCTTCCTCCTCTTGGCAGTATCTGCAGGTTGCATCATCTGCCAGGCCTATGTTATACATATGCCTATTCAGTCTACAGTGACCAGTCAGCAGACCTACTATCATTTTGACAGTCTTCCTGTCTTTATTCAGTAGATCTCTCGTGAGTTCAGGCCTCTGCTCCTTTAGGAACTCTTTTGCCTGCCATTGTCCGGTGATTTATGCCACCACTATCTGGACTGATTGTATATCCATTCATTGATGGATTTTTTGATTTGCGATTGGTAGTGCCGAAAGAAGGGTCGGCTCCAACGAATGGCCTTGACGAACCTCGCCTGGCAGCTCGTCCGCCGCCTCATTTCCTCTCACGCCCGATGGCTAGGGACCCAGGCTAGGGTTACTTTCCTTTGGGTGCCCACCTCAATTTAGGGCGGCTTACAGCAGTCCCAAATCAGCTTAGAGTCCACGCCTTGAGGAGCTAATCGCTTTAAAGTGTGGACTGGCTGTTCGAGAAGATAGCGACGCTTTTACCCGGTGCGGTACATCTTTCTATCTCTCTGACACAGTGGTGAATTGCAGCAACCTCCGCTTGGAACACAGTCGTGTCTTTGCTGAAGCTTACCGAAAGAGCCTTTTTAGGTTTCTTAGTGTATATTCCCGCTCCGACGCCGTAATCCGTTTTAGAGCCGTCAGTAAACCAGTTTGAGTCCCTGTGGAGCATTACTAAACAACATCAATCTATTCATTGTATCCTTAATTGATGTTTTGATTGAAAAATTGAATAAAAGCTCTAGTCAACTGTTCTAATCAATAATTTTTATTGTGGGTACTAGCCTGGGCTCCTAGTAGTGTGAATGAGCAGTTCGGGCTTCGGCAAACTGTTCGCCAATTCCAGATTTGAATCCAAAGCTTGTGCACAGCAAGATGAATTGTTTGCCTCGATGTTGTTCGTAAACCCGTGCACACATTCGGGCAGGTATTAAGGTTGAGACAAAAAGCTGTTGATAACAGCTATCAACAACTTTTTGTCTCAACCTTAATACCTGCCCGAATGTGTGCACGGGTAAAAATATATACGAGCTCCGAAGACAGCCTTCGGAGCTCGTGTATATTTTTTTAACATAAAGCCGCGTTCAGACCGACGGCCGAACCCCAACGCCAACGCCAATGGCATATGGGAGCGGGGCGTATGCCGTTGGAAAGGATTCGAGAGGATTTGGTCTTGCCGTCCACACCAAGATTCAAACGCGAGTTCGACAGAGTTGGAGGCGGTTAGGTGATAAAACTGTCGAGCAGCGAAGATAATGATTTAATAATTGCGAGTGCGGGAATAATAGAGCTTTTAATAGAGCTTTTAATAGAAACAGGTATAGCGGAAGTCACTTAGTCGCGGAATTTGAATTGAAGACTGTGGAAATTTTTGAAATTTCTGCAGAATGACACCAGAACTATTTGATGTCCTGTGTAATTTACTAAAACCAAAAATTTCGAAACGTAATACAAATTATGAAGCAAAGCAACTAAAGAAAGATTCACAGTAAACACTGCGTTTTTCGAGCAACTCAAACGCCAGTTTCTCATACATATTCAAAATATCAAAACAACCTATATTTTACATTGTTCCCGAAGTTTGTGCTGCTACACTTGAAATATTTGATGAATCCATTCAGGTGAATAGGGATATTATATAACTGCTTAAAATATAACAAATAAATGAAGAGAAAAAAATGCTGACAACAACCAAAGCTACCTGCCTTTTTTATTTTTAATTATTAAAATACTAGTTTTCAATTAAGTTGATAATAAACTTGAACGATATAAATCATCTGAACCCATTTCGTAATCATTCACGTTGGTAAGAGGTCAGCAGACTCTCTACTTTCCTTTTTATTTCACCTTCATCACGGCCGAACGTATCCCAGTGACCAACTATATTTATTTCATATTTTATAAATATTTAAAAAATATTAAATCTTTCTTGAATATTAGTTATATTAATATAATAAGCATAAAATATATTATAGAAAATATACTAGGAAAACATTTAAAAAACATATATGTTATGAAGCATTAATAATATTTTATTGCAAATGTTTTCTAAATATATTTTTCATAACTCTGCAAGAATATTTTGCTTTGTATTTCTGTAATATTATATTCATATAAAAAAGTTTGAATTTTTGCTTTTGTACATTTGGTGCGTAGGACGAATAATATGAAATGGGTAAAATATGCATACATATTAAGTAGGTATGTACCTATTTAAAATGATAGTTTAAAGATTAAATTAGATAATATATATCTAATATGATTTAATTAGTATCTAAGTTGAGCGCTGTAACTTTTCTATTAATATATCTGCGTTAGAAAAAATATAGCGCTTACATTAATTTTAAAATATGGAATAAATATTTTAATTGAATATTTTATCTATATTTAGAAAAAAAATATGAAAAATATATTCAAAAACCTCTCACGAAAAATATTTATAAAATATATTTTTAAAAATATCTATGTAATATTTCTGGCTATTTCGGGTACCTTTTTCCAAACATCGATTTTTTTCTTGATTAATTTGCAGCTTTTATTTGCAGGGTCTCCCAATACGGGATTCTCCCGATACCGCTCTTTTAATTGTAAACATAATTCTTAAGTTAGCAGAAGCAGGTTATAGCTGCTAACGTAAAGAAGCAGTTTTATACATCACTATAAATTACTCCACACATTTGAAAATTCCCGGCAACAGCTTTACAAGATGATAGCTGGGCTTGAGGGTCATTGAAAACGAACCACAAAAGAACAAAGGATTTTGTGAGATCGTCCTTACTGATGTTAATATACCCTGCTACGACTGTCGCCACGACAATCAGGTACATGATTCTTTAGAACTTTACACTATACTTAACACATATCCTCAACAAGTCTCTGAGCTGCTTCAAGCACCTATACATATTGGATAATCTTAAGATAACATCCCTTCTATAATAACACCTTGCGGTCACAGTGAACGGGAGGATCAATCCAAATGAGGAGGACTGCAAAGAAGAGCAAAGCAAAAAAGAATGGTATAAGTAAGTGAAATAAAAACACTAACAAGGATTATAGGACTGAAACTAGAAGACAGGGTACCAAATGACATAATTATAGGTATTTTTTTTATATTATAATTAAGTGTGTAAAATGAGGAAAATTAAAAAAGAAACAACGGGTCGAATGACAATGAACGATGGATTGGCAAGAAAATAGAAGTGAATGCAGAAGATCCGAGAATTATACAAAAGACAGAAAGTAAATGGAAAATTGAAAAAAAAGATGTTTATGAAACCATAACTCAATGCAATTTGCTAAATAAATATTGATAATGATTATTATAGTGGGACTGCATGCTTATATCACGCACAGATGGAGTAAATAGTTGTCAATCTGTATGAATTTAATCAAAAATTTGCAATAATATCTATCCATATACAAAATATAATCATAAACCATTGTTTATAGATATTGATGAGCAAAATTCTAAAGCTTACGATATTTCGAAACAGTGAAATTTCCCACACAGCTTATAGGTACCCGCTGAATCATCACTAAAACCGTACTAGATATACAATATTTAGTTCAGCTTAATTTAAGCCAATTCAGTACATAGTCGTAAATTTTTTAAAGCCCTTTCCAACAATCAAAAGTGGTCTATATTCCCTTGGGCTTTCTGAACGGTTATTGCGACTCAGTTCACAACGGACAGTTATTAAATGTAATGGTAAAAGTGTGTCAATGAAGCCTCTTTCTTTAAAGCATTAATTTATATTGTTGTAAAAAGCGATTCCAAAAGTTGTCATCCGCAAACCTACATACTGTAGGTTTACTAACACAATCCATAAAATTTGCAAGCCAAAAGTAAAAAAAAAACATTAAAGCTAATTCTCATTATGTGTTTTATTTGTATGACGCAAGCTTTTTGTTTGCTGTGCGTATTGACCGTGTTAGATTCATGACTCACTATGCTTTTAAAATGCCGCTTAAATGGACTCCGTACGGTAGTTTAGGTAATTTTATTAGAAATCTGCAGTGAAATCTGGAACTTATTTGTACAAGTAATTACTGTCAGCTTTTATTATCTTAGATGATGTGGTATTAAGGAGTAGGGAATAAAATCATATCCTGCAACTGACTTTGTTTTTAAAGTAATTACCTATTAATAACGTCTTCTTCACTAAAGGAATTAATTTGAAATGTATTTACATTGTAATGTTTTTCTTGTGGCAGGTATTCAACGATTCACTTTGAATGAGTTCAGAGAAATGCATACGAAACGCTTGTAGAATGTTCTGTGGATTGATCAATTTCGTATTGAAGTTGTTATATTGTATTCTCATTACCTTCTAAGTTGAATGGTTATTTTGATTGCTATCATATTCACTCATTATGCGCCGTGCATAACGTAAAAAAAAAAACGTTTCATTACATTGATGAGTTATGCAATCTTGGTTTGGGGTAATCACTGCCACATGGCCAGAATATTTGTGCACCAAACAAGGTGCATAAAGCTATTATCCGGTCTTGATTATAGAGCGGATTATGGAAACTCTTTTAAAGCTTTGGGGATACTAACTACCCCATCAGTGTATGCCCTGGAGTGTTTACTTTTTGTTACAGCTTATCCAGAGAACTATTCCCTGCACTAACATCTTCATTATTATCCTATTAAACAGCGTAACAACATAAGACCGAACTTTTTTAAGACTTTACACAAGCAGAGACGCTACAAATTACCATGCAATTAAGTTCTACAATGCATTGCCTAATCAAGCGCAAAATTTGCCTACTTCTTTATTTAAGAATATTAGTAAGAAATATTTAATATCCAAAGAATTTTATTCTGCAAATGAATTTCTTCTTACAAATAATTCTTCTTCGGAGTTCTCACTTTAACTTAGATGAATTTATATAGAATTTTCAATATTGTTACTATTACTAACAGTTTATTGTTATGTTTAATTAATTTTCTAAATCTCTTTTACATACGTGTTCTATAATAAAGCTAACTTAGCATTTTTTTCTTTTGTTCTTAATTAATTTTGTTTGTTCTTATCAATATTTTATAATCATACTTATTATTCAATATTTGTATTTGTCATTATTATTATTGTTTTATAATGCTTATTATTATTGCTAATTGTATTTCCTTTAAACTTTTCATCATGTTTATATATTTTCGTTGGCTTGTGTAAACACTGTTGTGTGCTAACAATGCATCTAGCTAATATATAATTGATGTGTTCCTCATTTTTCCCACTTTTCTCTAAGTGTTGATTCAACTACTACTAACTATAAATAAATATGGTTTTTAAAAGTGCTGGGTTACCACGCAGCAAATTGCTATTTTGTAGCAGCTAACAACCGTTAGCAGTTTGTAGCAGCTATTCATTATCAAAAGAACCTATCCTTTGTAGCAGTTTTCTGATACAGTAGACAAGTGCGAATGTTGTGAAACATACATGTATATTCGTAACAATAAAGCAGTGTATAAAATGTAGTGATGTATAAAACTGCTTCTTTACGTTAGCAGCTTCAACCTGCTTCTGTAAATGTTTCTAAATATGTTGTCTAAAGGAAGTATCGTGCGTCGGTGTGGATCGGAGTTGCGCGCTCTCGGGCATGTAAATTTTGTCATATAGAGGTATTTAGTTCGTCTTGATGACTTTGGGAGGCTCGTGGTGCAGGAAGGATTAATTTTTTTTTCAATGATTAAATTAATTATTTTTTATAACACCGGTGAGGTATGGAGGTAATAACAATTTAAATGAGTAAATTGATTTTTAATTTTTTGATAATTTATTAATTTTTTGCATTTTGTAGTTGTAACTTAGGGCTTATGCAATAAAAAATTTCATGTGACTATTAATTTGAAAAATTTAGTAAGTTGTTGTCAAATAGATATGAATGAATAGCTTTTCTTATTATTAAAATCACGTTGATATTACTATAATAATTGGCACTAAACTATTGCAATATATGTTGGTTGTATTTTATTCTAGCCCTGAACTTTGGTGGTAACTGACAGGGTAACAATAATTTGTGTATGGTGTTGCATAGGTATTAGGTATATGAATTTGGGCGGAGGTAATAATGCAAGACACAAATTTAAATACATAAAGGGTATATTTATTTGATATTGTAACGGAACGGGTTTTCTTATCTGAAAAATTTTGAGGTGGTTAGCCTAAATTCTTTTTACACTGAACCGAGCCCCGTTTTACAAATAACTCTCTTTTAACCTGGCTGGTAGTCGAGTGGCTTGCACGCTTGGCTATCAGTGCGGAGTCCGGGGTTCAAAAATCTCGCCTCTGGTCAATTACGATAATCGGTTTTTTTCCGGGGTCGTAATGTTGATTAGGAGGGAGATTTGGCTCTGCGGGGCCTGATAAGCTGAAATATACAGCTTAGGCATTACCACCCTTAAAAAAAAAAAAAAAAAAAAAAAAAAAAAACCGTCTTTTGACCGTCTAGCCACCCTGGAAAACAATCTTTTTGTTCGGTAGCCATTGGTTTTAGAAGATATAGCCAAAGATGTTTTTCAACGGTGTTTCCTCCATAAGTGCAGGAAAGATTTTATTGTAAGAAACAGTTCATGTTTATTTTGTGGCATTATCTATATATCATACATGTTTTTACCGTAAAAAATGTAAAAATGAACTAATAAACATAATAAAAAAGGTATTTCTACTTTTATTTTAGTGGTGTGTTAAGTAAATTACAAAGGTACGCGATAAAAAGAAACTTAGAAATAACGAATATACGAACTTCGCATCCGCTTAAGTAAATAAAAAATAAACAGAATTTTCTAACAACTACATAGAAATATTGTTTTTGTCAAGCCCAGGTGGAGAGAATTTTATTCTAAGTAATAATAGTTATTTTATGTAACAACCCTACACAATGAAGTTTCCCTGATTAGTTTTCCTAGTTTTTATATCGATTTTGGTTAAGAAACACTTATGCAAAAACACATAATACATATCATTGTAAAAACTCGATCATTATGAAACGTAACCCTCAGAACCTATTACTAGTTATTATTGTTACTTGTTACAATCACCATTTTATAATTGATAGAAAATGCCAATTTATACTTTTCCGTTCAAGAAACTATACTTTTTCATTTATTAATCAATTATTTATATTAGATCATTATTAGTTACGAAAATATATACAATACCTAGTGGGTATATACTGGGTGAGTTTTTTATCTTGAGACAACGGAATATCTCTAAAACACTGCATCAAATCAAAAAAAGATCTTAATAAGATTTGTTATAATATAGGGGGCTCACTGAATGGTGCCGAACTCGATCCGCCCACCTCAGCATTTTTAAACTGCTAACGAAAAGTAGCAGAAAGCTGGTTGTAGCTGCTAACGTAAAGAAACAGTTTTATACAACACTAGTTTTTAGTGTACGTTCAATCGAATGCAATGAGATTTATTAAAGTTTGTCGCAAGAAAAACAAAGGTCCAATAGTTTTTTTTTTATAAAGTGTGAATTATTAACCATCAAGAGAATAAAACTAAAAAAAAAGGACAGAGATTGTTGTTAAGGAACAATTGCTCGTCACATACAGAGAGAGTTCCGATAGGAAAGATCTAGTTTTCAGTACACATTCATTTAATTAAACCATTTTATTTTTTAAAAGAGCATTTTTGATAGTTACATCAAAACCACTCTTTTTTTTTTTTTTTATAAGTGAATTGAACTTTTCAATTAGAGAGCATTTATTCTTTAGTGTGGCGGCAATAGTAATTAATTAATTAGTTCTCGGTGTTCGTTTGTATACAAGTATACATTTTTCAGCAGGTCTATTTATGGGATTTCCCCGATTACCAACACAGCCATATGCACCGTCTCATTGTAAACGAATCTCAAACTAAAATATTTAGATTTTAACCGCGTACCACCTACAACACTCATTATATACGTATATCTCTCACACCTGTCCGTGAAAAATTTCTTGTGTTTGTTTTTTGATATGCTTTAATCAGCGACTTTCTCAGAAGCATCCCTTTTCACCGCTTTCATTCTCTACCGTCGATTCATAAATATTTGCTACAGTTCATTCAACTACGACATCCTAACCAACGGCTAAAGCAAAAGGACCCCCTTCTATACTGCACGAAACATTATTTCCGCTATACTAAATTTATATTACCTACTTGTTTTAATATGAAATTTTAATTTTTTGTTTTATTTAAAGATTGTTCTGTAAAAAGTATATCAGCTTTAGTTTTTTGGTTTCTAATAAACAAGTTTTTAAAAAATATATTGCTGTTTTATATAATTATAGGATAAAGTTATAAAGTTTTGGAACATATTTTGTATCTGTTTTGTCATTAATTGAATTCTGATGGTTATTAATTTGAATAAACTGATATATACCTACGCTATTACAATTTTGAAAGCCTATTTTATTTTCATACATGTAACGTTTTGTTTATGTTACTCCTTTTCAATATTTGATTTTGTATAAATTTAGTTTTCTAGGTTATTACTATTTTAATTCAATGATCTAAGGAATCAAGTTCAAAGAAGAATATGATATATCAACCCGAAATTATCCAACAATGCATACAAAGTGGAGTAAATGCAGGGTTGCTCTATTTGGAGGCTCTTTCGGGACATTTCAATAAAAGCAGATTTTTTTTTATAGATAACAGCGATCATAACTATAATTAACATCAAGGATTTGCAGCAGAGTAATGTAACTAGAATATTTTGATTTCTTCCTATTTTTTGAGTCGGCTTGGGGGTCTACCTGACTATTTTTTAGGTCTCTGCCTGCATTATGTATAAGAAAAAGCATATCTCCAAGAAGTGTTTCGTCTCAGCAATAAACAACCGAAGTGTACCAATTTACCCCAAACCTTATACATATTGGCGCCTGTGCCTGTGGTAGGACGACTTTCTTAATGTTTTCGTTATTCAAAACTTATATTTCGTATCGCGTTTAGGCAGCTAAATAATATTTGGATGTAGATAAGGTAAAGTCAGGTAAGTGTGTAGTAAAAATTGCATAGTGTGAAGAAAATGTAACACTGTTCACATAATAAGACATTTTGATAAATTTTACACTTAGAAGTACGTAATATATGCCCAGTTGTAAGTCTTCAATAGATACGCCTTTTATAATTATCAACGGTTTACCAGAAAAAGAAGAAATTTTAAACACTGTCAATACTACACACTTACCCAGCAAAATGGGGCAAGTGTGTAACCGTTCCGCATTTTATATATTAATAGCATTATCCTTTAGAGTGTAATACTATACTGATGCCTTTTTAATAAGGTATGATAAATTTACAAGATATCTAAGTTATTACACGTTAGGAGATGTGAATTTTTATTTGTAAAACTAGTATGAAGTCTAGTACATTAGTAATACAACAGAGGACATTTATATTTTAATTTTAAAAATAAATATAGCCAAACTACACACTTGCCCCGGTTACACACTTACCTGACTTTACTTTAATAATATATGAAAGTTAATACTATTCTGCAAGTGCAATATTCAGCAATATTTTTCTTAGAACTTAAAATATCAAATTCTTTAACACAAAAACACCAAGTAATGAGTCGAATCACGATCACAGTCACCAAATCCGAAGCCAAAATACTTCGATATTAAAAGCCCTATAACTACCCCAGACACGTTTTTCAACAAAGCATGGCGCTAGAGTATGTGTAGTGAATTCTACTTACACTGAGGAGAAACACAATTCATACTAATTTTCGCATTACAAATAAATATAGTTTTAGTAATAATGATTATTTTTAAAGGAATGTGAGGTTAAGAAACAGAATTAATAAGATACATTTTTTGTTATATTTGATGTATGCTTCTGTTTGTGGATATAAAGTTCTGAAACTAAAACACAAGACACAAGTATAGTCTACATACCATAAAAAAATCATTAGCATTATTTATTTTTTCGCTAAAATACATATTTCTTTTTCAGAACGAATATACAATAACATTACCGCTTCGCTCCGCGCTTATAGAAGTATATATTTTTTTTTATTTGGCAATAAAGAGGTTTTTAAGTGTTTCTTTTTTTAATTCACCATTAATACTCCTGGAGCAACAAAAATTTATGTATCTTATTACAACAATTTAAAAAATTCCTTATAAAAAACATAGTTTTTTTAAGTCTTTGGTAGCGATTGAGTGTGGATACATAGTGCGATGCCCTGACTATTATTTGCATATGCCAATCATGTTTAGCCTCAGGATGTTTTGTCCTTTTACTAATATATGAAATCCCGAGCAAAGCCTGATAAAGACTAAACTAAACCTGATAAAGGTCGAAGTTAGTAGCGCTGGAAACATATGATTTCATAGTATCATAAATAAAACAGAATTATGAAGTATTACAGATCTCTTAATTTCCTATGTGAATCAATTTAAAGTTTAAACTTTACCAAGTTAATTCTTATGACGAATCTTTAGAAATAATTGTATAGAATGTTGTAAAAAAGGTCCATAAAACGGAATTTGTTTAATTTAAGTAAATTTGTGATATTTTTGGTGATCCTGATTTTTCGTAACCTTTGGTTTGTTTATTTTGACATATTTTATATCTTTGCAGTGTATTATAAGTCACTAGCTAGTTTGTTTATAAAGAAAAATCCGTTTAATGTTTAAAACTTGCTTTTTTAATTTCTTCTTATTTGGAATATGGCTAATAATATAATAATAAATAATATAGTTTTTTATTTCTTGCCCAAATCATTTATTTTTCAAAATGTAATATTTCCGTATTCTTATATCTTTCTCACACATCTAAAAACGAATATTTTTAGATATGTTAATTATAATTAAGATATTTTTTTTATTTTTTTTACATTTCATTTTATATATAGTGTGTTCACGGATGGAGTTCACAATAGGTATCACAGACGAAAAATTTTTGAATTGGAAATTCATATTTGGTAAATAAGTCCTGCTTGATCGGAAACGTTTGCTTTCGACTTTTTGAAATCCAGTAGGCCTTCACAGCTGATTATGAATCAAAACTGTTTTCGTTTCAGGTAAAATACCCTTTCCATTGGCAGTATGCCAAAATGTTGTTCGATATGCATATTTTCAAAGTCATCGGCCTATTTAATAAAATGCATTGCCTCTCAATTTCGTTTCAGGTAAAGTACTATTTGCGTTAACAGTATGTCAATATGTTACTAAGAAAAATTAATTAGGGCAAAGAGTTATAGAGTTATGCCATTTATACATTTATATGACTGATCGGCCTTCTTTGATAACAATGATGGGGCGGCATTTCTTTCTTAGTAACATATTGGCGTACTGTGCACTTTACCTAAAATTATATTGACAGACAATGAATTTTAACGAAGTAGGCCGATGACTGAAATATTACAGTATCGTCAAAACTTTTTATTCTGAACAACATTTCTCTAGTATACCTATTGTCAACCCCATCAGTGGACACACTCTATATAATATAATAATTACCTTACGATGAAGTATATATGTACAATGTTAATTTGCAGATGCATGGCAAATACAAGTTATGATATTCTATTTTTAAATTTTAATTAACTAATAATGCGGAGTGTGCAAAATATAAAGTGAAAACATATTGAAGGCAAAGGACCAACACATCATTTTAAAAACAATTTTTTTATACATTATATTTTAAACAATAAGAAAATTGGTAGTGAAAACAAGATATACAAGATATACAAGATGTTATTAAATTAAGCTAAAAATAACGGGGAGCAGATTTTTGATAAACAGGATATGCCCATACAACCGTACAGAAAATTATTATGATTTTTTTTAAATAAATCATTTCTAAAGTATTACGTGTATAATAATTGGTTTCTTTAATTAGCATTTTGGTTTTATCGAAGTTAAATTTATAATTAAATTCAATTTCATATTTTTCAAGTGCAGTTATATTGTTTAATGGTTTATGGTTTTGTATTTTATTTTTAAGTTATTGTTAGTTGACAGACGTATGTATGTACATGTACAATTATAATCCTTTACAAGGAATGGAATATATTAAAGTTTTTGTTAAATTAAATTTTGCATTTTAATTTTGTGAAACATGACTTTCAGTTGATTATTGTATTTTTATATGCTATTTTGATATAATGATGTTTAAGTATTTAGTACAGAGTTAATTGTTTCGAATAAAAGAAAGAATGAAGACAATACTTCAACAACTTGCAGTATTTCTAAAAAATATATAATAACTTTAATGCGTTTTAATGTAAATACCCTCTAATTTTACAATAAAATCGTTAGCTACTAAAATGTTTTTAAATTTCAAACATTTAAATATGTTTGTTAGTTTTCATTTATTCCGTATATTAGAACGAAACTGATATTTACTCAATTGTAACACTTTTTTAATTACACATTATTCATTCAGGAATTACATAAATACCTATATTTGCATATGATTTCCAATACCATGTACACAGCCCGACAAACTTAATGTAGTCGTCCATAGCGCAGTGGTTATTAAAACTAGTGCCGTTATCCGGATCTGCATAATTTACTATCCGATACAATGCTATCCGAAACCTTAGATCCGGAACTACTACTCGGAACCTCGGATCCGAATCCACTATCCTCAGATCCGGATCTGCTATCCGAAGCAGATATCCAGATATCCGGATAATTTCAGATCCGGATATCCGGATAACCAGGGCTAACAAGGAAATGGCCGGACTAAAATAATTGCCAAAATGCGCACCTCTAGTACCTACGTGTAAAATACTTGGCAATTATAAAATTCAGGTATGAAAATACTAAAATTCGCTGTGAACGAGGACATCAATTTTATCGAGCAGTGTACATAGTTATCAGTTGTTTCAATACGAATTTCAAAGCAAATATCAATAAATAAAATAAATGATGATGTTATAGCTAAAAAAGAGGAAGTGAAGAAAAAGTTACGAATGATATGCATTATTATGTCGACACCGTGTATATATAAATGAAAATGAATGTATGTATATATCTTCACACATCTACCTACTGTTTTGATGTAATAAAAAGCTGTAAATGCCAAAAATAAAAAAAGACTTGATGATGAGGTAAGGTATGACGTAATTTTCGAGAGTTTTTTTTTTAATAGGGGATTATAATATAGCGAAGTATAAATCTAAAACACATGTAAAATATATTATTATTTTATTAAACCCAGATCATTACTATGTGCATATTTTCTAAAGTATTTTCAAATCAATAAAATAAAAAAGGCAAAAACGTTGCTTTAAAATCTTTCCTTGGACACATAAACATTTTTAGCATTCTAGCCATCGTGCCAGCCGTAATAATCGACCGCGACCATCACGGTTGACAGACCAGTGATTGTGCTAGGTCGGTCGGCTTATCTCGTAAACCGGAGATCGTTTCCTCGTTCGTCGCGCGCGAACTGACTCCTTATTACGAATTATTGTCATTATTGGTCGTATAATCCCAACCGATAATAGTCTTTATTGATTTGCTGCGAAGCGAATAATAAGAAATGCCAAAGTGATTGGAGTTTTAGTAAAACATCGAGATTAAACCAAACGTCTCTATATACGGTATATAATTTGCGGCAGGTTTTGTAAACTTAATCTAGAGTAACGGATCTGATAGGTGGCACAAATTCCTGGCAGGGGGTTTTAGTTCTCTCGTTGTTAAGGTAGGGTACGCCTATAAATACATATCTACCTATTTAACGAACACTGGCTATATTTCAAGTGTAGACTACTAATTAGTTGAACGCTAGCAAATAAAGGTAAAAAGGCTATAATAAGTAGGTATTTAAACGGTGCTATAAATATAATATACTGTAAACCTTGATCTTAATATCTAAATTTTCTTTCTCGGTTTTTCTTTTTTATTTTAATTGGGAGAGTTACGACGTTGAAGTAGTACCATAATGAGTGCCCTTACAAATAAAATATCTACTAAAAAAGAGTATCAAACGAAATCTGATTTTTTAGAGAGAAAAATGCTTTATATGTTTACTTGATTTTTTTTTTATATTCAGTGAATAACTAGTTGCTAAAGATGCGCATCTGCGCTACTCAATACCTATACATATAAGATACATTTACATCTAAGATATAATCTGTCTATAGATATAAACATTTGACTAATGAGTAGAGACCGGATTATATGCAAAGTGCATATATTTTATTTTTTGCATATTTTTAATTATAATCTATATGTAGACGTATTACACTAATTGAAGTAAGTTAATTAGCGCTAATTAGTGATTGCATATATTGCATATTTAAGCTTTTTCTTATCCTTTCTATTAGTAAAAATTCCTAGTAATTCCTAATGTAGATCGACAACCGACAATTCTCAGAACGATAAATCTTTCACATTGGTTTCTCTAATATTTTTTTTCCAAGAACTGCACGTGTTTAATTTCACCTAGCAGAAGGGATGTGGTAAATACGTTTTATTATTATTAATTCCCAAATAAACTATTCATTCATTGAATATCTTTGAGCGAAACAGCATGTAATTGTGTTACGTTATTAAATAATGTGCGTATGTACATACAATGAGTATAGCGAACAAAAATTCCTTAATGGATTAAGCCATATCCTGAACTGGTAAAGGATGGCGCCAAAATATTTTGTCGAGCCTGCAGTAAACTGGTAAGTTTAATTTTACTAAAAGCTTTACAATTGTTTTTAAATTCTTTAACTTTTGATATAAAATGACAATTGTTGTTGTAGGTGTCTTCTGAGAGAAAATACCTGACTGATCAACACGTTAAAACTCCATCACATATTGGAAAATGTGAAAAACTAAAGCGATCCGCATATGTGCAGCAATTTATACGTCAATGTGTAGCATCAACTTCACGAAACTCAGAACAAGAAGAATATAATATGGATCTGTTTAACACATTAATTTCGTCTAACATACCATTAGCAAGATTAAACAATGTTAATTTGAAATCATTTCTGCAAAAATATTGCAAACATAATATACCTGACGAAAGTACCTTATGAAAAAATTATGTCACATCTTGTTACCAGCAAACAATAGCAGAAATTCAACAATTGGTAGAGAATAATTTTATTTATATCATGGAAGATAAAAGTACGGATAAGTGTGGCCGTTATATTGCCAATTTGTTAATAGGAATTCTTCATGAAGATATTGTAGGTAAATCATAAGTATTTAATTTATTGCAAAGAACTTCAAAAAACAAATAATGTGACAATTGCCCAATTCGTTCAAGAAGGTTTATCAAATTTCTTTTTACCTGGAAGTATACCTTGTGAAAAAAATTTGCTAATGTCCGACGCTGCACCATACATGCTAAAAGTCGCGCAAATTTTTTTTTTTATAATAACATTATTCATACCACTTGTTTAGCCCATGGGTTCAATCGCGTAGCCGAAGACATTAGGAATCAATTCCCTTTAATTAATGATTTAATTAGCAATGCCAAAAAAGTGTTTATAAAAGCACCTTTACGAATCCAATTTTATAAGGAGCGACTTCCCGGTGTTAAGTTGCCTCCTGAACCGATTATTACGAGATGGGGTACATGGTTAGAGGCTGCAATTTTTTTCGCCGATAATTTTGAAGAAATAAAAAATGTAATTCTTGAAATCACTGCTGACTGCATTGTTCTAGAAAACTGTAAAAAGATAGTAACATCAACAGAATTGCTACAAAACATTTTGTATATTAAGTCAAATTATAGCTTTGTTTCAAGTTCCATTCGTAAACTAGAAACGCAAGGGATGTCGCTCTCGGAATCAGTCTAAATAGTAGACGAATTTGATATGCTATGTCAGAAGGTTAAATTTTGGAAGGTGAAACAGTAAACGATTTCGACTTTAATTTTAGTTTACAATGTATTGCAAAGTTAAAAAATACACCAATTACATCTGTGGATGTTGAAAGAAGCTTTTCTATTTCGAAACACATGTATTCTGATAGAAGACAAAACTTTCTTTTACACAATTTAAAAAACATTTAATTATAAATTGTTTTAGAAATATGTTGTGAAAAAATGTTGTACAATAAAGTTAATGTTTAAATTTCTGCTCTTATTTATTTTATGTAAAAATTTTGCATATTGTCGCAATTTTTTTTGCATATATGCCCCAGGTTTATGCATATTTTCTCAAAAATCCATGCATGTATATGCCCATATATTCCAGTTTTTCTTTGCGTATAATCCGGTCTCTACTAATGAGCATTACCAGAGATTATCCATTACGGGATTTAACATAGGATTTAACGCAAACTAGCTCATTGATACATTTCGGATACGTCACCAATGCCTCGTTTGAGATCTCGCTGACGTATAATAGCCGCAGTTTCCCGAAGTCTGTATTGAAGCCTCGTCCACCGCGCTAGTCACAACTATTAACCATTCTAATAATGCTTTTAACACACACTATGAGTTTTTTATCTTTTTATTTTTATTATGCATATATATTTTACTTCTAGTTTACCAAAATTACGAAAAAAATATGAAAGCTTATAAAAGAATATTTATTACCTATTTGTAAATTAAAAAACTACATTCTTCTATTGTTACATGCAACTGACGACATGATCTAATTTTCTATTACTGCATCTTGTTAACTGGAAAGTGTTGTAGGCTCGCATAAAATAAGTAAATAACGTTTAAGCAGTTAGAAAAAGCATCATGGAATGATTTATCAAGTGTTGTTCATGCTAACCCGTAATTCCTGTGTAAATAATCTCTCTACCTGCGATTCAAAAAAACAAAATATGACAAAAAAGGAGTAGACGTCGTTTGCTAGTGGGATCTAAGATGACTTAAGCGAAACGTGTCGAAGCCCTGTCGCATTAGTATGCACTAAATGCTTAATATATATTTATCTTAGGAATCCCGAACTAGCTCGTCCAATATCCTGACTTGTGGTGTATCGGGATATTACCGAGGCCTCTATCTCGTCCATTAAAACCTAATAATGGGCCCTATTAGAAGAAATTGGACTTTTCTTAAGTAGAGAATAATTATGCGAGTAGTAAATTTCGGCAAGTGAAAGTAGTGATGCCATAGAGACAATTTTTTAAAGTCATATTTTGGTTGTATTAATTCTTATTTTTATTTGATATGTACGTATCTTTCTTGTACGTGGGTCTATCAGCTGTTGGAAAAGAAAATACTATTATTACAATGAAGACGAGCACTTTTAATCGATGAAGTACAATTACAATTAAGAATCCACTAATCATATTATTTAAGTTTAATGTAAGACATTTATTACCTTAAAAATGTCAGTACATATGTATGCATATCAATATATTTTAAAATCGAACATAAATATTTTTATAATAGACTTTTAGTATAATAATCTTTGTGAATACGTTCCTGTGAACCGTCCGTGTTCGAAGGATTGGGTAAACATTTCTTTTCTGAAGTTAGAGTGCTAGTGAACAGGTCAAATCGTTATATCTATGGACAGAATATAGATACATATAAACGCCATATTTGATTTATAAATTATAAGACTAACTATATTTTTGATTTCGTGTTTTTTAAGAGGTTTCGCATATGAAGGAAAGATAAGTTACCGCTGTCCTAATTCCTTTGGTAAACTATGTCAAGGTCATATGGTAATCATCTTATGTTCTTCGGTGGTATAGAAAAGCCCGTTTTATATTCTACTACAGCTCTTCCAGAATTGAAAAGCTCCACATTTCTTTTACAACAGAATGTACCTTAAATTAATTTTAATTAGGTACCTAATCAACTGCAATAACCCAAAAAAATAATGATTAGCAATTCCAAGAATAACTATTTTGAGAAATGAGTAAACGAGTAATGTAACAACTACTAACCCCTATTGCAACTTTAATATAAGAATTAAAATTGGCAGCATAAATAAGTAATTTTTTTTGGAAAATAATCGTTTTAAATGCTCCCGCATTAACCGAATGCTTTGAGAGTTTCAACCAGTGCGAGAAGCCGCGAATTTGAATCTCGATCTGTTCAGTTACGATAACCGTCTTTTGCTAGAGTCGTAATGATGGTTAGAAGAGAGATTTGGCTTGGGGGTGTGCCTGATAAGCAAATAATTGCAAATAAATTGCTTCAAATTAGGCTTTATATACCCCGATAAAAGAATATACATACATTAATGTTAATTAAGGTACCATGATAGAGGTATTTAATTACTATGAAATTATAATAAAATGATTATAAATTATACGGAACGCAAAAAAAAAGAATTCCCAAAAGCCATGTTAATACCGTCTAAAAAGCCCTATTATCTGATTACTGGAAATCCGCACCAATGGTGTGCTAAAGATATTTTACAATAATCAGATATACAACCTAAATTTTAGATTTATGATAGTAGTTGCATATTTCATAGAAATTTAGAATTTGAATAATTATGATCATAAAAGAAAGTACAAGTTTTTCTCGTCGACGAAAAGTTTTTATTTATAAACGAGGTTTATTAATTCACAGATGAGCACATTCTTAGTTAATTATGTTGCTAAAATGAATGAAATTTGGTATATTGACTGTTTCCTAATTGATAGCGTGATTTTGTTATGAAATCTACACTAAATTAGTTTGGAAAATTGTATAGAAATGAAAAATCATAGGGTCTTGTTCTTGTGGGGTAATTAAGAGACATTTTTAAAACTTTTATGATTGCACTGATAAAATAAAGTTATTAAACAGTTCAAAAAAAAAGAATTCCTACACAAGGTTGGCGAATCTTTTCAACCATAAATAAAATATCTGCTTAAATCCAACTATACAGGAGAAAGAAAATAAAAACTGTGTCTCACTTTTACCCCAAACGATGGGTATGTTTGGGGTAAAAGTAAAAATATCAGACACTGATGGACAAATATGAGACATTCATATAAATTGATCATTAATGACAATTCCTTGGGTAATAATAAGATAGAGCATGTAAAACTACACATAACAAAATCACGCATAACTTTTTTTATTATTTTCACTTCCAGAAAAAAATATAAAAGTAGGCGAGAACACTATTTTTTACTTACATAAGAAAACCTAATTAGAAACTACTCAAATAAAAAAAGGATCTGTAAAAATTCAGTTTTAACATACTTCATATGTATTAAAGTCAATAGGAAATGTGTAGTGCTGATTAGTGCTTTACGTACCAACGCAAGGCGTAAGTAGAAGGAGACAACTCCAAAGTAATACCCTTGTAATAGCTATTAAAGCATATGCGTTATCTTCTATATTCCGAAATTCAAAAGTCTCATTTTGTCCCTTACGACATAGAAACTTGACATTACACTCGTTTTTAGAGGGAACTTAGTTTACCTGTCCTACATAGTGAACAAGCAAAGACACAGAAAAAAAATTATCTTTAAAAGTTTTTATAGAGTATAGTAACAGCACACACTAAAAACCAAAACTTTATCTTTTAATATTACCAATCTTTATTTATTATTTGCGGTGGTCAACAGCTAAGAAGCAGGACAACAATATTCTTTAATAGAGTACTTTAAAAAATATGAAGTTAAAAAAATTGTCAGATTGTCTCATTTTTACCCAAGGTTTTGAGTGTCTCATAATTACTCCACAAGACCTTATCAAATCTAAATTTAGTTGCGTTATGTATGCAATGCAAAGATATTCGGTTAGACCATTCGGGCTTCGGTATAAAATAGTAATCTACGAATTCCCGAAAGATTTGTTCTAAATTAATAAATTAGTGTAGCACGGAGTGATCGGAAATCTTAGATGTCCGAGAGTATTAAAGATGTCGAAACATTAAATGTTTTATTGAGTCTATAAGAAATTTAATAAAAATACGTGGCGAATTGCGAATTTTATGAAGTCGGTTGAAAATAGTAAATAACGTAGGTATACCGCCGTAACATTATATAAGAAGATGTACACACATAAAATTTGACTTTTATGATATAACAAATATAAATAATACGTAAAAGGTCCTCGTAAATTGTGTTAATAGTATGTAACAATACGCCGGCTCGCAAATCTTCGCTACCTTACGGAGTCTGCAAACTCCTTATCTACGCCACTGAATACTATAGAACTGGCATAGTTAGCAGTTAGCATTCAATTAGGTTGTAACACAATTATTATTACTTTTAATTAGAATGCTTTCAACATTCGGCACTTATTTGATATTTTTAAAATACTTTATTCTTATCTTGGACATTACATTTAAAACTGTAAAAAATGAAAAAAATCTGTATGGATGAAGATCTATTTTTCTCGTAAACAGGTAGTCAGAAATATACAAAACCTAAGATATACCTCTTTTAGGTTACGGAGATTCCAGATTTGGAATGTCCCATGTTGCTAGATTTACCGGTTTTCTGATATTGTCATTCATTTTGGTTTATTAAATGCAACACTTATATACTATTCTTTATTATATTAGTTTTTCTTCTTTGCCGGGGAGGAGCACAAGAGAATTAGAGAATTAGCAACTAGGGAATCGAGGGACGCAGATGGTTTAGCTTTTTCTGATTCTCCAATAGAAGTTGCTTTTAGGTCCATGAATCCACGTAAAGCGCTGGGTATATACGGTATTACTGCTGATATTGCGTCAAGGGCTTATGAGGCAGTACCGTATTTTATCGTAAACCTTTTAATAAATATTGCTTAAATAGATATATTTACAGATACAGGCATTTTTCCGGGTAGCTGGAAACGTCAGTTAGTTAAGGTTATTCCTAAATTGGCAAAAACTGATATTACAGATCTAAGTAGTTATAGGCCTATTAGTCTATTACCGGTGATCCGAAAGGTGTTTTTTTTTTCGGAGTAGATAATGCCTAGGCAGTTAGTTGCTTGTCAGGCACCTCCGCAAAGCCAAATCTCCCGGCTAATCATAATTAGTAGTAATGCTGTTAAAGAATTAGATAGGTTACGCCATGATAATAATTAATTGTGATACTTAGATAGTAAATGGATAGTACGTGTTTATGAACGCATATTTCATACTTCTTAGTGGTCTGAATTGGTGTGAAACTATATCTACTAAATAGTAGCATTAGGCGTACAAAATAAATGAATCTGTTGAAGTTAGAAATGTTTGATTAGAAATACTATTTCATATAATTTAATGTATCATAGTAACACTGTTATTTAACTGACAGTTGACGATAAATTACTATCTCGCGTTTTCTATATTTTATTATACTCTCCACATATTTCCATCAGAATCAGTTATTGCTTAAACACTGCAAATCAATTAATATTATGTTTAGTTATAATTGACTTAAAGTTTTTAAGCAATAACCGATTCAAATATTTAAAATATAAATCTTTAAGTTAATTACTACTGATTCGAATAATTAGAATTAAGTTATTTTCAAACTTTTGCTTTCAGTTGATCACGTAGACCCATCCTTCCGCCGATGGAACAGACAGCTTCATGATATGCGAAGATTCGAAAAAGATAACAACAATAATTTGCTGGCTACTAATAAAAAAGCTTGGGTTGTTTCTCAGATTCTGCTCCCAGAGTAAGGTTTTCCGTGGCTTCTCTTGCTCCTCCGCGAATACTGGGAGATAACTTGAGGCCTGTTTCAGACAAGGCGGTTTAGTTAATTCAACTAAGTTACCTGGTTTACTCTCAATTAGTTAATTGTCATTGAAGGCCTATTAAAGCCGCAGAAGCGGACAAGTTGATTCCGTGTGAAAGGTTTCATATCAGTATGCTCCTTGACAACCGTTCGTTCAACTAGTGGAATCAACTACATAATCGCCTCGTCTGAAAGAGGCCTGAGTCGTTCCACAGGCGTAAACATAATAACTATTGACAGCTGACCGATTTAGTATTATTTTTATGATTATTATTAATAATAATCACAGAGAAATTATTTAATTAGAGTAGGAACATTTAAATTATTGTGAAATCCATATAGTACCTAGAATAGGTGGCCTCGTGTAGTACCTTTAAGTTGACCACGAGCTTGAGCATGAATTGTAATAATTTAGTTTTTCATAAATAAAGTGTATACCGTTCCTTTTTTTTTTGAATCTTTCAATTCGAATACAATCATATGCAACACTTGGGGTTCGATGTAATCAGAAAGGTTTTACATAAATCAATACTTCATTGGAAACTATCATTCGACGAAATTACAACATAATAATTGAAAGATTATTACATTGTTAAAGTAATGTCTAGTTGTTAATCAGGTATTGGAAATATGCTCAATTAGCGATTTGACAGTACATTAATCGATGGTAGAATGCAGCTACTACATTTCTCCGTGATTCTGTAGAAGACATGCGAGACTTGTAGGTTTAGCTTTATTTGCACCTCCTAAATATTCTCATTAAAAATAGTCTTGAGGATTGAAATCGGGTGAACAAGAAGGCCATTCAACATTACCTCATCCACCAATCCATTGTCTGGAAAACAACGCACCTAAACATCACCGAGCATTTACATCAAAATAAGTTGGACTTCCATCTTGCTGACACCATATCTGGTTAACATTGGTTCCAACTGGCTTTTGTCACTGTAAATATAGCAATTAACTGAGCACCCACTATTAACTTTATCTAACCACACTATTAACTTTTCTGAATATGGTTTTCACACATCCAGTATGAATTTACGTCACTCGATTACCTTAAATTATAACGATTTACATTCCCACATAAGGTAATTGCTTCACCGGAAAAGCAGACCATTCTTATCACTTGCAGTTTTTCCATCATTACCTTACAAACTCTAATTTATGATCAAAGTCATCTTGTCACTTAATTCTTGCAATAACTTAATTTTGTATGGTTTAAAATTATTCTTATGTAGTACACGTAAGCTTGAAAAATGACTTACATTATGAATCAAATCAAAATCAACAAAACTCTGAATTACATCTAAAACGTTGTTGTCATTGATAACCGTTTTCGGTCGACCTGTTCGGTTTTTTGTCTTTTACATTTCCAGTTTCCTCAGAACGCTTAAACGTTTATATACCGTCAGCTTATGAATAAGAGAACGGTTGGGAAAGTATGTATCATAAACCAAGTTTGCTGCTCCACTATAAAATCTTTTACCGCTGCGCCGTAGACTCTCATTATTAAAGCAGTAATTCACAGTCTTTCATTAAGTACTATCATAGAGAACACAATAACATGTGAAACTACGGTCAGTTTCAGTTGACAATGTAAGTCACAGACTAAACTCAGACAACGAACTGAATGCGTATTAGGAATACCGCTTCTGATGATATAATTAAGGTAGGTAGCGCATGAGTGACACCTGCTCGCTTTCAAAAAATTATTTCCGCCTTTTTGAAAATTACTGTTATTATATATTTAGTCTAAATTATAATTTATTTAATGGCTGTATTTGTTTGTTATTGTTATTTATTTTATATAATGCAAAAGATTTTTTCATGATACGCCAGAAATGAAGGAACAAAAAGGAAGTACCTAATCACTAAACGTCAAAAAACTCAGGTTAAGTATTTATGAAACACCATAGAATATAAAATGAATGGCGGTATTTTTGAATATATATTATAAAGAACGGTAATACCAATAGAATACCAAAACTTTAATGTATGAAATTTTGTTTACTTTTAATTACGCTATAACTCGAAAACAAATAAAAATCGGATAAAAACATTTGAGTTTTTTTACATTATTTTCACCTGTAGAATACACTCCTACACTTTGGTCGATTCCTCACGACTCACCCTGTATAGACTAACTATGGAAATCTAATATAAAATGAACACAGTAATAAAGAATGTATACAACAAATCGCAAGAAAATATTTATTATAATTAGCGTGATCGCAAATTCTCAACGGGCATGTCACAGGGAAAATTTACACGAAGCTTGCACGGTTAAAAAGAAATCTTTAATAAGACAGGTGCCAACTCTACTCAAATTGTTTTTTAACCGCCTCTGTGCGAGTTTCTGTAATAAACAGCACCTTCTGCAATGCCTCTACATATATTTTATAATAGTGCAAAAACTTCATACTACATATATTTTCATTAGATAGAAAGACGGTACATATGGCAATATCAGTAGGATGTCTGATGTAGTCTGTGATGTAAGCGGTGAAGTAATGCCAAATTATTCATAGTTTTCTAGAAACATCAAAGAAAAAATGTCTAAGTACAATGAACCGATAGAATATGCCACCAGGCGGGACTCATAGTCAGTGGTAGCATGAAAGTGGGTTTATACACCCGGAGGAGCGCTGATGACACTTGGTAGGCACAAACTCGAGTCCGTTAGTAGTGTTATTTTCCTTTCATTGCTCTTGCTAGTATGGTGATTCCTACAATAGACCTTGAACCACGCGTGGTGGCATATTTAAGCATTTCTTCTTTGATGTTTCATTACGTCATGGTAAGCCGTTCCTGGAATCACAGTCATACGCAGTCTGGTTATCGTCTATACGAGCCATTTCGTTAGTCCATGAACTATATATCCAAGCTAGTTCAATGACTGCATTACCAGCTTTATGTTATAGTCTGTTGCGGGTGAAAATTTGGCACGTGACTCCTAGGGGGCGCACAAACTGAACTGTTTTTCACTTAGTAGGTGATTGTACGTAAAGTTGAGATATGATAGCGATGAAAGTGGGTTTATACAATCGGAAGAGCACTGATGGCGCCTGATAGGCAGAAACTCGAGTCCATTCCTAATGTTATTCTCCTTTCGTTTTTTTCTTCTTGCTAGTATGGTGATTCCTACAATACACCATGTGTCCCGCCTGGTGGCATATTCTATCGGTTTAGTCTTCTAGGAGTTAGTTACTTCAAATTAATTTTATTTATTCTGAATTTTCTGGTTACGTCAAACTTCGACTATTTTAGTTTTGAACTATTGAACTCAAAAACTCGAATTGAAGGCTAGATTCCAAAGAAGGAAGCAGCATAAAGGATGTTGCATTAAAAAAACCAAAGTGAACGATAATATCAGAAAAACGGTAAATCTGGCAACATTCCATATATCAAATGTGGAACCTCCGTAACCTATGATAGGTACATCATAAGTTTGGTATATTTTTAACTATCCGTTTAAGAGAAAATTAGGCGCCTCTAGACTTTTCTTCCACACCGTAAAATACAAAGAATACAATATAGACCGAATTTTAATTGCCGAAACTCGTAAATAAGAAATTGAACATTAAACAAGCCAGCATCTGTCCATTGTTCAGAATGAAAGCAATGATAAATGCAATTACAAAAGTATTTTTGTAATTATTGCCTGTGAATCGTTAATAACATGACACTGTTTCGCCCAGTGCATTCGAACGTGAGTAATTGCTGCAGAGCAACGTTAATTCTTGGAATTTTAATCAGCGAAGAAAGTGACGTTGATTTACTCTTGGGGACCATAATGCTATTACTATATTATTATCTACAATAGCATAATAATAATATACTGTAAGCAATTGACATACACTTATTAGCTTAATTGTAGTCGTACAAATTATGTCGATAAACGGTATTTTACTCTCCGTGATTGCCTTCCTCATGCATGCTTTCTTTTCAACAAATGGTTAATGAACAATAATAGTTTGTGCGTTTGCGACAACAGAAAATGTATTTCTTGAATGATTAGAAATGTCAATCTAAGATATAACTCTGATTCTATATGTTACTTTATACAGATGGCGATAGTTTATGAACGAAATAGAAAAATCTATTTCCTGTTTGCATACGAGGATCTAAATGTATATGTTCACGCTTTAATGTGTTTATTCCACTATTTTTTTATAATCACCTGACAGGTATGTCCCTTGGAAGATCGCGTGTTCGCTGCGGCAAGCCGCTTAACAGAAGTAATTTGAGTGTATAGACAGGAAGTTCGTGAAATTTAATCTGCTCTGTAAAAGAAAATCCCGCCAGGTTTTCTGTTTAATGATATTTATTGTCATCATAAAATAGTGTTGAGTGGGAAATTTAAAGGATTATCGGAAACTAATTTTTTGCACCAAGATATTGAAATGCATTTTAGAAAAATTAATTTGAATCTCCGATTGTATACTCAACTCTGCAAACAATTTCAGAAAATATGTTAAAGTAACAAAATATCTCTTTGGTGTAAATGTGTTAATTTTTCTGTCAAACATAACCTAATATTTCTGTTAGTTAAGTAGGGATATTAAAAAAAACGAACTTACTTGCTTATTCCTTATTCAATTGAAGGAGCGATCCTTTTATAGAAAGCAAATCCTTAGAAGAATAAAGTAGTCATAACTACATATTTTACACAATAATATACACAGTTTCGTGTATAAAAGATTTTCTTCTGTCTGATAAATGTCTGATAGATTATTTTATACATCGATATTAAAAAATTCTTATAAAACTAACCGTTAAATAGTTTCTTGTAGTGCAAGTAACGGCTTCAGCTAATTTATTTCTTCTAATAATTATACAAAAACACGTTTCTAAATCATTTTTTAATACAGCACAGCACGTCAATGTAATTAAATGCAGACTACAGTAAGTATTTGCAAAGAACAAAAGAAAGGATTCCAATTAAGTGCGTACCATTGCTATTTCTGTTATTATTGATTCTAGGAGGTGGGTTAAATTAGAAAAGTATTCGTGTTTTTAACGCTGATTAATATGCAATATACGAAAAACAATTAAAGGAAAAAAGAAGAAAACAAGGTCTTGATCCTCACAAAATTTTTTAATGTATCGCACGACTAGTTTCGCTCTAGCCGAGCATCCTCAGGTTAGAATTTAAAATCAATTTAAAAATAGTCCAGGTTTAAAGACAAAGTAAAATTACATTAAAGAATTTTGTGAGGATCAAGACTTCTTTTTCTTCTTTTTGCTTTAAATACAACTCACACAGAGTCAAATTATGGATTTTATGAAAAAACAATTACCTACATAACGTATTTCGAGAAATTTTCAAGTTTATATATTCTTTAAATCGAACATTTATATTATATATTTGAAATTTGAAAGATGTTCTAATTTATAATGCAAAAATTTCAATACAATATTGTCTTAAAACAAATAATAAATGTGTTTAGGGTGGATTGAATTGATACCAAAGATAGATCTTCATTCCGTAAAATTTATAGTAGACGTCCTTCACTTTAAATCAAAACAAATAGGACGTTCTTTGAAACTGTCAAAAAATCACAGAATTTAAATCTTTTGCATATTTAATTATTAAAAATAGTTGCTTACTTGATTTTGTGCTATGTTCTTTACTCCTAATTATTATATTATTAATATTAATATCTACCTGGCACATTTTCCGTTTCAACATTACCTTTCGTTCTTCAGTGTTAGATAATATCTCACTATGGTATTTTCTAATTTGCAGGAATGCGATATGTTGGAAGCATACATTTTTTGCGGAGAAAATTCAATAAGGAGTGCCGAATGTTATGCAGAACAGTATCCTTTACGACAGCAACCGATTCGATTTCGAAACCTTTACAAATAATTTAAACAACACGATGCTTACTTAAAAAGAAAAGACAAAAGAAGTATTATCAGTATCATCTATTATCAACGACGAAGTAGAAATTACAGTGTTAGCATATTTTAAACCCCATCGCCAATTTGCCATTACAGATGCCACTGAGGAATATGAGTTAAGTTATGCATCAGTTCAGAGGACTTTTAAAAAAACATAAGTGTATCCCGTTTAAGTGCCGAACCTCACAAACATTACATCCAGGAGATTCAGACAGAAGATTGGTTTGTTAATTTTTGTGATAAAAATTTGAATACAGCACAGTGTAGTTTATGGGTGATGAAACAAATTTCTACAACACGGGTATGTTTAAAAAGAATAATGATCACTACTGGTTGCAAGAAAATTTATTAATAGTGCGTCCACATGCTGCACAACTTCGATTTACTTTTAATTTTGGTGCGGATAAATTGGACCAATGACTATTAGATCAATGTTCCACAATGGTAATTAACAGAAGATAAATATCTGGAATTTATTCGTACTGTTCTGGAGGATTTCCTTGATAACGCCAATTACCTGATGTACCAAAATTTATACCTGCAGCAGAAGAGTGCTGTCGCTTAGTTTGTAACTATCTGGCACCATCTTTGCCGATAAGTAGATTGGTATAAATAGGCCAAACACGCTCTCCTGGCGTTTGATCTTTAGACTTTTTTCTTAGGGAATATTCAAAAATCATGTATACAAAACGTGGTACAACGTGAACGAATTGCAAAATAAGGTTACGGAAGTTTTGCGCGAATTGGATGGAAGGATAGTTTGAAGAGCGATCCAGAGTGTACTCAAACGGCCACGAAAATGTATTGAGAAGGAAGGTGATGGACATATAAATATCCGACCATTCCACGCTACATCAGATTTGATTAATTCGGGATCACGTAGGTTCCCGTAACAATTGTCCCAAATTAATCAAATGTGATGTAGTGTAGAGTGAGCGGATATTTATAAGTTTACGCTACATGAGTCCTTGTGATATCTTTTGAAGGAAGGTGACACTTTTGAGAAGTATTTATAAATTATACATATGCTATCTTCTTTTCAATTTAAATTCAACGATATTATTTTAAGAGGTAATATGTTAAAATAAACACTAAACACAAAGACATGTATCTGTTTTGTCAAAGGTTGGTTTTTTATACTACTCTAAATTTTACAGAATGAAAGCGTATCATCAACTAAAATCCACCCTAACTTCTCCATTATTCGTTTTACGACAATATTGTATTGAAACTTTTGCATTATAAATTAAAATATCTTTTTTACAATATACACAGGTGTTCTATTTAAAAAATATAAAAAATATAAAACTTCGAAATTTCTCGGAAATGCGTTATGCAATTGTTTTTTCGTATACTACATATTAATCAACGTTAAAAACACTAACACCTTACTGATTTAACCTACTTTCTAGAATCAATAATAACAGAGATAGCAATAGTGCGCACTTAATTTGAATCAGCCTGTATACCGACAATCGTTCCGAAAGCTAATACCCTTTATGGTATACGACAAAGCTGCCAAAACTTTTTCTGCTAGAGATTTACATTGCCCAGAATTCTAGCTTTATAGTTTCCGCCAAAGAATGCAATTAAAAATAACTCTTAGAAAATGCACATACGCAATCATTGGTAGATTAAAGAAGATGTATCTTTCTTTATGTCATCTTTTTTTGATTGATTCACACATTTGAGATAGCACCCACTCAGTGATGGGCAGTAAGCCAATTAACCGAGAAAATCTATGGAGGTCGCGTTTAACTGATCAGGCTAATTTCAAAGTCAATCGAATACATAAAGATAGCCATAACGCTATCATAATGCTACTACAAATTCAATTATCGAAATTACTGTCTCCATTACTGTGGGCTACCCTAGTGGACGACCAAATTCGGCAACTAACCAAAAGGATTTTCACTGTCTTGGATATGATAACAATGGTCATTAGACGAGGGTTTCCAAAGTTCTGGTGGAACGTATATGGTCGACAAACAGTGTAAACAAGAACTACCAGTAAATCCTCAAAAATACAAGTTGTCACGTTCGCAAGAAAAAGAATATTAAAGGCTTATAACCACTAGTGATTGAAAGTAAAAGAATTCCGTATGTCAAAGAGGGAAATACCATGGAGTAACCAACCCACATATTCAAAGTACAACCAACAAAGCCACTATCGCCATAAGGTAGATGCAGGAGACTGTGTAGAAGAAATTGGGGTCTCAGCTCCAAGATGACTCTGTGGTTATACACAAGAGTAATCAGACCCATGGTAACGTACGGAAGAGTAGCACGGTGGCTAAAGTTGCGGTAGGCGGAGGTGACTAAAGCGCTAAGTGGCATACAAAGACTGGCGTATCTGAGCGTCACGGGGCGATGAGATCAACCCCTACCACCGCAATGGAAGTAATTCTAAACCTGCCACCGCTAAATATTTACACACATTGAAACTGCTAGAGCTAAAGTATATATAATGCGCAATCAAATACCGATAAGTAGATCGCAAGGGGCTGACCATCCAAAAGTATTAGATCAACTTGAGGAGCCACCCCTTAGGGGAATGCCAAGTAATACCAAGATTGAGAAATTCAGCTTAGATAGAAAGTATCAGATTGTAATACCAGCTAAGAAAGACTGGGAGAAAGGTACTCCAGTAAGAGCGAACAGGTTATAGACGGCTCTGAATTTGAGTATGGTGTAGGCCCTTTTGGTAAGTTGCAGCAAGGACACGGCAATATGCAGGCTGAGGTTACCATAATTCATCATTGTATCAGAGAAATAGAAAGATGGAGCGAGTTAGGTAAAAACGTAGTTCTTTTCTCTTGCAACGGGTCAACACTTATGGCAATCAAGCCATATCAATCTGCAAGTGTTTACTCTAAGTTGATTTGGAACTGTGTAAACGCCCTAAATAAGGTGGGCGTCCACTTGTGAAGGGAAACAAAAGGGCGAACGATCTAGCCAAGCTAGGGTCGTCAAGGTTATTCGTTTGGAACTGACATTTCCTTTGGTATTACCAAATTTCAAATTAAAAAGTTCATAAATGAATAGACACACAATCAGTCCAGAGAGTCATAGCAAAAATCACCTGAGCAGAAATAGGCAAAAGAGACCCATAGAACAGGAAAATACATAAAATTCGGTCTAATTTACAAAGTTAAAATTTGAAAGCATCTGATAAAACGCATAACAATAGATCTGCAATGATCGCGGTTAAAGAAACTTTTAAGGCCACCCCAGTCCTAATCCAAACCATTTGCAGTGTTAAATAAGACTTTTCACACATTTCGGACAAGTCCTTTTTGGTAATAGGTTCTTAATTTTTTATTATTAGTTTTATTATATAAGCAGACACATATTTACTATTGCTGCTTACGTCATAAAAATTGGTATATATCTATACGTATGTGAAAATTATGGCAAATAATAAAATAAATACGTTCACATTGAACGGGTACAAAATGTAGATAATTATTACACAATCAATTTATACTAACATAATTATATTGAATTATGGACGATAAAAACGCTCCAGTGACAGAGACTCTATTTATGAATCATTAATTTTTACTGACGGAGCGCACAACTTGTAAGAACTGAGGAAACGGAAGATAAACACCTACGTACAAATAAATGTAAATGTGTCAGTGATAACTGGTAATCATAACTAGAAAAGCTAAAAATTAATAACGTATCTTCATAAATTACACGAATATAACACTACGTATATTTATGTGTGCACATTTTGTTTTTATAGAAATAATATTAATCTACAAATATCTTGCACAGTATTTGCATAAGTCATCAACGTGTAAGGTTGAGAAAATTATATAGGTAGAATCGTTTTCGGTTTACTTAGCAAATTTACATTTTATTCGCTTCACATCAGCCTTGAGAGACGAGAAGTGCTTCTAACGAAATTAGAAATGTTTTTAGGATTAGAAAAATACATACAAGCTGGCTATATCAGAAATCTAATGTCATGATTAGTTTTTATGCTAATAAAATGTGAAGGTGTATTTGTAATATGGACTTAGATTTTAGGCTTTCAAAACCATTGAAATCAAATAAGGTAGGTAAGACAAAATGGGATAAATGTGTAACAAAATGTTAAAAGTTCATTTGTTTTCAATATTTTTAAACAAGATATTCAAAATATTGCATTCGATTATTGTGAAAATATATTTACAGTTGATAGTATAAATACAATATAGCGCAATATTTTAGTACTTTTGTTGCATATTTTAAACTATTTTTTAAGGCACCCATGATACACACTTGTCCCGTTTACATACTTACCTTACTTATTTATGAACACGCAGACACTATGTATACAATTTCCTAGTCAAAGCAATAAAATAAAATTTGCGAGCAAAAATAAATTCCATAAACGACAAACGGCACGACATTTCAAATAAAACTCAAGGTGAGAGACTTACTCCAAACCACTATGGGTGATAAAAGGGTATCGAAGTTTAAAAGACCCGACGAAGACTCTAAAACACCACCGCAAAACTCGAACAAACTCAATCAGAGTTTCAGAAAGGCAATGACGACAATGAATCAAGAGCAGATGGATCTGATTCAAAAACAACTCGTGATTGCGATGTACACTGCTCCGAGTGGGAGCATCAATTTCATGCACTTTAAGAAAACAAAATCTTCACTCAAAAACTAAATGACCTTTCACAGTCAAGACACAAGAGTCTAGTCCAAGGCAGAGGCATCCATAACAAATTTTTGGTACGGACTTAACTACTGTTGAATCCAGGGACCTTCCAAAGAGGCCAAGGATACTGGCCCTGCACCAGTAAGGGCAAGGTAAGAAGTCTGGGTGTAAAGTGAGTCTGGAGGTATCGGATGTAAACTGGTTTATAGTAGAACCACCGAAGTACCCAAAAATACTTAAAAATACAGGCACTAACCAACTTTCGTCGCAGAGAAACTAGGCAATGGGACAAGGATATGTGGAAGGATTTGACTATCGAATCGGCATATTTAATTTGATGATCATGACTTACCACAAACCAAAAACTGATTAGGGAGCTTTGTAGCAGAACTGCACTTCAGTGTAAAGGGCAATGAAGTGAGAAAATTAAATGCAAAAAGCCAAGAGACTGCAGTGTTTCTGAAGACTGTCACATGGCTCGCACCAAGCAAAAGCAAATCACATACTATTCCTTTTTAAGAGACAAAAACAATTGCTATAAAACGATCAAACATCAAATCATCCATTGCGTAAAGCGTATTTCAGTTGCAATGGTTTGTAGTAACAATAATTTAATTATAGAAACTTTAAAGAATGACTCGCAGTTCATGGCAAATATTAAAACATTTACACGTAAGAAGAAGGCAATTTTGTAGTGAATTAAAATTACAGTAGCAATCAGGATTCTCTATCATATCAGTAGCTATTAGATCTTGTATCTTAAATACGAATAGTCCATGTAATGTTGTTTCAGTAACGTGAATGAATAAAAATTTAAATAAATAGATAGATAAAATGTAGTAGTTATACTTCCACAAACTACCCTAGAAAAAGCCTGGGATGTGCCCTTCGACGACTTCAGAAATATTCGACTAAAGCGAGACGTGTCTATAGCATGCGAGTTAGATGTCCGCGGACTATTTTTTCTCTAGCTCTACGTTCATCGTAAACAGAGACGAATTCAACCAAATAAAATAACGGTTCTAGGCTGTTTGCGGTCTAACAAAAAAGAAAAATTTTCGTTTGTGGTCCAGTTCCAACATAGAAAATATGATTTCGACCGGGTTAGGGAAAAAAAATAATAGGTCCAAACGATTTTTTCGGTCCAATCTTTTATTATAATGTAGTATCTTCTTCGAGAGAGAATTGTAATTGTATTTATGTCAATTATAGTCTGATTTGCTAGGATTTCTTATTGAATTTCATACTTCGAAATTTCTCTTTTTTGAATCGCATTATGTTTTTTCAAATTTGTTCCATGGTGACTCTAAATGAATAAATCTAATTTATAAGCGTACTTTTGTTATACTAATTCAAAAATAACTCATTTTAAGAAGAAGAAAAAACATTGCAATTATAAACACTAAAAGAGATCAACCTTCTTCTAGATACTAACTATTTTTTAAAACATATACTTTTGTTTTTGCAAAAAGAATAAAAAGGAAAAGTAGTAATTAAGCATAACTGATTTATACCAGAAATATTTTTAGATAAACATATATATACAGTGACCGGCAAAAATATTGCAACATATGGGAATTTTTTTATTATTAAAATATACTAAAACTTTTTGGGGGGATAGGTTGTGCATGTCTGGGAACCCCAAAATCTATTGTTAAGTGAAGTTGCTTAGAATTCAATTCTGAAGCCGTACGCTAATTTTTGTAAAGATACTTCAAAAATTAAAAAATCACAATTTTTCCAAATATTGATTACTTGAATTATATATTTATTTATTATTTTTTTTTTCGTTTTTAGTAGCTCACCTACAGTAATATTTCTAAATCTGGTTGATACTCAAACAGTTTTGTCAATTTTTGTATAATTAACACAACGAAAACTGAAAAGTACGTTTTCGGTATGACAGTTGTTGTCGGTCATGCCGGTCACTGTATAAAAACAAAGAAGTTTAGGTTCACTACCGAATTTTGAAGTACAACATTTTAGTTTACTATTTCTTATACTGGTATCCCACCGAACTGGGCCATTAGATTTTTTTGAACTTCTAGCAGAAATTTTAGCCTATTTAAGAAAAATATTTTCGACATTATAATACTTTCAATATACAGACTGTAGGTATCAACTTTTCAATATACAGATACTATTTTAGATGAAATGGCGCAATTTTCATCGGTCGAATGAAATTACGGGTTATTTGCGTTTAGGAATCTCATTCCTGCGAGTTTTGAATACGTTTTTATATACCTATCCTTGTACCTGAAAATTCTATGAAACCTATGAAAATCATAATAACTCCAAAAGTAGAAAACATAGACATAGAACATGCTTAACAAAAACCAAAACATTTATTAATAGGAAATCAATGATATAAACATAAAAAAAATGGGTTATCCCCAATTGAAGTTGCCTGAGTTTTAATGTTCGTGACAAACATTCGGTATATTAAAGTTGAGGTATAATAAACATATCTGAAACTATAAATAGATCTACCTACATTAAAATTATTTCAAAATTTACTTAACTTGTAAGTAGTAATTATATACAACTACCTTAAATAATGTAGAAAATAAGGAAATGTTGGAAATTAAAGAGTTTAAGCTGAAGGTGTGGTACATTATATTTCTTTAAAAATCACTGGTATTTTTTAAAATGTAAAAAGTAACGAAATTAAAAGCTGTGCCCAGGTTACAAAGCACCCTGTACAAACGCCGAAAATTTTACTTTATAATCCTACAAAAAAAAGTAATTTTTGTTTCCTAACTGTTGTTGCCCAGTAAAACAACCTGTGTATTAGTAGTTTTATTTATCATAAGGAACATGTCTTGTGCACACGCATATGTATAAACATAATTGAACAGCGTAATACAAGAGAAAAACCTCAAAACAATTGCACAATGAGAAAACAAGAACATTTTTGCAGCGTATGATATGATATATGTATTCATAAAGAGTGTTGTTAATGCAGCGTTACTGAATATGTAACTTCCTGTTATCCTGTTATCATCATATTTCATAGTGTCTTATGCGAGGCAAAAAATTACTACATTTGTTATTCGAACGAACAATGTTACATAAATGGGCCAATGCTCATAATTTATTACAATCTCTTTTTTGCTGTAAACGGAACATGAGGTTGTAATATTATTTATCACTGTTACCCGGCATTCGTTTTTCTGTAGGTTTCAAATTACAACGCCTGTGATATGACATAACCTAGAGCAACAATAAAAATGTTTCTCTCTCTTAATTTAGGAGAGAGTTATATTTTTGATTGGGTATTACAACCAAATGTGTAGCTATTTTTACCATAAAGCGATATATATATACATTTACATAGTATATGCGTACTGTGTTGTATACAGTCGCCAAATGTCTCTACTAAAACCGCAACCCAATTTAGATGTGATTTATCATCGCCTTAAATTGGTATGCATATTACAAACAATTAAAAGTGAGACCGTTGAAGCGTTCATTTAATTCGACATATTTTTCTCTAACGTCTGTTCGGGCCAACACGAGCTATAGTCGCACCATTTTAGATGTGGCACCATACGAAAACCAAGTGTCATTGTACTTCGCGCAAGTTGGAGTTTCTAATTCTCCATATCCACAGGATTAAACCTTTTTAAGTGGCGCTTTCGTAATAGCTCCGTTTAGATTTCAGAGCAGAGGTCAACGGCGATCAACCAAAATTTCCTATATTATGCAAATTGACAATCTTACATGCAAGATATACACGTAGGTATGTATACTGGTGTTCCACGTAAGTGGTTCATTAAAAGTTTATGATGTTTTATTATTTACTTATATTCGAGATTTTGGCACCATTAGCTGTTCGATTGGAACTATAAACGTGAAATATTTTAACCAAAATATCACTTCCGGTTAACCGGAAATGGACATCAACTTTGTTATTTTAAATAGAATGGTTGAATTTTTTATTCATTTTTGGATTCTACAACCATAAATACGTCAGTCTTCATTAGCTATTCTTCATTCTCGTATGGTTACTCAAAGAATAACACATGAATTTGACATTTATCCCATTCAGAGCCAGCTACATTTAAAGGTAGAGCTAATTGGTCTGTTTAACAAAAAGTCGCTCATATCTCAAAATCTATTAAAGATAGGTATAGGGAATGCTGATATAAAATGATAGGGGGTGATATTTACTTTCTAATTTCGAATTAAAATAAAGGATGTTCTATTTAAAAAAAATGAGTTTTCTGCATTTGAAAATATGTCACTTTGTTCCTCAGTTTTGAACACCCTGTATGTTAGAATATAAAATGTGTGTACGGTTTCTTAGAGTTATATCTACATTCATAACATAGCAAATTTGGAGTCTTTACTTGCAGTATTAATCGATATATTAATTTCTCAATGATGCAATGACTATGACTATAAAAAAATAAAAACTTAAGTAACTAAAAAACGGCAACATGTAGCTGTAGGAATAGCTAATGAAGACTGACGTATATGTGGGTGTAGAATCTAAAAATGAATAAAAAATTATATCATTCTATTTAAAATAACAATATTTAATTTCTTTTTTTCTTGGTTTTCAGGTCGTTTCAATATTAAAAACATGAATGAGTACGACGTTTCGCTAGTATATAAATAAATATAAAAGGTGTAAATTATAAATAAAAATAATGTAATATATAAGATATACTTGAAAATCTATTACTTACTATTCCAATCGATTGTTTGAGGGTATTGTGTTTGGGTATGGTTTTGAGCATGAAGTTTTACATGGGACCAATTAAGGAAATGTTTATAGCTTTTAATGGGTTAATGTGGAATTAAACCAGCAGTTCTGAGAGTTGACCTCACCATTTAAGGTAGACGTGCCTTCATCAGGAAAAGTTATTTTATTCAAAATTTGCATGTTTTTATTTAATATATTAAACATTGTTTCGCAAAAATCTTCCTCAAAAAAGCTCTTGTGGATTCGATATTTTGTATGTTGTGTTATGTTACAATTACCAGAAGTGCGTATGTATGTACTAAGTAGCCTCCTTATTGCAATGTTGACATCCATAAAAGCGAAAGTTAGAGTCCGTTGCAATAGAACATGCCCAATGAACGAATATTGGTAGCTCCTCGTTACTAGGCAACATGTAGTGGTAACTGGTTGCTACGCAACATATAGTGGTAGCTGGCAGCCTGGGCGTAATTAACGCAGGTTTTGGTGGCGGCAGGTACCATTTTCTATTGCAACGGACTCTACTTATGTTTTTCTCGACCAGCTGTTTCAATGTGAATGTATTCTCCTGTATCCCTCTATCTTTCCTAAAACCGCATTGTGCCTTTTCAAGTCGCACTTCAGTTGTTATTTTCAGTCTTTTCTTCAGAATTCTTCCATATATTTTTACTCAGCAGGTTAAATTCTTCTATGATTTTAACTGATTATAAATTTTGGACAAATTATCAACATCGACACGGTTATTTACACTATCTTCTTCTGTTTTGATGTAAATACATTCTAATATATTGCGTGCGTAATATTCTTTTTTTTTCTTTAGCTAATATTTTTGTTTTATTAAAATTAAATTTGTTCGTGTTTTTTAAAGCAGTTAAATTTGTTGACGATTTATGATGTTGAATTCGTTTTTTTTTTAGATATTGTTTACTTTGGTTAATGCATACACCCTTATAATCGTTACAAGTTATTAAATAAGTTAAATGGGTGTTTTTTAAGAATAGGGTTTTAGATTTTAATTTTGTATAACAAAAATTGAGGTTATTGTTGTTTTTCTGTGCTATTTTACTGAAATAAGGTTTCAGTGTTGAACTATTTTTTTTTTTTTTGAGATTAGTTATGTGCATAAGGAATTTATATGTATTTATATTACTGGTAGGTATTGGTGTATTAAATGTATTACTACTGTATAGTTTACGTAGACTTTTGTCAGTGACACCCTCAGAAAGAATTTGTTTTTCGAAAGTGAAAAAAAGTCCTTGAAATTTTTAATCTTACCATCCTTAAAAAAACGAAAAGTTTTTGATTCACGATATTTTTAATAACACCAATCTTGGAGGATAGTGCTTATAAGGCAAGTAATATACCGTGGAAGTCAATAACCCGACATCAGCCGATATTAACTTTAACATCTCTAATAAAAGATTTTTCAGTGCGGCATCACATAACAATTTAGTGGACGTTTTAAAAATATTTTCACATTCACGGAGTGTATTAACTTCCCAGGAGTTAACTTAATTTTTTCAAATGAAGCTTATTGTTTTAGACATGCTGATTTGTTGTAATAAATGCTACAAATACATACATATATTCGCTTCAAATTTCGAATGCAAGGTTGCCAAGTAATTTAACGATTTATATAAAATTTTAAAAATGCACGTGCTCATTTAATTTTCCTTCCGACATTATTATTAACAATTAAACTCTAAAATTTGATAAGTAGCTTAGGAAAACGTAGCTCTTTCTTATGTAGCGTTATTTGTTAAAATTATATAGGATATTCCCCAGAAGCAATTTAGCTATTACCTTGTTATTTTATTAAATTGAACACCCTGTATTTTTTATTTCATCGTATTTCCCTTTTTATGATTTTTAATTTTTGTTAGGAATATGGTATATCTAAAACTTACACTTTCTGAGATAAGTCAACTTTTTTTAGAAATCATCACAAAAATGAGATATTTATTCATAAACAGTAGGCTGTTGAATGATTTTTATGACATTATCAAACTGTCAAGCAAGCTGTGTTAATGGAATTGTACATGAATGATGCCACATCACAAAATCTTTTATAAGAGATGTTAAAGTCAATATCGACCGATGTCGGACTATTGACTCACCCTGTATAAAGTAATAATTAAGTAATTAACTATTGCTTAACATATAAGTAAACTTAATTAATTGAAGATGTATAATATAGTGAGTTATTAACACTAATTATAAAGAAACAATCAAATGTTAAAGAAATATTTTAATTACTGGCGCGTTTACAAAAGAGAATAGATATGTAATACATGAATTTGATGTTTTACGTAAATAAAAATCAGAAGTAGAAATGAGATAGCGCTACATAATTATTAATAATAATAATAGTAATAAAACAGTTTATTGGCAAGCAAACAAGAATTAGTCCAACTTAAGATACAGAAAAGAGACAAAGATAATGAGAACATGCCAAAAGGTTCAGGATCAGCTGTTTACATTACATCGTTACAACTACTAAATGAGAAAATTAATGAAATAGGTAAGTAAAAACTATTTTACATACAAATTGCCTTCGGATAAATTTTCTTCTGCATACGTTCATAATGGTATAATAAAACAATAACTACTAAATTATTGCTCATTACATCGTTAAAATTGAGGCGTAACTTAAATAAATATGTTCTGTTGGTATTTTTAGCCACAGTAAACTACAGACGGAAGCACACGCATGTAATAGTAATGAAGTTTTAAATTAACTTCCATTAGTATACCATAATACGTCGAAATGATTTCTTCCACCCTATATTTAACGGAGATAGGTCGTTACCGTCTGAGGGACCCTAAGGACGATAAGTTTACCCCAGCAGAGTATCCAACTACAAACACTGACAGATTTGCATATCTTTCTCCGAAAAGGTTCAGGGTATATTTATTACTACATTTTAAGCATAGTTACAGGCCGTAAAAGCCACACAAGATGAAAAGAACTTCACTCCACCGAATATGCATCATATATGCACGGGCGCACATGCAATTAAAGATTAAATTACCCACTTACTCAACCTGTAATTTGTAAACTGCTTTTAAGGGTAATCTTAATAATGCTATGCAAATTTTGTATACGAACAAGAAAAGTGAAACTATAAAGGAAAAGAAACAGAACAGATTTTATCCACGATTTTTAATACGTAGAACGACGTGAAAACAAAAATTCTATATATAGAAAATTATGATGAATAACCAGAAAAAAATGTAACGTTAACGTTATGCTGTAAAATAAATTATCAGAGAATGTTAATGAAATTAATTCTTGTAAAGTTTATTCCGTTATTTTATCGTTTAAAAAAAATAAACACGACATTAGTACTAAAATTAAATTCTATGAGCATACAGATATAAGCAATAAAAAACAATGACGTATGTGTGTCCATTAGGATCGTAATAAATAAGAGTCACAGCAATTAATTGCATACAAAATAATTAACACGAAGAAACGTTGCCTTAGTACATTTGTCTTTACATCAGTGTTGTTGAAACATTCGCATTCGCGCTTGTTAGTATTATTTTTAGTACATTTTAAAAAACTGATTTTTTTATACATTCAATAATTCCAAATATAAGTTAACCTTGAGCTAATTTAAAAAAATAAGAAAGTTTGTTATTGTAGTTACTATTAATTTGGTTCACCCTTTTTAATTTCTGTTTCCGAATATTGCCATAATTTCTCTATATAATACCTATATTCAATAAAAAGTGTTGACTTCCTCTAGAACTTTCAAAATTTAGGGATTATTGGATAACAATAAATATATATATATACAGAAAGAATATTTAAATAAGAAATTTACGACAAGTGCCTTCTAAAAAGTGTTAATTGAACACGACGAAGTCTAAAGAATAATTTTTAAATTAACTGACAGAATATTAAAAATATGCCACAAAGGACGTGATAATAGTCACTTCTACGTCTATTCAATGTAATACTACTCACTGAACAAATTATAAACTAACACTATATAAGAAATACTTTAATATTTATGATTAGAATCGTTTCTTATTACTGGAACAAACACATAAAGTTTGCATAGTAGATACTTATCCGCCCAAGGTAGACACAAATATATCAGTAAAAGTGATTTTTCCTATTATATTTTGTTTACTTTTTACTGATTTGATTATCAAAGATTTGATAATTAAATATTACATAACCATTCTGCTACTACTTTTATTCAGATAAAAAAAATACGATAGTCGAATAATAGGTTTACGGAACAAGTAAAATAAGGTACACTTGAACTAAGAAGACAAAAAATACTCTTAATTTATTAACTAGGAAGCGACAAAAGATTCTGTTTAGCTAACATTACGGTTTTCTTGTACTTACATACAAACGTATGTACATATGTAAATCTATGTACAGCTTTGTTCATATGTATTAGACATGCCTAAGATTTACCAGCAATTTCATGTTTTTGTATTATGCGCAAGATGTTTTAAATGTTAATATGATAATTTTCATTATTAGTTAAAATAGTTTCTATATATATTTTTACCACGTACCAAATATTTATACCTTTTCAAATATTTAAAAGAGTGCAGTAGTGCAACAGATTATTAATATTGTTTAATAATTTACTATTTATAATAGGATATTTAAGTTAAGAGTTTTCTTTTTCACTCTTTTCACTTTGATTATCCACAAAAGATGTAGGGTATCTAATTTATTTGAGCGAGTCTAAATATCTATACATCTACAGTAAACCCTATCTAAAATGGACGTCGCATATTTCGAAACATTTATTTAATTAATAAAATGTAAATGTCCTTTTTATTCACGTTTAATTTGAAATAATTACAACATGTTTCAGCGTGACGCCATCATCAGGTAAATTTGTCAGTAATAAAATAAAAGTGAAATAAATCGAAAAAGTTTATGAATGTTGAGGTAATGAAACATTCTCCACATGCATATTTTTTTTTGATATTTCACTTTTATTTTACTACTGACAAACTTACCTGATGATGGAGTCACGCCGAAACATGTTGTAATTATTTCAAATAAAACGTGAATGGAAAGGGCATTTACATTTTATTGATTTTATATATACGCCATTCAAACAGGATTCATTCAATCATTATTCAATTTATGATATTATACCGTATACACTTGTATGTATAATTATTACTCATTTAGGTATACATATTATCGTTTAAAACACACAAAACCCACAAATAATATATAATTTTTGTTAATATTTTTACTATTGTATATCTATTAAGTCAAGCTCAAGGTATGAAGCAAATTCCCTGAGGTATAAAAAATATCAGTTGAGTAAGAACATTTTCGCTATATACAGGTGGCCCACCACATTCGCGTCGGTTTACATACGAAAAGTGGTAACATATTTTCAATTTGTTTTTGTAAAGGGTTATACAGGTTCAGAAGGATAGCTTCTCAAAATTATTTTGAAGTATACAGGTTGACTCAAAGAAAAGTTACACACCAAAGTTGTGAAGTTACGCAGAGGCGTACTCTTTCTTGAAATGAGTCTTTAACATTACTCAAAACATTTGGTGTTATAGATCGAAACGCCATTCTTATCCGTTCTTTCATATTGTCGGATGTGGTTGGTGGTATGTCATAAACAATATTTTTAATATATCCCCGTAAAAAAAAGTCTGCGCGCGTTAGATCTGGAGATCTTGCTGGGCAATTCTGTGGGTTTCTGCGGCCTATCTACCTGTTGGGATACTGCTTATCTAAATTTATACCAATAAGTATTCGCAAACGTTGTATTTACTGTACATTTGTAATATCTTCTATATCATCATTTCTTATAACTTCCGGTTTTACCGCACATATGATCAATTCCGAAATTTAAATAGAACATCTTATATACTTTGGCATATTTGAATTCCACGTGATTTTCTATTTTTTATTAAATTTCTGTCATAACCGAGTTATATAATTAGCAGCTACCTAGATTCTCTTTCTCTTGAATTTTTTCTTGTACCTACTGTTTACAATTAATTAAAGTTATATCATTATTATTATGCAATTATTGATGTAAAACAAAAACTAGTAGATATATCTGTCATTTATGACCCCATGTGAGATACTGGAAATTAACATCTAAATAAGCTCCAAACAATTAATATCTAAATTGTTGAATTCCTAATGAGGTACAGCTTTTTAAAGACCAATACGTGATCTTCTTCAATACTTTATTTTAAAAGATTGCTAGATAATAGGACCTATGGTACAAAATAGAGATTAATTAATGAGAGTGTTAGGTTTTTGAACTCAATATATTTGCGAAGATTTTGCTAAATTTGTCAATTTATACTTACATAATTTTTATAGTTTTATGTTTCATGTCGAAACATATTAATGTAGATTGACTTTAGGCCGCTAAAACTGCGCTGTTGGGGTAATTAATTGGTAATATCCAGAAAAATTGTATTCGCAATTATTACAATGAACAGACACGTCGTCATTCGCTTTTTTAAAGCTCTTCAGTGCTCCTCGGCGATAATTGCATATCACGCATTAGCGTATATATACTGAACTAGCTGAAATGATAATGAATGAAAGTGTTAGGTTGTTAAGCTCAATATATTGGCGAAAATTTTGCTAAATTTGTCAATTCATACCTACAATTTTGTGTTTCCTATCGAAACATGTAATGTAGATTGACTTAAGCCGCTAAACTGCGCTGTTCGCTAATGCGTCTGTGCATTGTGATAATTGTGAATACAATTTTTCTGGATATTACAGAAAATGAGTGTTCAGAAGATGCAAAAGTTAGGTGCTAAAATAAAAAAGGTACCCACATAAATACTAATATGCTATGTAATGTTATATTGTATTAGAGTTATAATTATTAATATTAATTTTGTTGTAGGAGATAGTCGATCAGAAAAATGTTTTCTTTGGGATGTCAATTGTTTAAATTAAGCAATTAGTATGGAATATATGTAACAAAAAAATCATAATTACATAAAACTTAATGCCTATAAACTTTATCCAACTTTAATCCGCAACATTTAACTAGAATGCGCTTAGTATGATTGGAACCAGTAAAAAATCTGCTTAAAATTAATGTAGAGGACTCATGACTTAATATTCATAAAAAAAACACACAAAGTTTATTTTGTTGTATCCTAATAGGCATAGGAGAAAAGGTGGGATATTTGCAATTTCATATTATTAGTGTCATGTTGACAGCTAGAAAAATGTTCATGTAATTGCGGCACTCTGGAAAACAAAATTTCAAATTTTTGCTAACCAAGGAGCTGAAGACTAACAGATCACTGCAGTCACATATTTTAGGATTCATAAGGTTGCGTAGCATCTAAATATGCAAAACTATTATATATAAAATTCCACAATTGAAAATATTTTCGGTAAAACAGGTTAAGATTCTAATGTGGGTTAAATGTTTGCTTTAATCTAAATAATAGATTCCAAATTATATTTAAAAATATTTACAAATAAAAAAATTATAGTCTGTGACATATGAGCTAGGGCACCCGGAATCCAATAGTTTTTTATTCATTGTGACCTTCTACGGGTTAAATGAGTTTCTTATTCTATCATATAAATACAATAATTACTTATAATATCCATGCCAGTTAAGATTTCCATTAGATTTCGACATTAATGCAGTGAAGTGGGTTAAAATCACTGAGCATATATATGGCAAGTTCTAATTGACTTTCATGTAAATAGGTATTATTCTCATATACAAAGTTCTGCAGCAACTGGAAATGTTTTCTTCGTATTTCTTTCTTTTGAATATCAAAATAAACGGTAATAAGAATAATTAACTACATTTACAATATAACACGACATAATTTTCTCTCTTTAATACCTTGCTGAGAGTTCAAAATATCCCATTAGTTTCTCCCAGAACACAATTTACCTTTTTCGTGATGTAAAATTCATGTCACTGACAACTCATAATTTTTTGTTAAACAACTTCAAATATTACCTCATAATGTGATTTATTTGCGATAATTGCCAATTAAACGTTTTAAACCGTAAAATATAATAGAAAACGACATTCACCTATTCGAGTCGCGACGACCGATGTAACAACTTCTCTACGGTCAAAATTAACGCTAACACAAAAAGTAAATATTAAACGCAACACAAACTAAAGGTAAATCTATTTGCTTGCCCTCTGGTTACATCACCATGCAATCGATTCAAACAACACGATGCCAAATTAAAATTCGACGATTTCGAAAGATGAAATGGCAAATTTTGATTATTTAAGCAATTTTGCATATTAGTGCGCGAAACTTTCACTACCGCGGTAAATAAAACATTTAATTGCGAAACCGTGCGATCTGTCACTCGCCGAATTTAGCGTAAAACAAGAAAAAAATACTATAGAAATGTACTCACAGTAAATGTCGCCTGCTGAGAAACTCCATCCTATATATTAAAATGATATTGGAAAATGCACGAAAACTGTTTGCTGTTGTCGTGGATAGAAGAAGAAATAGTCCGTAACAATAGATGAAATACGCGCGCGTGTCCTTCTTGCGGTATAATCCCGGCACTGCGATGCTCACTGCACACAACACTTACGAAGAATAACCTCTTCCCTAGAAACGGGCGAAGCTTATATGCCTTCTAGTGTCGGTTTAACACAGAATCAAAATTCTAGTATACGTACTGGTCCTCCGCCGCTGCACGAAGCACTCCGTCTGATCTTGATGCCTTTGAAGGGGGTGACCGCCACAAATTAAAGCAAGTTCGAGATATATCTCAACTCTCTTCCTAGTATTTACGGGGCATTTTTATTTTTACCTGCAGTTTTGCGCTTAAAAAGAATAATACAAATAGCAGAAGTACGTCCAGCTCGTAATAATACTACCTGTGACACGGGCTTTAATGTAATACTTACACAAGCAATTACAATATTTTGAAAAAACATTTGCTTTTTTCTTAAATGACATTTTTCTTTCTTTATATTCTGAAAGAGGATTATGCCTTCTATGCACTTTTTTCCAATACCATTTATCCACAAAAACGAAAAAAAACAGAAAAGTTAATTTACCCGTACGGGTTACAATAAAATACAAATTCTAGTGAGCATTTTTGTCTTATGTTAACTGAAGTCAACATTTACAAAAATATTATCTCTCGGTTGCAGACTTCAACTGCTGCAGACTTCAACTTATTTAACGTTTAATCGTCATGTTTCTACCTGGCTACAAATGTCCTTTCCGTTAAAACCAAAACATTTACGCGATGTAAACGAGCTCAAGGATTTAAAATCCATAAGTCTCCTTTCAGTTCTATCAAAAATATTGGAGCGAGTATTACAAACGCAAATGACATAGTTTATAGAAAACCAAAGGCTTCTCCCCGATGGCCAATCTGGATTCTATGTGGGTCATAGCTGCACAATGGCATTTCTTTGTGTAACAAATAACGTAATTGATGATACAGATAAAGGATTGGTGACACTGTGAATCAAAAGTTCAATATTGCTAGATATATTGTCTATAAAAAGCTTTGGCAGTAGGTTATTTCAGGTATATTACCAGTAGATTTATGTTTGAGAGAACTTAAATTTCGTTGGCATTTGAATAAACTAGGCGATAGCAACGGGAATTCAATTTGAGCCGGACAATTTAGAAAAGTAAGTAGATATAGAGGAATCCCGCGGAATTCCATTCATTTAATAAAATATATGCAATACTACATGTTTCGGCGGAATGCCATCTTCTGGTATTGACAGTGTCAAATGAAATAAACGATGAAACAAATGTTATATTATAATAATTAAAGGCAATGACGTTCTAAATAAATAAAGTATGAGCAGAAAAGTGTATTGCGTAGACGGTGACACTATGTTTCACACATCGTCTACACAATACACTTTTCGTCATTACTTTTAATTACTTTAATATAAAACTTGTTTCATTCTTTATTTCGTTTGACACTGGCAATATCTGAAGATGGCATTCCGTCGAAACATGTAATATTGCATGTATTTATTAAATGAATGGAAATATATATAATTAAACCCATTTGATAGAATTATTTGATTTTTAAAAATAATACCTAATAACAAAATAGGCACTTTTGGAGAGGATTTAATTTTTTTTACGGATGAATTCAAGGGTGGGGGTGGTACAGAGGCGACTTTTGTTGTTTATAATAGCGATATTGAAATATAAAATCAAAAGTTTAAATTAGGGAATTAATGCAAAAATTTCCAGGCACAATTAGCTGTAATAAATCGAATTATAACTGATAGTTTTTCTGTATTAGTGGTGTTCCGACTGAGTTGTTATTAGATACTTGAGATATGTTACGTGAGGGGGTGTAAAACTTTTTTGGACTAGAGGTCACGCAGGTACAATCGGTAACCCATAATTAGGTATGCGTTAATTTCGGCTAGCCTAGTTAAAAAAGTGTTTAGGGATAAACTTGATAATGATTGACAATATAGGTGGGATATTACTTTAAATGGGATGTGGACTAGGAAGTTTATCGGTAACCTTACACGTTTTAGGGAAAATGAGGTTAAATTCTTGTATCTGTCGGTAGAATTAATAACGGGTCACTGTAATTTCAAATCACATTTATGTAGAATTAGGAGGGTTAATGATTCGCATTGTGAATATGGTGGGGTAGATACAGCGGGAGGGGAGGATGCTCTATTTGAATATCCACTCAGTTAGCTAAGGGATTAAATTGACCGCGACGAGAAACAGATATTAGAGCCATCGAGGCAGTCGAACGATGAGAATTTTTTAATAATACTGCTAAAGAATTAGATAGGTTACGGCATGACATTTAGATGATTAGTAGTATAATACGTGTTTTTAAATGAATATTTTATACTTTTTAGTAGTCTGAATTGGTGTTAAATTATAGCCATTACCATAGTTGGGGCGTATAATTAAATAATTAAAATATAAATCTTTACTCAGTATTAGTTAGAATAACTAGGATTAAGTTATTGTTAAATATTAGAATAGGTGCTGCTCTTGTTTTATTTGCTTTCAGATCATTACGTTGGTCCATCCTTCTGCTGCTGGAATAGACAAATTCATGATGTGCGAAGAACGGAGCAGCTACTTGAAGACGGCACGGCTGTCGGAATTGAGAGGACGTGGAGGCTGCCTCTTCCAAACTCTAATAATAATTTGCTAGCTATTAGTAACAAAGTCTGAGGGATAGCCAGGGGTTTTAAATAGTAAATGTAACGATTTACTACGCTATTTTTACGGTAGTAAATATAATTTGCTACACTTCTAATTTACCAAACATTTACTACATTTACTACTAGGTAAAGATGCCAGGAGAGACTACGTTATAATTTTATAATCTCTACAAAATTGAAAAAACAATATCTTCATAACTATGACCAAATACAATATACTATGACATAACAAATACACAGATTCGTATAAAGATATACCTTTTATTAAAATATATTATATGTATACTGTATTTATTAATATTGTTCAGATTTATTTGTGTCTTTTAACTTAAGGGAATATATATGCTAATTATCAGTATAAACATACTAAATATAAAATAAGCATGCACGAGCATGCATTTTATATACATACAACATGCATGCATGACACGATCTGACACGATTGAAGTAGACCACATATGACAAAATTGAACCAATAACAGAATTTACTTCATTTACTACGTAGATAATATAATTGCTACATTTGCTACGTAGTAAAGACCATAAACGTAGCAAATGTAACAAATTCATTTTTTTCGTTACATTAACATCCCTGGGGATAGCTGACCAATTTATTATATTTCTGTGATTATTAATAATCATAGGGAAATTATTTGTATGGCTGGTACAGGATGTACCGCAAAGCGCTGTATTAAATTCAATTCTATTTTCATGCCTGATACAATATGCCTTCTTATGGCTGGTTCAGACAAAAGGTATTAGTCCTATAGTAACTTAGTACTCGATTTCGTCTTAAAAAATTAAATCAAGAATTATACATAATTCCTTGTATAAACGAAATTATTTGTAATCCTTAATTTAACTTTTTAATATTAAATTCAGTGCTTAGTACTAATACGTTCTGTCTGAAGCAATCATTAATAACTTGAAATACATCAAAGCTCACATGTACATACGTCGACAGCATACGTACAGTTAGGTACACTTATTTATGGGAGGACGCTGCCCCTATTGTTTACATATAAATCTAACAAACTCACAAGTGTTGATATTTGATAACAAAGAAGCTTGCAACTACTTAACCAGTATGTCTGACTTTAGAATTAATAATTTGCGGATACCAATCGTGAGTTGGACAAAAAGTTTAGATCTGTATTTCGATAATTCCTTTCTCTTTTTGTGAACAAATCAATAAATACACACAAGTGGCATATGTATTTGAATTTAAGAAAACTATATGTGTTGTGCACAATTTTTAATATTATTACTAAGAATGTGTACATGTGTGATACGCATGTACTTTCCCACTTTATGTACTGCTCGAAGATTTATCATCCATGCCTAGATACGTTACTGTTGCGCGCATTCAAAAGGTATAGTACTCCTGCCTTAGATATATTTATGGCATCGGGAAGTACCAGCACTTTTCGCTCAAGTTGGTCGATTCTGGATGGTTAAGTATGCATAACCGTAGAGAACTTCAAGTGCTCACGTTATACCACAAAATATTGTCTATGAAAACTCCCCTTACTTATACGAGAAAATAACGTGAAGAACCGATGCACATAATATTACAACCCGTTTTTGCGGATTGATTTCCCCGCCTTCCAACAAGACAGCGTTCTATGAAAGATTATTCTCTTTTAACATCTATAACAGATATAACGGCTTACCTACCGAATTAAAAGGTAGCTACTGTAAACGCAGTATATTATTTTGCGTATTTTGCAATATGTAGCAGACATTTTTTTTATTAAATGATTGTGCGACGCCCGCAGAATTCTATTTTCTTTTTTGTGTGTGATATAGGGTTAAATGCAACAGTTATATATACTGCATCTCGCCTTGAGATTGTGCTTTCTTTGTATTTTCTTTTCCGTTTAAAATAATCTTACCTTGTTCATTTAGCATAATAATAGTTATTATTATTTATATGGGAGGCAATCGCTTCTTCTAGTCAGAACTTCACTCTTGAAGAACTTTAAGAATAAATTTACTGCTGGCTCTCATCATTTGCCTAGTCTTCTGTTAAAGCACTTATGCAGTTTTTCAATCACTGCATATTGTTTTTAGTGATATTTCTGACTATAGGCCACTAAAGGCCAACATCGATTTTATGAAGTGTTTCCGAAGTGTGAAACTGCCCTATATAAAATGTTATACTCTGCCGGGCGAGCTCTCTGCACAGCATGGCTTTGTTGAAAAGGGGTTATTGTATAGTTCCACACACAGCGCGTGTCGCAGGTTTTGGATGCACATGTTCAAATTGATACAGTCTATATGGATATGTCTTAAAAGAATACCATGATACACACGATCAAATCCGGTCCACGGTATTTTCTTAAATAAAATTTAGGGAATCGGTTTTAGCAATTCTCCCATTCAATTATTTCAATTATACTTCAGCGATGGAAATTTGGGTTTTTCCTCTGCGGTTCGTTTTATTAAATCTAGAGTACCGAGCTGACAAGTATACAAATGCCTGGGCATTATCAAAACCCTTTAAAAAAAAACTAACCAAAATAGCACTATACTCTACTTTTGCACTGGCACGATGACTTCCATAACTCAAGACGTAGACAGTCTCTTGAACTTTCGCATTAGGTTGGATTAGGATTTAAGAAAGATAGCATCCGTCTATATGCAACAAATCCAGGCCCTTAATGCAGCATATTGTCCAATGACATTGCTTTCAGGACTTCTGGAAGAAAATGTGCTCAACAAAAATAAAAATTTTCTGAGATCAAGTTCAAGTGACTTCTTGCTTCTAACTGAAACGCAGTCCTTCGCATGTATCAAGCCAGACAATTGCTCCAATATTGGGCAATTTCTGATTGGCCTAGTGATTAATTGTTTAACGACCGTACACTGTTGAAAATTTTAACACTTTTTTGACTAATTTAATTGTCAGGAGAGGTCCACACTCTTTTCGTGTTATTTTGTCGAGAACTATAGAAGTTTAAATTTGACGAGCAAAGATAGTCAAGTATTGTCTATTCCTAAGGGGTTATTTTGTCCAACTGACACGTGGAATTATAAAATACTTCTAGTCACATTTTATTTGATCTAGACTAGACAAATTTACTAGCTGTTTAACTAAATGAATGCGATCTATTGGGTGTTTTAACACCATTTTCTAAACACAACGTCTTTTTAATATGCAACTCCTATTTTTTAGTGCTATAATATTCTCTCTTTAAGACGTTTTCTCAATTATAAATATGCAAAACCACTCATTCACAAGTTTTGGTTTCAACTAAACGTACCAATTTTAAAATGATTTTTTGAGAACCATTATAAAATTAAGTGAATGTTTATGCTATTTGATTCAAGTCTAAACTAATTGCGTAAATAGATGTTCCCAATACATCTTTAAGATGTTGAAATTTTTTATGCCCACTGGAATTAACATTTAATAACACGAGGTTACACTACTTTGCAAGTCAGTCACATTTGGTGGTTTGTTTGTATATGTTAATACGCAGAAACAAACCCGAAAACAGATACACGTGCAATGCACGTGGTGCGTATAATGCAATACTGTATTAGAATAGGTGGGGTATCTATATTTCTATCCGAGGGAAAAATTCTGATTGGTTGACGCTTCTAAATGTCTAAAAAATAGTCAATCCTCATATCTGAACAAAGAATTCACACGAAATTCTAGTCATTTCTGTTCTATTAAATACGCGTAGTCAACTCCTCTGGCAAAGTTTGGAAAACTCAACACTAAAATATTTGACTAGCGCGAAATTAACGCCAACACCGTAATATTTTCAACAGTGTAGGTGATACGCCAATGGTAGGTTCTAATGCCTGAAACTGCTCAGCTGCACCCTTTCTGACAAGAGTGTCTGCTTCCTCATTTCACCGAATAAGTGAATGCTCAAGTATTTAGATTAGGGACAGATTATTAACCATCCCCAAGATCAGCTTCAAGTTCATTCAAGCATTCACTCGTCCCTAGTGCTTTTGGCACAGCCTGCCTATCACTGAAAATGTTGGTTGATTTTTGCATGATGTTTTGATTCAAAATCTTTCTAGCACACATTGCATTGGCATAGATTTCAATCTAAAAATCGTGTGTTAGATCAGTGGTGTGGTATTTTCGTTCCTTCACCCACACACTCTACTCTGTTTTTGAACAGTCTGTAAACCAGCTGGTGTTTACCAGTGTCAGTGTTTTTTGTTGCATCTCCATTTCTTTCTGTTTGGAAAGGAGGTAGTGACGATTGCATCAATCATTGGTCATGTACACATTATATCCTTTGGAATTTCTAATAGTACGTCGTTAGAAGTGACTGATTTGTTTAGACCAGTTTATATGTCACACAAACATGAGTATGAAGCGATCGTTTCTCGCGAAGACCATAGTTTTAATCCTTTGTATGGATGTAAGACTTGCTGTGACTCAATCTTCCTGTGATTTCTGCCACTTGTAAACCTCACCTGTTAGGATTGGATGTACTAGCATCATATAAAGTCAGATTCATAAGGATAACCTTCACTTGTGAGTAATCTTTCTCAAATGTGGATTTTAGGTTAGTGTCTTATAGAATGGGGCACTTTGGGCCACTCTTGCTATCGGCAAGAGTAAGTTTCACACCTTGGATAACGAATGGTGTGAAGTGCTCCACTTTTTGCTTTCTGGTGTACGATATTATAGTAATTTCACTAGCGTCAATGTTCAGGTTTTTGCTGTTACACTAACTACATATGATGCATTTATGTATTAAGCGGCTGAGAATTTAAATTTCTTTACGGTGTCATTTAGGATTACTGTGTCACCCTCAACATGCCTAAATTTACCAAACTAATTTCCTGGATTTTGTTTGTATTATGAGCAAAATCAGTGTATCTGAAGTAAATGGCCTATAAATTCTAAATTCGTAATTTAAAAAATCGAAACGTGCCAAATCACTCCCAAAACTAAAGCGCCTTCCGCAAGGCAATTGCCTAAAAGATATTCAACCAATAAAGAAACGCTTGACTGATAAATCTGATAATTCTCTGAAAAAGAGAAACAGGATATTAGTGTTCGTCTTTACCAAACTAAATAATAATTAAGTGTAGACGTAATCTATATATTTAGAAATAGAAATAAACGTTTTCGTATAAGTTTAATGTTTTCCAATATTATTTTAGAACTCATATACAAAACATCAAAAGACAATTGTGAGTATCTTTTTTAATGTTTTATGTTCAATAAGATGTTTTTTTTTGAAAAACTAGTGCTTACACAATAAATACTTATTCACACTTACTTGAAGTCAAATACTAGAAATTCTTGCTGAATATACCTCAAATAAATAGAACATTGATAGGTATATCATGAAAGAGGCAAATTAATTCCACATAACATGGACAGTAAACGAAATAAAAGAGAGAATGTCTGCTTACATATAAAACATATAATCCATTCTCCTATATTAATGACAGAATACCACTGATTACCTACAGGGTATTGCCATTAGAACGAATATCTAATCATCAAAACTTTATAGGCACTAACAAGGTAAATGAAAGGAAAATGGTTCAATTTCTCACAAATTCTTTAATAACGTACAACCGGTTTCATCCACTAAAGGACATCTTCAGTTCAGCTGAAGAAATCCAACAAGAAATTAACGTTATGTAAATAAATTAGATTGAAGTGAAAATGAATAATATAATTGTGTAAATTATGACACAAAATAATTAATTAATAAATTAGAAAATGTATAAGTAAAATAAAAGATAAAATTGCAATACATACAATTATAAAACAGTTTAAAAATAAGTTACAGAAAATTTAATCATACAATTCAATTTTTACTATTTTATTCTGTGACTTATTTTTAAACTGTTTTATAATTGTGATTTTTATCTGTTTATTTTACATTTTCTAATTTATTAATTAATTATTTTGTACAATAATTTACACAATTTTATCCATTTTACTATTCATTTTAACTTCAATTTAATTAATTTACATAACGTTAATTTCTACTTGGATTTCTTCAACTGACCTGAAGATGTCCCTTAGTGGATGAAACCAGTTGCACGTTCTTAAAAAAAATGGGACCATTTTGCTTCCATTTACCTTGCTATAGTTTACTCACACAGAGACAAAAATCATGGATTATATTTATAGGCAATGACAGGCACTCTTAGTTTTTTCTTAAGTCCGAAGCATTTATATAAAAGCAAGTAGGGCTATCAAAGTTCTATTTAAAATGCGTATAGTAAACTATCTTAAACGATTATAAATGTAGAAAGAATTCTCTAGCTTCCGTAACTAAATAATATCAATATGCAAAAATTATTACTACGGCGACATTTTAAATCCCTATTAACATAATCATGCTCTTATGTCAAAGACTAAATGTTAATATAGTAATATTATACGATTTCGAATCTCACATTAGTTACTGTAGACTATTTCATTGATATATCAATATTTAATATCTAATAATAGTCAAGGTGTTTGCAATAATTGGGTATGCAAAAATGTATCCTGTTGTTCATTATGCATACATAGTATGTGCATATTTCTACCGTCATCATTAATAATGAAGCGTCATTGAATTAAGTATATAAATGAGAAGAATAAGAATTCTGAACCCACGCGTCATATTTTGAAGTATGATGGCACTAAAGCTATTTTTTTTGTGGATATTTTCTCACTGAATCTATATAATTTTAGATCTTTAGATTACGAAACGAGTTTGTAAAAAAATGTAATTTTAAATTTAGCCACGTACTACCACAAAAGTAAATTGGACAACTTAAGTACTTAATCTTTATTTTAATAAAATATATTTCGATTACATTGAAAGAAATTATAGTACTCATATTGGTGGCCATTTTAACTGTCTACCACCTATAACATGAATGTGTAAATAATACACTGATTGACATCCGTGACGTCCGTTATTGATAACTATTCTAAAACCTTTGGGCGCTTTCTGCTGGCCTAATTTCGAAGCTACCATTACTAATTTCCCTAACAGTTCGCCGTCACCTTTTAGCAGCCATATCTAACATGGGAATTTTTTTCTTTGGTATAACCAAAAAGTGAATCGGTGCTTGTGGATGGATGTCGTTAAGCGCTATACAAACTTCGTCTTCGTAAATTACATCCGCCGGCATTTGTTTGGCTATAATTTTATCGAAAACGGTGGATTTATTCGCTTTGTAACAAGCTTGTTGAGCTTTCTTCAATTCAGAACTCATCAATATTGCTCGACTAATGTTGTTTTTCAAAACGTCAAAATTTTGACATTTTAATTTACTGGTTGGAGTAGGTAATACCAGCTTCATTTCGTCAATAGTTTCAATTTAGTTATTACGTTTACCTCTAAAGGTGTGATTTGGCTGATGCGTCTGGCGACTGCGTCGCGATAACTTTTATGTAGGTATTTTATATTCGAACGATTTCGGTGAAGCATTTCAGCAGCTAGCACTTGTGATCGGCCTGATGCAACGACTGCGACTCTACTCATTGCTCGAGAAACCAGTCATGCGACAATCGCTGAGGATATATAGGACGGATTTCCTCAAATAGTGTTGAATTTTAATAGATAACCCTAGAAAACAGTCTTCTAATTTTTGACTTTGAAAACGAGAATTATAAACAATTAACAGTAAAAGGGAATATATGGAATTCCCGTACATCATACTATGCTCATTATTCTGTTTGTATTGCTTAGTTACCAAATACATAATAGTGTATTCATGCTCGCGCGGGCATGAAGGGACAAAAAAGCAGTTTTTGATTAACTTATTAATTACCTGTATTAACAACTTAGATTAGATTAGGGTTAGAGTGGCCTACGGGCCTGTTTCACCTGACCTCTTCATATCATATATACAGACTCTTTCAAAATAAATTACATCTACATTGGTGGTCATGTATTTCTCCTATAAATTATGATATTCTGCTTTCTTGAAATGGGGGTATAGGTTAAATAGTATATAGATTATCCATCTGTCACTGTCAAAATTTATCGTCGAGCGATGTGTGATGAAATAAATAACAAATACAATTGGATTATTAATTTATAAGATAACTTTAAAGATGGGATATTAATCAAACAACTAAGGTACATAACGTACTTGTAGAAATTTTATTTGGTTATAAATTACAAGTGTTCAAAATGGTCACCATTCTGTTGAATGCATAATGCAATACGACGTTTCATGTCAAAAATATTCTGCAATACATTTGGTGTTATTTCATTACATTTATTTGTAATTGTATTCATCAGGTGATATAAGTTATTAATTCTTGTCTTATACTGGGTGAGTTTTTTTTATCTTGAGACAACGGAATATATCTAAAACACTGCATCAAATCAGAAAAAGATCTTAATAAGATTTGTTATAATGTAGGGGGCTCACTGAATGGTGCCGAACTCGATCCCCCACCTAACCCCCCCCCCTCCCAGAGTGGAAGGGAGGACAACTTTGAAATCTTAAATGGAAACCCCCATTTTGTATTGCAGGTTCGGATTCTACGCCATGAAGTATGTAGTTTTTGTTTGAAACTTTTCTTTCGATTCGTAACAGATTGCGCTGTAATCGCAAAAAACATGATTGTGAACGTTTAGAAAAAATACACAAAAAAAAGAAGCAAGCAAACGTGATTTTGTGTTTTTTATTTTAACATAAACTAACATTTCAAAAAGCCATGTGTTCGAAACTGTGCCCCTTCACTTCCATACAATTATTTATTCGCAATTGGAATGCTATTCAACGATACAAAACCGTACTTTATTCAGTACTTGACAAGCTGTGAATACTTACACATTGTCCGATCCCCGTTTAGATTATTAATTATTAATCCAATACAAATTAGTTAGTGTTGAATATTTGAACAGTAATAGGGGCTATAACATTACGCAATATAAATTACCGTAACGGCTGTTTGAAATGTTATTTAATGTTAAAATAAAAAAACACAAAATCATTTTGTTTTTTTGTTTTTCTACGTGGTTAACAATATTGTGCTGTTTATACGTGGTCTACCAGAACGGTTGCCTTTTAAAACAGATCTTGTTGTCCGAAACTTCTCCACTGCTAGGCGAATATGATGTTGTAAAGTGGTATTATTCACAACTCTATTAGGAAACTGCAAAACTGCAAGCGAAATTATCGCTTACATTCAGCGTAGAAATATTACATTTCGCCATTAAGAAATTGTGCACTTCGGAAATATGCTACAACAATAAAGATATTTTCTTGCAATCCGTACATTATTTAGTAATATTAAATTAAAAAGTGTCAGGAAAAAATATATTGCTACTCACAAAATAACAAATGTCAAAATGACATTAGAAATATTGGCTGATTGGCTGCGTTCAGAGTACGAACATGATACATATCAGTAGCGGTTTCAGCTACACAAAATGGCGACCGGTCCATTGTATGTTATTGATGTAGCGCAAATGTAGCGTTAAGTTTTTGAGACGAAGTGTCAACAGTTCTCAAACCGTTTGGGAGCAGCTACGTAGCAGTTACGTACTCTGAACGCGACCATTGTTACTTGTCATAAAAGGTAGGCCGCTTATTATGCAAGTACTAGTTACTCATCAGTTCCCTACCGAGATGTAATTCATTTTGAAACACTGTGTATTTCTCCTACAAGACACTCTAATTTTGCCCTCTTAATGAGGCCTATCATCCTTGAGAGCGGTTTCTATGTGTAGCTACTAGCTGTGGACTTCTCCCATAGACAATGATAATACTACTATAGAAAGCGTATAGACCATTGCGCATTCGCAAACTTTCAGGTTGTCTAGAAGTCGCCATTTTGATGTATGCCGTGTCAGACAGATCAGCTGTTACTACCAGCTGCTACAGTATTTTGTTTGGGAGGCTTATGCATCGTTTATTTTATATTTACAGGGCTATTTAGACTAAAGTTTTCTAGTAAATGATATTTTATTAATGTGAAGTTACCTAAATTATTGAATAATAACCCAGTAAACACATTTATATCTCAGACACGTAACAAATACGTATCATCTGATCTATCTATTTTCTCAGACACATAACATGTAAGACACACGTAGGCTTCAGTGGGTGTGTAATGTCCGCAACAAGCAGCTGTCTTTGATATGTCTCTGTGACATCACATAGATATGATTCTGATATATGAATACTGTTCTATTTCAGAGAGGTTCTTATGTTCTCTGTATGATACATAACATTCTTTTAGGAATAGGTGAAAATCATTTTCGAAACTACATTAAGTTATATATTTATCCATTAGTAAATACATATAAATATTATTGGATTTACAAGATATAAAGAACTCACTTGCCGCTCCGTCCATGTGTTCGGTATAATCCATGAATTATGACGTGACAACTCCTAAAAATGGAAAGATAATGGTTCTACACAGTTCACAAACTTTTACGTTATTCTTTGTCCGAACCAGCTAGATCTTGGGCAAGTTCGTTAGTGAAGCTGATGAAGCAATGTTCCAAGAGTCGTATTAAATATCTTCACCACTCTGGCCTCCAATTCTTTTTGTGAATAAACGCTAAAACGAAATTAAGATTTTTTAATTTGCAAACCGTGCAAGTAACTCACTTACGATTTTTGGAGTATTAAAATCATTGCTTAAAAGAAACTCGAAATTATTCAAAATTTGTTTAGAATTGAGAGGTAGTGGTTCTATTTCCTCAGTATCGTCGTCCTCGGCTGATCCTTCTTCTATCTTCAGATGTTTTAGTGGAATAAAAACTACTTTGAAAATAAAAGGCGGTGAATAATTCCTGAACAAATAAAGGTGAAGCTAGAGCAGACATTTTCATACCGGTTGACACCCCGTTGTTAAATGCGTTCTAGAGCAAAATTTATTATAGTTAAACCAGTAAATATATGTCACAAACCGACACCAACGTAGGACACGCCAGTCGCTCAGAAATTTCAAACTGCGAGAAACACAGATATGTCACGAACAGTTCTTGAACAGCACCAGATCAACGATATGTGATGTATTATTAGGTACATCTCAGATACATCACTATAATGTAGCTAGCGCCACGTATCGCAGTTCAGTTCAGATAACAGGATACATATATTTATGTAACATTTGCGTATCTAAGGTACATAGCACTGTTCCTTAAATGATACTTAGGAGAGATGTGACAGACATGTAACAGGCATATGTGTGTTTACTGGGAAGTTGTATTTAAAACCATATTTCATTAGACTGCTTTTTAATATCTGTTAAGAGAACTCAACTGTGAAAAAAACATTTAGTGAGGTTTGTGGTGCTATTATTTTCAATCTACAGATATGAATTAGCGTTTTTGTTATAGTGTAGTATAAATATGTATTGTTGTGTACCTTGAAGTAAAAGCATTACTCTTGCAACTGCTCTTCATCTTCTTCTAATAAAATTACGTATATTAGGTCTTCGTCATCAATTTTCCGTACTTTATTATATTTGACACTTAGAATTGTTACATCAACCAATTTTCATGAGTCACAGCGTTCACAACGCACCACTGAAAACATATAGGCTTGCGCGACAGTGACTGCAGACTGCAGTTAGCTCCAGTCGCAAGACGCAACCGCCAGACGCATACCGAAATCAGGCCTTCAGGAATAGTAGTTTTAATAGAGCCAAATAAATAATTGCCTTATTACTACATTAAGATTAATATATTGGTAATTAATTATTACCTACCGATATGAATCTTATGTTACAGCCATATATTCTTACTAAGAAAGTAATTGGTGAAGGAAAGACGGGGTGAAAGGATATAAAGAAGATTTTCTTTGGATTTTTGCAACTGTCATAACAGACAGTCTCCGATGTCGGAGGTCTGAAAGAACGTAATTTCCTCAGATGAATATGAATATGACAAGCAACGCTTCTGATACGCCAGAACTTCATTTCTCACTAATTTGGCTAGAAGGCTTGCTCTGCGAATTTCAAAGGGTCGGGTCCTGGTGCATGTTCGATTCACTATGCTATAGTTTCTAACACCAAAGCTTTACATGTACATACTTTCAACTCTATTATAAACTGTGGGAAATGGTTCCTCGATCTCAAATGAATGAAATCGGTGTTATACATTATTTTTTAATTGAATTGTCAATACATGTGAGACCGTGAGCTCATGCACTGGAGTATGTTTGAGGTTATCTTTTCAAGAAGGCTGGAACCACCTAAAAACATTACGAATGTACATTCCACACTTTGGAGAAACATATATAATTTATAGAAGCATAATAAAATGTTATAGTTTTTTTTTGTCAAAGATTATAATAAAATGTATATTATATTTTTTTCTACATAAGCATATATATTTAAAAATAAAATTCGTGAAAGTACTTAAAAATATTTTTGGTATTTTATGTAGTAAATTAAATGTTACTAGTTGTGAACACAGTAATGAATTAAAGGTGGGTGTATTGCAAAGATTTCTTAGAAACAGTTGCTAAAATAACGCAGTGCTGTCTGTGCTAAATGTGCAAAACAACACTATTCCAGCAAGTGAACTGAGATATATTAAAATTTAGCAAATTGCTGGAAAAATTAAACACTTTCTGAATGCAATTTACATACATAGTTCTTGTAAATACAATTTATATATACTTGTTGATACAAACAAATTTGAATTTCTATTATAAATTGTGTTTATTTTACCCAGAATTAAGTGCATACATTTTTTGCATAAGGTAATTCCTCACATCCCATACATTATCAAAGTGGGTCACAGTAGCAAGTTTTTGTAGTATATCTGTTTATTTATCATCAAGTTCGCCAACCTCGTACAATAAACAAACATATTTGTATCACGCCCATACGAAAAGTGACTTCTCATATGTTGTTAATTTTATTTGATTTATAAAACAAAAAATTATCTACTAACAAACAAAATAACAGTTTCTATATTATAGATACCTTATACACAAGTATATTAAGATATTATTCTAACTTGTGGTTTTTTTTTTCAGAACTTATGCGGCTATTTATAAATTGCAAATATTATATATCCAGAAACACGGTAGTGACTGTACCAATAAAACCCTGGATATAATACCACTAACTGTAGCGGTAAAAATAATCGTAATAGCATAAACACTGGCATTCCTTCCTTGTTACGTATATTCCACGCGAACAGATCTAAAAGCGGTTACCTGTTACAAAAGTTTATGTACTTTTAAGTATTTACAAATGCCTAATTTGCTAAATTTAATTCGTTATATTGATAAAATGTTTATTTGGTAGCTACATGGCATACACTACCGACCATTGAAGTTAGGACAACTAGTATAATTTTAAAGAAAATCATTTTTTTCAATATTTAATACCTTTAACATTATTATGCAAATTTATACAATAAAGCATAACAACAAAGTATTTGAGACGAAAATCATCATTAGAATAAGCCTATTGAAGAGAAAATTTAATTTAACTTAATAGCAGGTAATAGTTGATATCGTACTTGTTGTGAATTATTCTATTAGTAAACCAGTTACAATATGGTGTTTGTGAAAAAAGTATTTAAAAAATGCCGAAAGAAAAGCCGACAAGTATAGAAAAGAGATCATCTATTGTCACATTATTTGAGGAAGGACATTCTGTGCGTGTGATAACAGAAAAATTAGGAGCGACAAAATCGACAGTCCATTACATAATTCGTCGCTACCGAGACACCGGAACATTCGAAGACCGGAATCGCCCAGGTCCGTCACAGATAACAACCCTCGCGGAAGATTGACGCCTTAAAGTGTTGAGCATGAGAAATCGGCGATTGACGACGCCTGAAATCGCATCGGAAATGAACGATCGATTAACAACTAAACGGCGCTTAAGGAAAGCCTGTTTATTCGGTCGCGTTGCGGTAAGAAAACCGTTACTCCGTCGTGGGAGCCGCCAGAAACGATTACAGCGGGCCAAAACTCATAGAAATTGCACTGCAGAAAATTTCGGAAAAGTTCTTTGGACTGGCCAGTCTAAGTTCGAAGGGTTTGGGCACAAACGCATGGTTTTTGTATGGGTTGGAGTTGTTTTAGCAGTGCGGGGATCAAGATCTCATAAAAATTGACCGCATTATGCGCAAAGAAAATTATAGACGCACATTGTTGTAACGTCAGGATCGCGGTTGATTGGGGAGAACTTCGTGTTTGTACATGATTATCTCGCGTTTCAAGTAGAGGATAATGTTTTGAAAATCGTGCCCAGGCCTCCACACAGTCCGGATTTGAGCCCCATCGAATTAGCTGGAGAGATTAGTAAGAAAAGTCTGCCCAACTTCGAAAGAGCACTTGCGGCAACTTCTCCAAGCTTAATGAAACAATACAGTGCTACTACAGAAGAAATAGACGCTTTCAATGTTTTATTAATCCAAAACTAATAACGTTATTATAAATTCGTTTAAACTATTTTATAAAGTGATTCTTAAAGTTTACTTTGGGAACTCATAAGTGCTCAATATAGGCTCCTCCTGTCACACGGCACACATCAAGGCGATAGTCTAGTTCATTCCAAACACAGTGTAACATATCTGCGTCGACATTTTCCACAGCTCTCGTGATGCGTTGTTTTAACTCGTCTAAATGATTAGGAAGCGGAGGGACGTAAACCAAGCCTTTCACAAATCCCCATAGAAAAAAACGCACGGTGTAAGATCGGGGCTCCTTGGTGGCCACCGTACGAGAACGGGGTTGTCCGCTATTGCACGGCCTATTCAGCGCTGTGGAAGTGTTTCGTCCAGATAATTTCTAACGACACGGTGCCTGTGAGGAGGTGCTCCATCCCGTTGGAAGATAAAGTTCCCCCCGTCCTCATGCAGTTGAGGCGTCAACCAATTGATCAACATTTGATGAAATGTAGCCCCCGTTACTGTGTTTTCTTCAAAAAAGAAAGGACCATCCACTTTTGTGCGAGATACAGCACAGAACACATTCACTTTTGGAGAATAACGCAAATGCTCCATCAACACTCTCTGAGGTTTAGTCCCTCATATTCGGACGTTGTGTTTATTCACCTTGCCACTTATGTGGAACGTTGACTCGTCACTGAAAATTATCCGCTCGCAAAACTCATCTTCATTACGTTGCAGCATTTCACTGCAGAAATCTTGACGTTTAAGCTTGTCATCTTCACGTAGATGCTGTACCAACTACAATCTGTAAGGCGTCGGTTTTAGTCGTTTACGTAAAATTTTCCGCACAGTTGGTTGCGGAATTTGTAGTTCCAAACTTGGACGTGTTGTTGACTTTTGTGGACTTCGTTGGTAAATAGCACAAACACGTTCCACTGTTTCTTCTGACACACGAGGTCTTCCCGGACTTTTGCCTTTACATAAACACCCTGTCGTTTCAAATTTATTGTACCAATCATAGATTGACTGTCTAGAAGGTGGTGCTTTTCCAAACATGTTCGAAAATGTCGTTGGACAACAGTTACGGAGTTCGTTTTGGCAAATTTAAGCACGCAGTATGCTTTCTCAGTAGAGTTTGCAGCCATCGTAGCTATTAAGCTTGCGCAATACTACCAACTGTACTATCGAAACTTCTACAGTTCCTCAACCTGACAGCGCAAAATGCATGTCGATATCACAAATAACTTTTGTTTTATACAATACCAAAGGTATCTATTTCTTTTATAGTAACGCTGTATTTCCCAGGAAACTCCGACAAAATTAACAGACCGCCTGTCACGAATGGTCCGTAATAAAAGCTAAAGGAGGATTCTTCGATAAGAAGAAAGTATAATATTTTAATGAGAATGTTTTGTTTTATTTTTTTATTTCTTTTTGTTGTTTGTTTATATTTTTGTTTCTACGAATACATTTTTATTTTTATTTAATTAGCAGTAATTTACTAGTACTTCAATGGCCGCTAGTGTATATAGTCCTGGATAGAAAACCTATTCATGTTAATTTTTTTTAAATTATCTAAAAGTTGTATTTGTTTAGAAATTATATGCTTATAAATGTAATTTTTTCTATTTTACCTGTAAGTTAAAAAAATAAAATACTGGAACACTATCTAAACATAACGCATACCTGAAACCACAACTTATCCATATTGCAGTCAATGTCTCAATTACTAAGACTACCGGATACATAATTTCAATATCTAACACTATACAACGGCCTACTTATAAGTATAAAAATAAATATAGAAAAACTAATTTCTTTGAGACGATTAATTAAGTGTTACTATTATAAATATTTAAACTGCCTGCATAACATGAAACAAAATTCGCCTTTAAACTTGTATTCACCCAAACAATGTACCATTTTAAATTTTAACAATACTTCATAAATATTGATTAAACTGAGAGCATGTGTAAGGCAAATTCTATAATACCTACTCTTAATTATTAAGTATAGACTAAACTCATAGTGACAGTTCTACGAAAGTAATAATTATTAAAAACATTAAAATACATACTATGTTTCATTTTTACTTTATTTTGTATTTTATAATTTGTTTAATTTATGATGAAATATGAGTGCGTTTGAAAAAAAAAAACGGAAGTCGAAAAGGAAGCTCCTATCAGTAGCTGTTTCCCACTCCCACGCTTGGCCCGTGCCTCATAATCTCTGCTGGTTACACATTTTCCTATTTTACAGGTCACACACTATACGACTGTATGTCAATCCTTTATTTATTTTATCAATAGACCCATTTAGGAATTTTAGTAGATAATATGAATGAAATAATAGCATGAATTAAGTTGTGATTGGAATGTCTCGTTTAGTAGGTCTCTGTTTATAATTAAATTGGCAGATATCGTATTACAACCTCACATTGCGATTGTTCTCGATGACATGAGCCTAGTTATCTAACCCCGAATTGATAACAACTTACAATTATTAGATGGAAAAGCGCTCCAGATACTATAGCAAAATGCGACTAAATGGAGGAAAAAATAAAATATCTACGAAAGTTAAAACGAAGACAGACCGTGATGCAAACTGATGAGGGAAGTTGTAACATTTTTCACTTTAGAATCTTTATAAATTGTAATAATGGTTAAAGATTAGGTACTCCACGCAAAAGTATGGCCTTTCAGTTGCGTTTCACTTAATTTTTAAACTTCAATTTTATTAAATGCAAAAAAACACACTGATGCCTGCAGTCAACGGAGCAAGTTAGTAAATGGCATGTCATTAAAACCGCTAAAAATGTCGAGAGAAGAGAGAGAGAGAGACCAGCAGAAATATGGGAAAAATATCGCCAAGATATTGCAATATATAGGAAGGCAGCGGAACTATGCACAAAACCCTTAACGAACCAACAAGCAATCTTGTTACATACTTTGGGAGGGAAGCACTTAGTATCTACAATACATTTGAATTTGAATTTGAAATAACCCCGAAAGAAGATGGCACGATACCATAATTAAAAGATGTATTAACAGTACAGATGATATTAGATGCATTTTCTCAACATTTTACTTCTTATAAGAATGAAACGTATTTGAGACATGAATTTTTTTCGAAACGAAACAACAACCACAGAACAAAGTTTGAATGATTTCTTAATAGACATAAAAACGAAGAGTAAAGACACATTGATTAGAGATAAAATTGTTAGTGGAATAAAAAATAATGAACTACGAAAGAAATTATTAGAAATTAGAAATTTGCCGTTATCAAAATGTATCGATATATGCAGAGTGGAGGAAGAAGCGTCGAAACAGTATAATAAAATGACGAAAAGTAGAGAGTAAAGAAGTAAATATATGCAAAAAGAAGAAACGTATAGTGAAAGAAAGAACGAAGGATCAGAATGAACATTAAAATACAAATCGTAATACATGTGGAAAGTGTTGTATGAACATGAATATGGAAATTACCCAGCGGAAGGTAAGAAATGTCTTAAATGTCATACACTTAATCATTTCCCAAACACTTGTAAAAGTAAGAAAGTACATGATGTAGAGAAAATAAAAATAAAAGTAACTAATCGGACAATGACAAAAATTGGTGCGATATATGAAAACACTTTACGAGTAAATAACGTTGATAAGGATTGGACACAAAATATTAAAGTAGAAAATATGGATATGCTATTTAAATTAGACACAGATAGTCAAGCACACATTATACCGTTGAAAATGTTTAAATAATTAAATGTAAGTGAAGAAATTAAGAAAACAGATAAAAAATTAATATCATACTCAGAGGGTATTGCAAAGTTAACATACACATTATTAATTAATAGATAGAAATAATTAAAAAAAATAATTTATTGGAGAGAATTTTCAACGTAGATGAAGATAAAAGTAATGAAGACATAGAAGATATAAGAATACAAGAAATATTGAAACAATACCAGGATATGTAAAGATTGCAAGTTTTTTTACAGTGAGAAAATAACAAATTAATGTATTTCTGCTTTTAACTGTAATAATTAGGAGTAATTTTTCGCAAGAATTTTTTTTCTGCTCACGCAGGATTCGAACCTACTTCCCCCCGTTAGCCGGACGGGCGCTTTACCAGGAGGAGAAAAATTTTCCTTGGGATAAATTACTCCTAATTATCACAGTTAAAAGCAGAAATACATTAATTTGTTATTTTCTCACTGTAAAAAACTTGCAATCTCTGCATGTTTGTCGTCCTGCCGGCCTTTCAAGATCTAATATCAACATATGTTCGGTTAAAACGCTCGAACCTCGACCTTTACTAGCTTAATTGGTAAAGCGCCCGTCCGGCTAACGGGGGTTAGGTTCTAATCCTGTGTGAAGAGGTGTCAAAACGAAGTACAAGATATAACTTCCAAAAAATTACGAACCAACAGTAGCGAATTGTAGAAAAATACCACAAGCATTGCTAGGAAAAGTGAAGCAGGAAAAAAACGGACGAGGCAACAGAATGGGTTCATCCAATAGTAATAGTGAAAATAGTTCAAAACAAAGGCCTAAGAATTTGTATGGATCCAAGACCACTAAACAAATATATTAAAAGACCATCAGTAAATTATTTATTCCCTTCCTTGGAGAGCGTCATTGCAGAAGCAAGTCTGGCAGAGGCAAAGTATTTTACTGTTTCAAATGTAAGTACTGCTTTTCACCAAATTCCTTTAGATGGAAGTAGCTCTAAATTATGTACAATTTAAATTACTCCTTTTGGAAAATATCAGTATGAAAGACTACTCTATGGATTATCGTGTGCATCAGACATCTTTCAAAATGAAATTAATAAAATCACTAGTCAAATTAAAAACACAATTGCTTATGCTGATGACATTTTAATATTTGGTTCAACTTTGAAAGCACATAATGATACACTAGAGAAAGTTCAATATAAAATTCAAAGATAATAAAACACAATTAGATATTCAAAGAATTAAATATCTTGGGTTTATAATTTCGAAGAACGGTATAGAAATATCCGATAACAAAATAAATCAGTACGAATGGTGAAAAGTCATAAAAGTAAAAAGAAACATCGAACATTTTTGGGCATTATTAATTACTTATCAAAATTTATACCCAAACTTATCAAAAGAAACACAATTTTTAAGAAACTTGTTAAAGAAAAATGCATGTTGGATATGGGGAAAACGTTTTTAAAAATATTAAAACCCTTATTACAATGGCACCAGTTTTAACATTCCTTAACCCAAAGAAAGATGCATAAGTAATGTACCGACGCCAGTAAAGAGTCAATTGGGGCAATCTTTAGAACAAGAAGGCAAACCAATCTCATACTTTTACAAATTTCAATAAGAGTAAATTAAATTATTCTGTTATTAAAAAGAATTAGCTATCAACATTTTCATTATTATTTTTATGGCCGAAATGTGACCATTAGAACTGACCACAAACATAGATTTATTTAATAATCCTATTGATGCAATGTCACCCAGAATTCAAAGTATGTTATAAAGGTTATGAAATGTAATTAAAATACTATAAACATGGGTTGATAATTCGGTGTTTTATTGTGATCTGTACACTGCAATAAACGGAGCAAAAGGAAGCGAAATCTTTGCTTTGGCTCATTTGGCTGCGACAGTATACTACTACTACTAAAGTATAAAGAAATCTAAATCATTCTGGATACTTTGCAAGATTCTTTTTATAATTTACAGCTCTGCGTTCGCGAAATACGTGTAGGTCTACACGCATAATATATCAAATTATAATTTATAATAAAATATATATTAAATAAGAAAAAAATATGTCCAACAGTGTGATAAATCATTTTGATATATTTTCCCATGAAATGGACAACATTCCAGCTAACTTAAATCACTTCGCCGTTGTTCTTGTGTCGAAGGTTACCGGCCCATTTTATTGCCCCATAAACACAAGGTCAAGCCCTACACACACGTATTTACTCAGCATGTGCAAGTACCCACAAATAATACGTGTACATACCTACAGAATTCAAGCAGCGTAGTATAAATGTAAATATTAATGTCAACCGTAAATAATTCACCACATAAATTGCATATCGATTTTAACCCCGTATTTTCTATATGGATAACGTTTTGCAGGTACATTAGAAATTACAAATAACAAAGCGCAAATCTAATTGTTAGAATAACAATTAACTAGGGGCACACTTACAAGAATTATACACAATAATGTCAGAATTTTATACAAATAATTGAAAACAGCTATAATCCTGACAATCCTAGTGTACCTGTATTGAAATTCAGCATAAAATGAGATTCAACCACTCTAAACATGAAATGTGTATGAAACATTTTTTTTCCCGTAACTTGTAAAAAATGTAACATCCCGAAAGAATAAATACAATTTGAGATTGTCATTTTGTGATGTTTCAGGAACATTGTAATTGCACAAAGTTAAGCGCGCACGCGTAGTTCCGTATTTGCCAGAAGAAAGAGAGATTATGGTCAGATGCTGCGATTTTCTATGTAAAGTGATTCTGGTTAGTGCGGTTACAAATTTGTATGAATATGAACATATGAAACAGCTATTATAAACTCACGGCAAGTACGTTTTAACGCTTTATAATCCACTTTTGTTTTACTAAAAATTGTTTGGCAATAGGGATTTACGAAAACTGGCTTGTAAACTATCTGCCAAGTTCATATTCTGTTATAGCACATTGCAAATGATAGAAATCGGAAAGTATAGACATACTGAAAGGTAGGTATGTTTTGTGAAATTATTTTTGCGCATCTAATAGTTAAAATAAAAATATTGTTAGTGTTCGACTTTTTGTTTTTTTTTTTTTTCTTTTATGTGCCATAACCCAGATAACACGTAAGCTTACGACAAGCTTGCCACTTGCTTAACTTTACCTTGTCCAGACAAGCTTAACAGTAAAAGGTTAATGCTGGGGTTAATGCAAGGTTGCGACAAAGTTATTATATCATGGTACGGTGACTTCGTGTATTTCCGGAGTGATTCGGCGTCAATCGTTCATCGAGTATTGATTTTTTTTGGTTTAACCGCCATTCCGCTATTCTGTCATCCACCGCCATTGTTTGTTGTGTTCAGTTGTGTCGTATGCGTTTGAGCTGTTTCAGTGTATAATAGTTTAAAACATCTTCCATGCAAAAGTAAGTATTATCTAATTTTATATCTTTTACTAGATATGCATTGTTGCTTCAAGAATATCAATAGTTTATAATTTAACCGATGAACCGATTGGTACAGAGAAAAATGGAGATGGCGTGGCCAGGCTCGGTATAATATTTTCTACTAATTCCATTTGATTTACTACTGTACCGTATTATATATACCGTTCCTGCGAATACCGTAGTAAACATCACTTACAATAAATAAAAAAGAACATGTATTAAATTGCCCCAACTATTGCATATAATTCTAACCTAATTTTCCACACCATAAGCGCATAAGCCAATGCACTTAGTTTAAAAAGTTATAGTTTATATTTGCTAGCTAGCTAGCTTGTGGTATAATTTGATTTTATGTAATTCAGAAATTTTGAATAATTAAATGTTTGAGGTTTTTTCAAATTCAAAAATATACATATAAATTCAGTGTTATAATGAACAAGAATATTATATATATATTTGTATCTCTTATTTCAAGAAATCATTCTAATGTTATCAAATATTTTTTAGGAACCGATTACAGTAATGAGCATCACCAAATTAAATTAAACCAAGTAATGTGGAAGGTCTTAGAAGATTTTTCTTTCATAGCAGAGCATTTAGAAACTAAAATGGATACGGTTTTAGATTTGGCCCAACAGACTGCCGCAATACAACAGGCATTACATATATAATAACTAATAAGGATTAAGAGGAGAATCAATTTCATAACTTATGAAATTCTTTTTCAGCAAATATAGAAGCTTCTATGACATTAGTAAACCATCAAATAGTTGAAAACTCTTCTTGGAGAAAAAAAGTTGGTGAGTAATTGATATTATTTAAATTATTACCTAGTTTTATTTTCTAAGTCCGAAACCATGCATGTTCATTTATTGAATTAATTCCAACAAAAAATTTACAGATTCGATATTTGATATCAACCCATGGAAGGAACGTTAAGAGTTTGAAACCAACCATCTAAAAAACCACTAGAGGACAATATTGACGCAAATCCTTCTCTAACAGGAAAAAGCTTAAAAAACCTTTTCCAGAAGACTGAGATGCTTAAAATTATTTTTGATGAGTTTTTTAATTTAATAACCACTAAGTATAGTAAAAATAAGGTAGTTTTTATTTTGTAATAACGGGGAAACAGTTACTTTTCATAATATCCACGACGACTTGTTGACTCTTGGAAACTGATAGCCGTTTCCCCTGTTCCATCTCTGGTATTGTTTTATTTTTTAATAGTTGTCCTTTTTTATTACAGAGAATCGCGGCAACACGATGGCAAAGGAAAATAGATTATAGTGTTTTTCTATATAAATATAAAAACGCAATCTAAATATGTATATATAAATATGTAGAAGTTTTTTTTTATTAAATACTGAAATTCTAATTATTTGAATTCTAGCAATTTTACTTGATGCAAACAGATGTGATTTTGAAAACAATTAAAATATTTTAGGAGACGATGAACGGCATGCGAAATAATAAAACGACGCAAATGATATCTAATTTACTAAAATTCTCTGTTTTGTTTAGTAATAATTTTGCAAAAAACATTTTTGGAAGCACTTGGAAGTTACATAAAGTTTATTTGTACGAAATTTATTTTGGTTTCAGTTTGCTGGTTATATCTTTCCTTAAAATATTTTAGTAATTTTCAAAGTCACATGAATAAGAGGTCATATACCCAACTCCTTTTCTTGACTATAGCCAAGCTTTAGAGAAAGCTTATACAAACTTTGATAAAGGCTTACAACAATCAAAACAAAATAGGAATTGGGTATTAATTTCTTCATTTTCTTGGTTTTTAGGTCAAAAATATGGAAATGTACATTAATAAGGACGTTTCACTTTGATTTCAAAAGCTTTCTCAAGTATACATATCAAAATATAAATTGTAAATGGTGTAAATTATAAGTAAATTGTTTAATAAATGATAAAATCATAATTCAAAATTCAACAAAACATTGTTTACTATGAATTTTGAATATATCTTATGTTTTTTTTAAAGATAGCGTAAATAGTATGTTTTGATTATTTGTTGTTAGTAGAATATGAAAAATCGAATTTTGTAATTAAATAGATCTTTAAAATATTGTATTTAGCTATAAAATGAAGTTTATTTGAAATAATTTAAATTTATAGACATACAAAAGCAGTTAACTATAAAAGACATATTACAATATACAATGTTTCACAAAACTATATAACTTAATTTTAGAGCTAAATACAATATTTTTAAAGATCTATTTAATTACAAAATTCAATTTTTCATATTTTATTAACAACAAATAATCAAAACATACTATTTTGAAACGCTATCTTTAAATAAAACATAACGATATATTCAAAATGCATAGTAAACAATGTTTTGTTTATTAAATAAAAAAATTATTTTAATTTACACAATTATAATTTATATTTTTACATATATCTTGAAAAAGCTCTTGAAATTAACACGAAACGTCCTTGTTAATGTACATTTCTATATTTTTATGACCTAGCAACCAAGAAAAAGAAGAAATTAATATCCAATTCCTATTTTGTTTTGATTGTTACAAACTTTTATCAAGGTTTGTACAGGCCTTCTCTAAAGCTTGGCTCAACATTGTCATTCCAACCTTGTCATATGCTTTTCCAGACAAGCTTAACCTGTAACCTTGCTTGGGAAAAACCTTGTCCTATGTCAACTAGCAAGCTTGTCACAACCTTGCAGCAAGCTTGCACCCTTGCCATAACAAGCATGTTGACAAGCTTTTTCCCTTGTCGAAACAACCTTTAAAAAGGCTTGTATAAACCTTAAATTGTTATCTGGGAAATATTTTGAATTGGTTATAGCCAACTGGCTTCGGCAAACCAATGTACGTTACCAAGGATCCAAATTTAACTAAAAAAATTGTATTTATACATTTTTTATTTATATTTATATTACGGGACTTCCGATCATTATCCCCACAGAAATGTTTCTTTCGGTATATTAGAAACGAAACATAAAATGGGGCGTACATTAGCAGTTTCAGAGGTGTTGCAAATAGTAAAAAGTTTGTTTCAGAAACTTTCCTGAAACACAAAAAAAAAAAATACTGAGACGTTTATGCAATTCCTCGCAATATAATTTATTTTTTCACTTTTCTTAAGGCGTTTGTTGCCAAAAAAAATGAGGTACCAAAAATTCTTTAAATAAATTCTTAAAATTGTTAACAGTTTGTTTTACTTTTTCGCACAACGTCGGAAAGTTACAAACAACTAATACAACATAAATACCTACAATTTAATGAACAGAAAAAGTGAACGCTAATAGACGTTGGTGACTTAGGGCGTAACAGTGATGGAGGTGTTTTCCGCACATCTCGATTAGGCCGATGGCTAGAAAAAGGAGGGCTTCATCTGCCACCAGCTGAAAAACTACCACGAAATAAAAATGGACCAATTATTTCCTTTTTCTTCTGTGGAGATGAAGCGTTTCCGTTAAAAAAATATCTTATGCGATCTTACCCTAGAAGAGTTTTAACGAATAAAAAAACGGTAGTGGTGGGCACTATCGATAACTATCGATAGTTTTCACTATCGATAGTTATCGATTCGATTCGAATTCATAATTGAATTAGTTTACGTAAATAGGAAATGTAAATACATATGCTTGAATATTTAAGCAATTGCTTTATTTATAGATTATTCCAGTCAATATTTATGATTTTTTTGTTACTTAAGTTTTTCAATCAACGTATTGACCAAATAATAATGGTCTTCCTCAAGCTGTTAAAAAAATTAAGTAACAAAAAAATAAAATATTGTTCCTTTAACCGCTAGTTTAGTTATCATTACAAAAGAGCGATTTTTTATTAACATTACAACAAATATAAAAATTTGGATCGCACACATAGCTCCTGGTAAAAATAAAATTTTAAAATTCTCAGCATTTTATCTATTAACCTTATTTCATATTTGCATTCACACAAATTGATGTATTGTAATATGGACACAAATTTATATGAATAGTACTTATGTAGTTAACCAGCTAGTAAGCAATAGTAGATAAAGTTTTGCGTCCGATATATCTACTTTATTTTTTTAATTTTTATTAAACAGAAGATCCTACCGTAAGCACCATCTGTAGGTTTATAGCTGCACTGCATATTCCAAAGGAATTATAATTAAACTCAGACTTGTTTAGACATTTTCTCTAATACAGTTTACAATTATTATACAAAGATCAAAGAAAAGGTATTGTTTACTGGATACAACATAATTCAATAATTAACATATTGCATTCAATATATTCATTACAATATACACGTTTTTTCGCGACCTAAGATTTTGAAACATATTTTTGAAGCGGTTTCGTATTATATGCCATCAATTTTATGTTCGCTAAAATACATACTTTTAAAAACTTTTAAATGTGTTAATTACTTGCAATAAAGAACGTCAGAGATACACACAGCGGTATAGCCTTATCAAAACAATTTGAAGGGGTAAAAAGCAAGAGCATTTTTACATGCAAATGAGTTATGTGTAGATATGGGTTGTCTAGAATTCAAATTATTTAATGGCATAAAATTTTTCAGCTTGCTCTCTTTTGCATTTGTACCTTTTTACTTCTCACCCCTTCATTTCTCAATTATTATTTATTGTTACTAGACAAAAATTTTACAAGATTTTAATGCAGTAAAACAATGACGCGTACCCTTTACTTTCATAATCGCTTCCTCTGGAACGAGCGACGGCCACCGCGGGCCAATAAAACTCGCTGAATTATTAAAATTATCGTCACCGAAAACGCCTTATGATTATTTGGAATATCAGGTAATGTAAAGTATATTTATATTATTTGCAAAATAGTTATAGTTGCATGACATCTACATTTCTGGTTCCCTCCCGTCTCCTGGAGTCAACAAATATACAGTCGCCGACATTATTATTTAGCACTCGAACGAATGTCTCGACGCCTTGATGGTGCTAAATGTTAATATCGGTGACTGTACATAACATACCATCAATAGTCAATAAAACTGTGGTTCTATTAGAAACGGCTTCTGTAACTCTACATTAAATAACAAAAACAGACTACATGTACTATTTATTTATCAAAATAATAAAATATTTCTTTAGTATAAAACAGAATAACCATCCATGTAAAAAATATCTCATTCATTTTATAATAAATACACGTATATACAAAAGTAAAAACATTCTAATATAGAAATATACACAATATTTGCAACAAATTGACATTTGTTAAAAGGAATGTCTCGTTGTTGCACCTTCATCTGGGTTACTGCTTTCTGTTGTTAATTGTGATAACCAACTATTGGGAGAATACAATTTCCTCTTTTTGGGCTTAACATCCGATTTGTTAGCTGAAAATTATATATTGTTTCTTTAAAACATTCACGTCGCGAACAAAACAATAAGTAACTACCTTTAGAACGTGGTCGTTTCATGCTTTGACAAAGTGCCTCTATTAATTGGTCATTTTCAGGAGTAGGCTCAAAGTAACCTAGAATGTATGAAGAAAACCTTGATCGGGTTCTGTAAATAATAAAGAACCATTTGGTACATATACATATTTTAAGGGGCAGCTAAACAATGCTAACTTAGACATAGTTTATGTGCTCCAGGAAACTTATTTCAAAATTAGCGGGAAATGAAAAGAACATGGTGGGTAAGAAAAGTATTCATGCGCTTGCTTTTTTCGCATTTTTTTTTAATTCTAGGTTTTACACAATAAATTAAAAGATTCGACAAGTTTTATAAATAATAATAGATTTGTTCCTTTGAGGCTCTGAGTTAGAACACAAAATGCAGGGATATGTAATGTATAAATTGTTCTATTTGATTCGAGCAATATTGCATTGTGGCGCAAGTATCTATTTGCGTTGAGGATCTTAAACTATCAGTGGAGGTAGATTTTTGTTGAAGGCACGTAAGACATGAATGCAGCTATAAACTACATAGTTTGTGTGTTTTTTTAACTCCATAACATTTATGTTACGACGCAAAGCTTTGCTTCATAAAAACATTGTCTTGCGTCATGAATGTTACATCATTGTTTTTTTGTGCGTTGTAACGCAAAGCAACAAAAAGAACAAGGCAATTAAATCTAAGACAGCTATGTTGTGGTATTAGTTGTACGCAGTGTCTAACTGAATAAAAAAATTAATAATAACAAAGTGTTTAGTTAATTATAATAATAATTCTAGCGATGAGTAAGATAAAGGAAGTGAATTTCGTTTTACAAAGAAGACACCAATGCCAACTATATATACAGGCCTACGCCATGGGATGGGAGTAGGTACCGTGTCGGGTATTGCACGGTGTGCACATGGCACATTGATACATAGAGATACAGATGTTATGCCGATCCGCTGTTGCGGCCGGTCTTCGCAGGGTACCTCTCATTTAAATGTCCGGAGCCCGAGTAATATCTAGAAAGCAATGACCAGACATATTCGCGTTTTGTCGGTAAATCTTCGAAAATCGGTAAGCAACCAAAGAAAGTAATATTAATAAGCACAAGAATTAAATATTTAATATGCTCATTCACAAATAAAATGGGAAAAATACTGTTTTTTTTATAGGCTAACCCATTCATCGGTGAAGACGATATATCTCGCGATATAAAAATAAAATGAATCTGATTACTTGAGACAGATAAACTTGCTAGTGTAATTTGCAAATGATAAAGTGATAATCAATGCACTAATAGAACTGCCAGATGTTGCAGGGATAAACAGCTTACACTAGATTTGTTCCTTTTTGTATTAGCGTTATCCTGACTCCTCAGCATCAGTAGACGGGTTTACAGCGTATGCATGCGACAAAGTCAAAATGTAATTTGATTGATGTAGGTTTTATGATTTACCTCTCGGTCGCAGAAGCTACATACGCGTCCACAGAAGACAGAGTGGTTCGAATTTCAACTAAATCGCATCGACTCCATAGAGTACTCGCCATATCGGGTGGATGTTAAGCTGCGCGAAAGTGTTACGTCATAAACTACTATCCAATCAAAAAATATAGCACAGGAAGGGCTACTTCAATAGTTATACTACATGACTTTTAATAAAAAAAATCCATCTGTTTTTAAATGTTCGATGGCGATCGTTTAGGCATTTGAACATGCGACCATGTATAATTTACGCACATTTTCTATCATACGTTTATTGTGACACTGTAGATCAGATTGTACCAAAACGTCAAACATCCAAATAAAAGTTTCAGTTTTCGGTGCTGTCTAGATCCATTGTTTCGTAACTTATGACTTTTACTTATTTTTAAAATTGCTTGTCAAACTATAAAATAGTAATTGAGTAACATCAAAACATATTTTATTATGTATATGATCTCTTAATTACCAGCGGCAAGATATAAAAATTAAAAAAAAAGCCAATAAAGACTGGCGAATCATTTTACTTTGCAATTGAAAATATGTAGTTGCAGAATGCAATATCAGAGAATATTAAGGCATCAGATTTCCTAACAGCTATTTGCTGGTTTAATTATTTTCGCATCACTCATATGAACTTAATAAATAAAATGCAAAATAAAAGAATATGAAAGAAAAATATTTATTATGTACTGTATTAGAAATATAACTATAGAACTACGATGTTTTAAATTGCAAAGGAATAACAAAAACTGTAATAATTAAGCACCATCTAAAAGAAAAGAAAAATCCTCATCACAGAACTCGTTACCAATGTTAATAAAATTATTAGATATTGTTCAGTTGGAATGGTATGTCAACATATATTTGATCGTTCATATGTTCGAATGTTGCTAAGGGTTTTTTTCTTGTTAGTTCCACTGCATCATCCAATTTAAATGTAACATACCTCAATAATACAAACAAACAAACATTATACACACTAACATTGTACATTTTTTACAGTGTTTACCCGCAAATTGCTTTTTATAATAATCGGAAACATTTCACACTATTTCATCAGCTTCTAGGTGAAATATTTTCGGCTTCGTTGGAGTTAAAGACACTATATGAATCTTAGTTCGATTCAGCTCTCTTATACATTAAAATTCAACAATGTTACCCCAAAATACCACAAAATATTCTTAAACATCTTTAAAAAAAAGCTGTGATGATATAAAACAAACAACATCAACGTAAATAAAGAAAACTTACGAAAAACACTAATGGCAGAAGTAAATAACAGCGCCGCGAAAAATCTAAACAAACAAGATGACGCAACACTATGTTTGTTGGACAGTCTAATCATAACACTAGTACTTTCTTTTCATTGCACTATCTTTATTCGGTGTCACGTTCTGCGCTAGATCCATCCGATTTGGCGAGGAATCTACAAAGTTTCGCAACATGGCGCCACTCAAATCTGGAAACCCTACTATTTGTGTCAGTTACAGATGAACAAAATAAAGCGTACCTACGTATATATGACATATACGTTTTATTTTATTTTTGAGTGCTATTTAATTTTTATTATGGCGAGAAAATATTTAAAGAAAATTAAAGAACTTTTAGTTAGAAGCAACAATGATGAAGGCTCCAACAGCGAATGGTCAGACGATGAAGAAACTGCGAGTTGGACAATGTAATCAAAACCTGATAAAAAATGGAATTTCAGTGGAAGTAGGAATAAATAGTAATCACAGAGTCTTCTACTCCTTCAGAGACAAAAAAAAACGAATTCCACTGGATACCCAATATGTTTTTACCAGATATTCATGTTTTAATAATGAGTTTGATTGGCTGCATAATTCAAGGTAACAGAGCGGTAGATTTATTGCAGATGAGACCTATAAATTGCAAGAATATCCATGTTGTAAAGATAAGTCAGATTGCATAAAAAGATGAAAATATGTTGATTTCAAAGAACTCTATTGTTTCTTGAGCACTGTTTCTCTAATGCATACTAAAAATCAGAAGTAATTAAGTATTGATCTACGGATCGATACATTTGCTTACCAATATTCAATAGGCTCATGAAAAGAGATATAGGTACAGGCTGATGATGGCACATTCTCAAGGTCACTTTTAATCTTCTATCTAATGGTGTACTTGAAATTTTTATACAACGTTTCGGTTCTTTCGGGCCATCGTCCACTTTCTTATTTCTTATGAGCGCCATATTGGATTTTCACACCGGTCGTTTTTTTTTCTGATTTTAACCGTGTGTAACATGTTGACAAAAGTTTTTGATATTAGGCTTTAATGACCAAGAATCTGATTTAAGGTTAAGTAATGAATTGATGTAATTTCCAACTGTCATTCCATCACTTCTATCACTCCAATAATCGTTGCATTAGCAATAGAAAAATGAAAATCAACAAAGAGAAACGAGATATATGCATTTTTTATTCATCGAATCGAAATACACCAACAGCGAGTACAAGATATTTATAATTATGTCTTGATCGACGACAACCATATCAACCATATCGTACCATTTTTTCTCGATCTTGATAAAAATGTAGTCCAATATGGATCGTTTACCAAGCCGCGTAGTGTTTACGGTAACCGGAATTTGGAAAAAAATCAATAAGATATTTTGCAAATGGTAAATTAAAGGTATGTTTCTACAAAGTTTATGTAAATTATGTATTGTTTTTTTAAGTAAATAATAATCCATCAACAAGAGAAGTAGCGTCAGACTCGAGTATGAAATAAGCTTAAACCGTACAAGGTCCATGTTAACCGTAGTTGATAAATTAAGACGACTGGAATACTATAATTGGTTACTGAGAAAGTTAGAAGACGACGAAAATCATATGGTCAGATTAATCTAAATTTACCTATTGTGGAATGCTTAATAGAAATTCGGAGCACTATCGGGCATTGCAGATACTGCAATGCAGAACCCTATGCAAAATAGAGCAAGGAGACCCCGATATTGTTTTGGTTTAAACGTTCAGATGAGAACCGTATTATAGAACCAGTAATCTATGAAGAGACATTAAATGGGGCTTCTTCACATATACGTATTTAACTCCTTAGATAATAATACTACATTAAATCAGTTGCGGTAACAACATTTGTGGTAATAACAAGATGGCGCACCAGCTCAAAGTGCTGGAATTGTACGCAACTACTTAAGTCAAGAGTTTCCAAACCGTCGGATTGGAAATGGTGGAGCAATTGTGCGTTAATGAAAATGGTGGCATATTTGAACATTTATTGTAATTATTGATTTATTGTTTTCTTTATATTATTTTTATTGTTATTTTAATTTATTGTTACAAATAGCAAAATTTAACAAAAACACACCTTTAATTTATCATTTAAAATATCCCTTTAATTTTTCCAAAATTCCGGTTACCATTGTTAGGATACAACTGTAAATAGCTTGCTATTGTGTTAAAAAAATGCATAACATATCTCGTTCTTCTTCGTTGGTATACAACATTTCTCTATTAGTAAACAATGATAATTAAAGTAATTGACCGTTCAAAATTTCATGGTTACCTTATTTAATCTTAAATAGGATTCTTCGTCAATTAATGTAAATAACATCTAAAACTTTTGTCAATATGTTATACATGGTTGAAATCAGAAAAAAAAAGCTCTTTTGAAAATCTCAAACGTCATTTGTTCTAAGTCTACTTTCTCTTCGGGATCATAATATCCACAAAATTTGGCAACTTTGCTAAATTTAAATCTTTCGTCTATCTTAAGCGAGATCTCATGGTGAGAATCGAAAATGAATCAGCCTGTATATTTAATTCTACAGAAGCTATTGCATTTCTCAGACAATAACAATGTACTCCTGGCAAAGGATTAACTGATTAAAATCGGAGCTATTATTGATCATCTTAGAAAGAAATTCAGAGAAGCATTTGTGCCCACTCAAAATTTGTGCACTGATGAGAGTTTGACGCTCTGACATGGTCGATTCTATTTCAGGCAATATAGATCAATAGATATTATTTTCATTGTAGTGCCAAATTGGATACAATATATTCTCAAATGCAAAATATATACCCTCAAAACTTCAGATTCGGCGTTAAATTCTTCTTATCATGTTATTGTTAGAGTGTATATTGGACTTTATAATATACAATGGTACATACAACAACTGAAACTTCAGCAATAAGTACAACATTGGGAAATCAGGCAGCATTGTCATGATCTTACTTGAACCATTTGTAAATAAGGGCCGCAGTTGTCAAAAATGATTAAGCCTGCAACTAGTTGTAAGCAAATCTGATTCCTTAATACTCTCTGTTCTGCAACTATTTCAATTGCAAAGTATTATTCCTTTTAGCACTTACTTATAAATACTTTAAACTAATAAATCTCAAAATATTGCCTTTGATAACTAGGTTGACGTTTAAGGTTGTTACAAAATCAGGCTGATTCACTATAGGCCGCTTTACAGTTCGCAATTTTTTTATTGCGTGCAATAAAATTGCGCGCAATGAAATATTAAGACAAGTTCTATTCCGCCTGCGCAATTTGTATTGCACGCATTTAAAAAAATTGCGAATTGTAAAGCGGCCTTAGCGTATGATAATGAACATACGATAAACAATCACGTGTAAATTACACTTGTCGTATGTTCAAACATCAAACGATCGCCATTGCACATTTAAAAACAGACGATTATCTTTTTATTTATTTAGTGATGTATAATTTCTTTTCGACTGGCCGCACTGAGTGCGGCTATCGTATTCTACTGGCAGAGCCAGTGCGCACTCGCGGAGTGTCTTACGTTCCACTGCCGCACTGACACCAAAAAAAGGCGCGCACTGAGTGCAACAAAACTGGCCCTCGCTACGAATCACGGGGCCAGTTCAGTGCAGTAAAATGACGGACGCACGTTCAAAATTCGTGCTGCTAGCAACGAATTTATTGGAGGATAATTCGTCATCCTCTGATGAAGATGAGGTAAATGCATTATTAGGAGATACAAATAAACCAAAAAGAGTAGATAGAAAATTTATAGACGTAATTGAAAACTATTCGGACCAATAAGTTAATATCATATAATTGACAGTATCTATATAGATATAGCTACAATTGTTACCGCTTCATTATTGCTTATTTCCATAACACGATTTTCGATTAAACTCGTAATGTAAGCGCTAGCATATTCTTCTAAACCTAATAAAAAAATTGGTTATGCTTCAATATTCTGAGCAATCATTCTGACAAATCAAGAAGTAAACAATAACGTACTAATCAATGTAGTAATCTATCAAGTTCAGAAAAGTTTCTTTTTATGCTTCTGTACTGTATACAAATTTGTTTAGTTTAAAATGTACATAAAAACAAATTCTGCCGCCAATTTGGAGTTGAACTAGTTCTAGACATGTGTATTCTACTGGTAGTGCGATTTTATAGCACTCGGTCAGTGTTGATGTGCACGAGAGCCAAAAACTGAAAAACTCAGTGTGCCCTCGGTGTGGCCAGTCAAAAACGCCATAAATGAAGGTATTAGAATAAATAGTGTAACTTTGAAGTACACGAACAATGGATTCTTAGTACTAAAATAACGAATCTGTTGGATCTTTTAAATCCAATTCATTCCATAGAAAAAGGTCAACTTAAAATAACAAACGAAAAATAAATAAGTGCATAAAAACTTTTTTAAGCGACTACATATTTTAATTTGAATAGATAGGACAAGATAGGGCAGTTTCAGTGGAGCACTTTCGACCAATAATATATTTCCATAATATTTGAATTTCAGCGCCAAATGTTGAAATGTAAGTTGATATAAAAGGTATTTTTGTAAATATAAATCGCAATTGTTGAATTGAACTACTGTGAATAAAAACTGGACAAAAGTTTTAAAACGCTATAATACTTATAGCATTCAAAAATGGTCGAATGTACCCTATTTTCCCCTATTCCAATTATTTGTCACATCTTATCGTTAGATAAACAAAAAGTAATATAAATTATAGATTACCTCTAGGGGGTTGCAGCCGTATTCTTTCGGAGCGCCTACTTGTCATGTCGGAAGGTGTCACAGTTTCTAAAAATTTAATTTATTTAATACTTATAGCATTCATGTGCCCTATTTTTCCCTATCCCAGTTATTTGTTACATCCTATCGTTAGATAAATAAAAATGATATAAAATATGGATTACCTCCAGAAGGTTCCAGTCGTATTCGTTTGGAACGCCTCTTTGCCGTGTCGGAAGGTTTCACAGTTTCTAAAATGTATTTTTAAGTATCTTAAAAATAATGTAAAAGATGGATATTGTAGATAAATTATAATGAAAAAAAATCTTTTAGGAAATAGAAATTGAAAGGAAAGGTTTTGTAAATTCACATAAATTCCTAATAAAAAAATATCCGTAACCTACAAATGGAAATCGTATTGGTTTTACCACAGATTATAAATGTTCCACTTGCCGTCGGCATTGGTACTTCTTTGGTGACAGATATTTAACTTTGCGCAGACTACCCCACGTATATCGATACGTTCCCCTTAATTTTTTCCCGTATTGTAAATGCACTTATTTCCACAACGGCGAACTCGTTGTAGAAAACTTTAAAAGTTAATCAACAGCAAAAATTAAAAACGTTTTTAAACGTTAAATGAACTACGTACCAAAAAAATTACAACACCGTGAAGGAGCTGAGTCACAAAGCTGAAATTTCGGCAAGTTTCAAGTAGTAAATCATAACTACTAGTTTCCAGTAGTAAATCCTAACAATTGAAAAAAATACCAACAACCAGCAAAAATTTATCAAAAAAAAGGTCACATCCCCACGATTGTTTATGATTAAGATTTCAGCTTTGTTACTAGCCTCTTTCAAGGTGTTGCATTTTTTTTTTTTTTGGCACGTAGTTTATGAGATAAATGAGATTTCAAACTATAGCCACGTAAGTTTGGCAGGCAAAAAGTATGTGAACTAATTTACCTAAACCTTACCCCGCACTACCATTGACCGTCATTTTTCACGTTTGACAGTTGTGTACATTCTCGTTCTACGTTGTGGTGGCTTTCTCGAATTCAAAATACGCCTTATAGTTGACGATGCATTTAAATCTAGCGCGCTAAAATTTTTCTTCAGTAGTAGCTTCACAGTAGCTAGGTTTGACCATAAATATATGACGAGTGAAACATCTGTATATTCTGTGATTTTAACGCTGACTGAAGGAATGATAAAAAGACCCAACTGAATGGGATAAACCGCGATAAAAATGTATCATTGAAAATTTGTTGCACAAAATCAGCCGTCTATGAAATAATTTCTAAAGTAACCTTGAACAATCATTCAGTTGCGTTTCTGCTTATGAAGCATACCAATGGTTTAACCTCATCTCTACAAATATGAATGAATAATCTATGTAATTGTACCTACAAGAGGCGTTTTTTTTTAATTTACAAAATAGGGTATAAAAAGAAGCATATTTATTCATTTTGTTTTTTTTTTTTTCTTCCGATGTAATCCTTTCGAATAGTGATGCATTAATGTCTCTGTATTACGTTTGTAAACCTCCGGAAAAATACCTACTTCGAGGTTTTTCAGGTTGGGAAATAAAAAATAGTCACTAGGAGCCCAATCAGGACTTTGTGCTAGATGGTTAAGCTTAAGAACTCCTTTTGCCCACTTCGTCGCCTTTTTTGTTTGATGGAGTCTCACACTCGAGTTAAAATGCTTGCATAGTATGCTCTCTCTGCCCTTAGCTTAGGCTTGAAATCTACAAGCACAATTCCTTAAGAGTCCCAAACAATAGTCATCATTGTCTTTTAATTTATTTGGAGTTGCCCACCCTCTACATACTACTACTTAGACTATTCCTTTGATTCAGGATCATAAAAGTGAACCCATGCTTCATTTCCAATCACGATCATACCAATAACATCTGCCTGATTGTTTTCACAGAATTCTAAAAATTATTAATTAAAAAAGACATCTCACCATAGTCGATACAGGAGTTGTTTAATTTTACAGCTCATTCGTATAGATGTTTCAAGCCCGATCTGCTGGCTCACACTGACAGTTTGTTTTATACTACCTGTTGAATCATTCAAATTCACATTGCCATTGTTATACCAGATTCCGATAAACAGCGACATCTGGTTGACATTTGAGAGCATAAAATCTACTTTTTTGACACAATAATAGTAATGGGAGGCACAGCTGATGACACCTTGATTTATATCAAAATTAAATAGTAAAAACCATATAACGAAATAGTTATTTGAAGAAATTAGTATTACTAAAAAGTCTAATTAAATCTGTTTGTTTCATCAAAAACCGAACCATTAGATTTTTTAAAGTTGTATTTCACTTTTTATTGGCTATTTAAATTACATAGTTATGTAACTTAAATAACATAGTATATAGGCTATTCCACGTAAATGTTTCATTAAAAGTTTACGATGTTCTATTATTTACTTATATTTACGATTTTGGCACCATTATCGGGTCGATTGGAATTATAAATGTGAAATACTTTAACCAAAATATCACTTCCGGTTGACCGGAAATGGACGTCTACTTTGTTATTTTAAATAGAATGATCTAATTTTTTGTTTATTTTTGGATTCTACGACCATAAATACGTCACTTTTCATTAGCTATTCCTATGATATTTACTTCCTAATTTCGAATTAAAATACAGGGTGTTCTATTTAAATAAAAATGAGTTTGCTGCATTTGAAAATATGTCACTTTGTTCGTCTGTTTTGAACACCGTGTATGTTAGAATGTAAAGTGTGTGTACCGAAATTTAGGTTAAAGTATTTCACATTTATAATTCCAATCGGACAGATAATGGTGCCAAAATCTCAAATATAAGTAAATAATAGAACATCATAAACTTTTAATGAACCACTTACGTGGAATAGCCTGTATATAGATCCTTGTTTTCATACGCTCCCTGATCGATTGCATTTGCACAATGCAATATTGCGTATGCCTCTGCTTGAAAAACCAGTGGAAAAGTGATCATTGTGTTTCTCACCCCCTGTGAATTCCAATTGAAGTCCCGTTTTCGGTTTTTGATCCGTCTGTAAACCAGATCAATTCTCCAAACCTGTCTGTGAATAATTCCAGACCAGATCCATGATTTCAGTTTCAGATTTAATTCACAATTTACAGATGGGTCATTTCAATCTATAATTAGACTCAAATATCAAAAAACTAAGTAACAAAATAGAAACGGCCATAAATAATCATCATTTTTGAAGGTCTGTTTGTAATTCTGAGTTATGTAAATAAAATTAGATAATGTGATTATAGGGCAATTATAAATTAACTATGAAAACATATTAATGTTTTTAAAACATTATTTTTTTTTGTAATATATTTTCATAATTTTAATTATATATATATAGTTTATTATAACTGAATTTTTAGCAAGGTAAGTTATGCCTTCAACTAATCTATTGTCCAATTTATTAATGATTAATAAAAAAAAATAAAAAAACAATAGATTAGTTTTTAGTGTTTCCGCATACTGAAGAAAATACACAGCTATAACTATCGAAACGTATGGAAATTATGTAATGCATTATTAAAAGTATAATATTGCCTGTACTCGACAAAATATTGTTTTCATTTAAGAAATATATAAGCATGGTAATATCAATATTTCCAAAATTATTCAATCACTCTTTTACTACGTCTTCATTTTTCACAAAACACTTTCAAGCACCTTATATTTTTGTCTTTTTTTTTGTTTACGCATAAAAGAAAATATGACTAAAGGCGGGATTTTGTGCATGTAACACCTGTAAAGTTATCAAGTTAGCAAGGCTAAAAGCATTTAAAACTACATGTTTATAGACTTGCACATAACCTCATAAACATTGTAGGTGTGCATAGAATCCCACCATGAATGTTCTTGCTGCTACAGAACTGAAACCTTGGATTCCAGAAGACTTGACGGAGCATCTACATGTCAGATCCTTTTTCACTTCCTTGTGTACATACAGTAGCATCTCTACAATTCCAACACTCAGCGCTTGTATTATAGATTGGTTTTTTCTGTGGTTCTTTATTACTCTCATTAAAAGTGTTGACTAGTTGACTTGCATCCATCAAATGAGTTGATGCGAACAGATCAAAAAAGAAGGGCCACCTGCACAACTTTATTTAGGAATTTATACTGGATGCAATACTATTGTCAAAGATTTTTTAAATTCAAAAACATTCCCAGACAATATTACTTGTAATTATCTCTTCTTCCTCTGAAGAAGACTGGATCACATTTACTATAGATTTCCTTTTTCTCTGTCCCTTTTTTACATTTATTAATGGTGGCGACTCACATCCATCAAGCGGCTTGTTACTAGCTGTAGGTATCAGCATGATAAACACAAAAAAAAGCAAGTAAAATCTGGATTACCTGTAGAAGATTTCAGAGGTATTCTTTCAGAAGGCCTTTCTGCTGTATCAGAGAATTTCACTATTCCTAAAATGTTTTTAAAGCATCTCAAAAATAATGTGAAATATATACAAATTATAATAAATACTTTAAGAATATGTGAATGATAAAAAGTGATTTGTAAATAATATTACCTGTATTTATCTGTCGTTCCTCAGAAAAGAAAGGTATCACATTTCTAGATTTCCTTTTTCTATAGTCCCTTTTTGGTTTTAATAAAAGTGGTGACACATATTCCTTAAGTGAACTTGTTGTTGTACTAGTTGTACATGTGTCAACATAACTAAAACATTGTTACAGTAATTTCTTAATAGTTAATTTAAATTAAATTAACCCACAAAGGATGGAAACACTTTTTTTTTGATAAATTAAAATCATTCGAGCCAAGGTGATTTTTTTTGTATTATATATTCATTACATTTTGTCTTTCTTGAGTTGAATTAAAGAAAGAAGCATCTACTATACTAGTAGACACATAATAAGAAAAATAATTAGGCAAACTTCACAAGCTGATTCAGTTTTAAACAAGATTATGAGCACATATAATGTGGATATGCTTTAAGAGAATAATTAGCACTTACGTTCCCGAGTTGTTAATTGCTCCTTCCTCAAACACACTTTCTAGATTTTTGGCACTGGTACTAGGAGTATCGAAATTATTCATATTTGTAATTTGGGGTGTGCTTTGTGCTAAACATTGTCCAAGATCATCTAGAGCTGTTACAAAGACCTTAATAATGTTACAAAACATATAATGATATAACTTACATTTTTTTGATAGTAGCTCTTCACATAAATCTATAGTTCGTGATAAATTCTCTATAATCAATAAACGCTTTCTAATATCTGAAACAAAATATTAACTTGTCAATATGAAATAAAATGGTAATATGAGAAAGAAACAAAATAACATATATTAAAAACAAAAGTTTACACTGACCTATCTTCTTCTTGTACAACAGACCTAATAACTTCTTGATAAGGGTTTTCTTCTTTCTGTTCAAGTTCATTTCCAAATCGAGCTGCTTTGCTGACTTATTATTAGAACTGTTAATTGTAAGATAACCGATGTCATTAGAAGTTTGTGTTTTACAATCAAGTTTTGTTAAAGGAATGTCATACAAGGTATTGACATGTTTTTCACGTACTGCGTCATCAAATAAAGATTCTGTGTCTGATTCATTTTCCCCATTAATTTGGATATTTTGTGTTTTACTTGATTTTTGGGTACCCATTGCTTAATTTTAAAAGGTTAAGGTACTATATAAGTAGATAGAGAAATAATAGAGAATTAATTCTCTATATTTGTAGTTCCACTTAGTATAAAAATCATATTTTTAATATTATTTTAAACTATTTAACGTACATATTATTTTGCTTTGCTATAGCTTCACCAAACGTCACTGTTAAATTCACAGATCACTCATATGTATATACAAGTGATCTGATTACGGATATCTGTAGAATCTTTAGAATTGTACATAAATTACAATAAATATTGAAATTCAAAATATCACCAGGTGAATTTAGTAATTATACCTGTGGTTATACGCCGCGATTTACATGATTTACAGCTGTAGCATTTGTATTGTATCATCATTTGTACTCGTTTCCCTCGCCTCCCACCCACCTTTGCTGAATTGCTGATTGCGATTGTACCGATTGTACGTATTATCAAATATAATAGAATAGTTCCGCTGGCGTACTATAGATGTCCCAGCTAGGCTGATTTTAAAAAAGTGTACGACCAAACAAATATTAAACGTGATCTGACGTGATTAACGTACGTAGAGTTTTCCGTTGCACAAACGCGTAAAAATATAAGATAACCGAAGAGTCGGTGCGAGACGAATAAAAGTGGTTTAACTGCGCGCGCAGAGAAGAGGTAGAGCATTCATAAATGAATTGTCATTTCGCAAAATTATTATGAAATTAATATTAAAGGAGTCAGAGCAAGTAACAGTTTAGTAACTAAAACACAAACTAAAACACACATATTGGTTCAATGAATTAATATTCGTTTTATAACGAAATTAAAACATATTTTTGTGTTAAAGCGAAGCTATACACACGGAATATTTGCTTTTATTTATTTCGTCAAATGCTTGTTAACTTTTTTATAGCACATATTATATATTATTTACCACTGTTGATTTATTTGCGGTGATAAAATATTTTTGCTTTTAGTGGACAAGTATGGACATTAAAATAATCTTTGTTTCTTGATATATAAATGTGTTTTTTTTTTCAATTATTGTCAATATATCTGCAGTTAACAGCGAAAGAGTATTATCTTGCTAAAAACTGAAATAAAAATATCAGAAAACATTAAAAAAGTGTATCTATAAAATCTATAATTTTTCCTTTTTTTTTTAAATTCACTCTCAGAAATACCATGATGTTTGAAAAACATAAGCTCATATTTGTTTCCAAATTATTGTTTACTGTTTTCATAGGATAGTCGATGGCGTATCGAAGAAGAACTTTTTTTTATCATTTTGCTTAAAATGTAACTTAAAACATTACAGCACAAGTTTCAATCGCAGCCCAGTAAACAAAATTCAAATCTTCGGCAATTATATTCAATAACTTCAACTTAAAGGTATTCAAATAACCATTAAGGGGGCGTACAAACATAAAAAATTTCATTTCTGTCAAAGAGGTGCGAGATTAACAATCTTTTAAAATGTAGATGCGCGGTCTGTTTCAAAATTGTTTCGGCGAAAAATAATATATACATTCGTATATTTGTGTAACACATGGGATATATCACGTGGTCAAGTCGAGTGAATCACGAGTCGGATGCTATTTTTGTGTATATGAGAGAGAATTCCCTTTTTAGAGGTAGCTAGAGGAAAAAGTTTTTGTTTTAGACGGATTATTACATGAAATATACTATTATTATTATTGAATCAATAGAAATTAAAAAAAAAAAAACTTTATTTTTATTGTTTCTTTTTTGTATTTTATTTTTTGTATCGGTACACTTACAAAAAAAGTTGATAAATTTGTATTTGCCGCCTAAAAAGCAGAAAATGTTCGTGTCGAGGCGGCGCCGGGAATTGCCGATGAAATGCAAGGCATATGAATCTGATATGAAGTTCGTATGTCATTTTGAACATAAACAGATAAACATAACATAAACGAGCGTGAAATGAATCAGAATTTTTTTTTTTTTGTAGGAGAATTGAGAGTGCTCGAGACTTATTGTGCTGCCTATTTACTAGATTATTTATTTTTTTTATAGAAAAAGCACTGTTGTAGGATATATTGATGAGAATCAACAGGTTGATGAGAATATGTGGCAAATGTCCATGTTGGTTATATTATCTCTGTTACTGAAATTGAATAATTCAAGGAAAAACTTGAAATGAGCCCAGCCGCTCTGAGGATCGCACTGTTGTGTAAGTCTAATCTAAAAGGCATTATTGCGAGTACAAACGCATACATTTTTGTCAAAAATAATATATGAAAGGTGTTAAATTATTTCACAAAATAAGTTAGTTGCAACAATTATTATTATAGCTATTATTGCTAGAAAAGGTCAATCTTTTCGTGATATCGACGTGTTTTGTGTAGTGACATAACCTAAAAATGCATCTTTTAAGAAATCAGAAAATGTAGTCTGCAAAGAAAAATATATATTCATGTGAATCTGCAGTCGTTCAATATCCATATAGCCAATACTACGATCACCAAAAGGCTGAGCTAGATGTTTTCCTCTAGAGAAGATATAAAAAATCATATCACGAAGAATATTGTGCACTCACATGCCTCCAACTGTACTGTATTTTGCACATGACTTTTTTAAATTCAATTTAGTATTTTGGAGAGACATTATGGTTTGTCATTAGGGTGAAAATAAAATATTAGAGAATTAATTGCTTGAGGAGATGGAACACATAGACTGAAGAGATAACTGATAAAAAGGTAGTGGTGGACATAATTGAATGATGGACAAGGCATCATTCCATTGATGATCATTAAATAACTCGATTATTGCTTGCCCGTAATGAAATATTCTTGAATTTAGCAATTTCTGTATTATTATTTTTCTGATATGTATAACTACACTATTATTACTTTCTTTACTATAAAATATTTGTATAGACGCAGTTTTATTTTATTTGTACAGTACAATTGTAGCTATGAGGAAAAATAAATACTTTTATAACGAATTATCTTTCAATTGTGAGTGATTTTTATAAGGAAATAATTTGGACTAACGCAGGGAATACATAACTGGAATGTAACAATTTATCTTTCAGTTTTTTTCATTTTATTTACAGAAATTTTCGGTATTATTGTTATTAATGAAAATGCAGTTAACGTAGGCTATCAGCAATGGATTAAATCTACATTAATAAAATTATTTTTCTTAAAATTCTGTGGCGCCATCTTCGAATAAAGTGCTACACTTCTATGATGGGCATAAAATCATAAATTTTATAGGATGGCCCACTGTTTTACAAAATGCGATTTCCTCAGTTTCTCCCAAAATGAGTGAATATTTTTCAATTTCTCTTACACATACATAATATACAAAATGCAACGATCATAATGACACTCTTCAACCGATTTTTTCTTCTTTCCCCGTTTTTCAATTACAATCCTTTTACTATTTCTTTGTTATGATTAGTGTGAAATACAGATCTATTTCATAACTTAAAACATAATTAAATGTTCTCATTTTTCAAGAAACTGAGGAAATGAAAAATGCATTGTCCCCACCACTTTTTGCCCACCCTTAATGTAATACAAAATCGTAGGTAACTTCATACGGAAAGAGGACGGCGAATACCCTCCTCTTTCCCCGGACCACCCCTGCAATTTAGGAGGCAACCTGGTATATACGGACCTTGATCCGTTTATACATTCCAAATATTTCACACCTCTTTTAAACTCAAACAATTATAGTTGTGAAGTAAGCCATCAACTAGTAAATAGTGCCTTTATACACGTAACAATTTTAAATTGGCCAATAAATTGCGCAATAAATAGTTAGGTGTAAAACGGCCTTTACACGTAAAATTTTTTAAAATTTTTAATGTAGCACAATAATTTACCACGCGATTAGAATAACCAATGGGAAATCGGACGAAATATGATGCGGGTAAAATTGGGTAATTTAATCACAGATATACTTGGAGCTGGTAACACTGATTGGCGGGAAAAGTAGTGCAGCTGATCTAAGCAAAATACTACGGCAACCACGCCAACTGTTATATCTGTGCGCCAATTGTTAAAACATTTGATGATTAATTGCAAGACACAATTGTAAATATAAGCGTGGCTTAATTCTTATTACGCTAGTAAATTTACGGATAAAGTTTTGAGTAGTAAGCGGTTTGAGTATTTTCTATGCACAGCTTATCAATAATTGAAATCAATAGAAATGTCTGTAGTTGAAAATAATGCAGCTCGAATAAAGGCTCTAGGAAAACGTGAAAGAGCTAAATTTATCGAAGAAGATTTTGGACCTAGACTTTTGCAAGAAAGTGGTAAAATATATTTCAGAAGAGCAGAATAAGTGAGTGGATAAATTTGTGATTTCAGGCGATTGGTGTAAGATAAATAACATAACAAATAATGACGAAAACAAGATAGTAACTCCTCGTAAGAAAAAGTCAGTGAGCCAAGCAGATTTATGTAATGTAACACCCCCAAAGCAAAGGAGAGAGGATCTCGAGAAGCTTTTAAAGTCCCCATGCACTCCGTCTTCACTCCTTAAAAAACTAAGTATCTGCTCGCCAAAGTTTAAAAATTCTGAGGAAGAAAAGCTTGAGCCGAAACAGTTGTTCGAAGATAAAAATGTGTACCGATGTGCTCGAAAAGCATTACATAGTACTCTACCTGCCAGCTTGCCATGCCGGGAGAACCAATTATTGGAATTAAAAATGTATATTATGGAACATATTGTTGAAGAAAAATCAGGCACAATTTACATTAGTGGTCCTCCAGGTACTGGAAAAACAGCTTCTTTATCGACAATATTAAATGATCCACAGGTAATACTTTATTGTATTAGGTGAATGGGAGATAATTCTGGTTGTGACGTGGTGTGCTAAACAACACCACTTTTTTTCAACTTATTACACTTGCAGAACAAATTTGGGGCGAAATAATACTTTTAGAATACTAATTTAGACCACAAGTTCAAAATTGTGATTTGTTAGATTTTGAGTAAATTTTCTTCATAGTGGTTCAATTAAATCTTATAACATATTCTAGTCTTTGTACTGGGGCGCACTGCGTGCAGTTGTGTTCCACTAGTAGAGTCAGTGTGCACTGGCATACTGGCACCGAAAAAAGGCGCACAAGTGCAAAAAAATCTAGCACTCGCTATGGATTACAGAGGCACTTGCGAAAAGTGCAGACAAATGCCAGGCAATTTTCGGAAATTTATGTTATTAAGCGACTTATTCATTGAATAAAACTTCATCACTGTGTAATGAAGACGAAATAAATATTTTGTATGTATTTATGTATTTGTTCCTAATAAAAATTATAAGTAGTATGATATGATTAAAAATTTCGAGAAACTATGAAGGTTTAAAGCTTATTATTAATTTGACAAAATACTTTTTCTAATTTGATGTTACAATAAACCTATAAACACACTAAATGGAGGACGTTAATAGGTTTATAAATGACTTTTACTTGAATATCTTAAGAGGGCGATTAATGTGCAAATTACATTGAATCAATTGAAATTTGTAATCATGTTACAACGAACGTCATTGTAACACTAGTTTTCTATTCCTAAACTGATGTACCTACCTATGTTTGTTTTCGTAATTGTCTATTCCACGGGGAGGGCGATTTTTAAAGCGAGTGTTGACGTGCACGAGAGCCAAAAATTAAAAACCTCTGCGCCCTCGGTACAACCAGTGGAATACATTATTGTATTTTTTTAAATAATTTGCATCCATTATTGTATGCACAGGCTTATTATAATGGTTAAGGCTTATAAATGAGGTTGTAAATCTGTACTCAACAGGAAACTCACAATTAAATTGTTAATTCACCTGTTTTGATATCTCTTGATTTAAAAACAGTTATTAGAAGAGAAAAAATAGATTATTATTCAATTTCAACAATAACGCAACAAGGATCTTTGTTCTTTTTGTTATATAAATATTAAATAATAATATTAATGTATATTTTAAACTATATTATGGACAAACAGCTGTGTCTGCAATCTGTGCAAAAACAAATGCATACTTTTTGCCTGTGTGATTGAATAAAATGGATTTCATATGCATCCAGAGTATTTTTTTGTCACACACTCATTGAATTTTTAATAGTGTTTTTCTTTGTGTTTCCAACACAGAAAATTGCTACTGGATAGGTCTCAATTTTTATTTGATTAGATGTAAGTTTTTGGCTTTCATTATCTGCATTTGTTTGGAAAACAATTTTTATTCAATCACATTTGAAAAATTGCTTATTTTGTAGAATTCTTTTGATAACGACGTAACGATTGCATATAGTACTTTACATTAATTAGTAGCTAGAATAAAATTACACTGTTATCTACAGCCAGTTTTGATAATTCATAACTTGTATTAACCTCACTACCGTCCTAAATTAGTTTCTTGTAGTTGTCTCTTTTTTCTTTAGGTGGCTTGCATACAGCCATTTCTATGGACTGCGATTTTAACGCAAGGATAATCATCTTTGGGCATCTATCTCTACAAATATATTTCCCTTTAAAAATTATAAGTGGTGATAACTTGCATTCCCACAAGTCGTCCTGAGTTGTTTTAGAATTTTTATTTTTCTTCGGGTTCGTGATTAAATTCCGTTTCATCACAGTTAAATATATAATGGTTAGTAGATAGTGCTTTGAAGCGAGAGAAAACAACAACCTGCACCTGTTATATTTTTTGGGCCTGCAGCCTACATATTTCCTACTTTCCTTAAGAAAAGTTATTTATTTCCATTTAATCTTTCAACTGGTAGAATGTTGTCTATAAATTTCAATATCTCTTTCTTTACCAGTTCGCAACCGTATCTTCCTCTTTCCAATAAATATTGCTAATGCTTTATCTTTTTTTGTCTTGTTCCTCGACCCGCACCCATGTATACTTTTCCACGGTTTGTGTAAACGATATTTTTGCAAAATATATTTTGGTGCATTATTTTAACCACTGCTTTCTTCTGTTACTGTTAAAGATACAAAAAACTGACTTCAATATTTTTTTTACTTCTTCGTGTTTTACCTCTGTCGAATAAAAACTGCACAACTTCAGAATTCAAACTCAAATATCAGAGGGCGTTGCCAACAAATCGTCGTTTAATTTTTTTAATAGAACAACCCGTATATTTTTATGTTTTTGGATAAACGTTCAACTTCCAAATCGGAATATGTGTTATATTAGGTTTGTTCTTTTTAACTGTACTAGAATCAAAAAGAGCAGAACTAGAACTACGTTAGGATAGTGGTGTTGCACTTTGCACTGTTAGAAAGAACGTATTCGGTAATAAATATGGCGCTTCGTAATCAAGAATTTTTTAATATTTATGCATTCGATTCCGATTCATTCGATTAAGATATTGTACCACCGCCACCAATTATCAGTTATTACTAACAGTAATTACTATATTATTTCATTGACAACCCAGACAGCACATATTTAAAAATAGTTTAAATATGTTAAAGAATATTTTAAACCTTAAAAATCTCAGGAAATTTACAACACAGTCCAAATACATGTATTTTAGATGATCACAATTGTTTATAAAATCTTCATCCAGTTTTTGGGCTCGTTCAAAGAATAGAGCACGTAAAGATATCAAGCTATGTAGAAACTATTATTTGCAATTATAACAGTGATTTTTACTATGCATTTTCGCATATTACGAGAGAAAACACAGGAATTAATTGTTAAATTTATTTAAAGTACAAATAATTTCAAATAATAAGGGTCAGCTGGCATGCTAGTGAATCCAAAATGAGAAGTACATATGTCGTCATCGTAATGTCAAGGTAGAATAGAGGAACTAAAGTCATCAGTGGTGGGGGTGATTTTTTTTACGATAGAAATTACATTAAATGCTTCTGTCAAAGGAGTCAAGCTAGTATAATAGACCCTTCCGACGATTCCAGCGCGCAAAACAGATATGACGGCTTCTCATTTTGGGTTCACTCTACCGATGTACTGCGAAAAAAAAAACGACGTGTCTAACATCAATCTGACGTCACTTGCACTAAAAAGAACACTTTCGCGTATACTACTTGAACTAGTGCAGCTAGTTCAGCTAAAAAGAACATGGTGATGTTTTGGAACGACTGCGCCTTACTATATTCTTGCACGCAGATTCGTGACATGGTATAAACAACCATAATATGTTGATGGTCCATATATTCTTCCCCACTAATAATTTCACATATTTAGCACAAATATTGAAATTAATTATATTAACTTCAATATTAATATAATTAATTTCAATATTTTTTTATACTAAAAAAATATTATTTGTATGTAATTTGTTGTGCATATTTTAGCGATGAATTTGAATTTACTGTCAACCAAATTAATTATTACTCCGTTCTACTATTACCTCTCATTCCTATATTTCTATTTTAATTTCTTTTTTTTTGTTCTTGTTTTTAATTTATATTATGTTTAGATTTCATCAGAAACCAATAAAGTATATGTTAATTGTACAAGTATCAAATCATCAACAACTATATTTTCCCGAATAGTTAAAGATCTAAAAATAAAAAGTAGCGGTAGAGCAGAAAGAGATTATATCCATGCCATAGAAAATTACTTAAAGAAGAAGCACAGGACAATGTGAGTATCTATATGTACTTTTATAAAAATATATATTAATTTTGGAAACCGTTCTTAGATTATTAGTGTTGGATGAAATAGATCAACTAGAAAATAAGAAACAATCTGTATTATATACTATATTCGAATGGCCTTCCAGACAGAATTCGCAAATTATACTGATAGGAATAGCAAACGCCTTAGATTTAACAGATCGTGTATTACCACGATTGCAAGCACGGTGCGAGTTAAAGCCAAAATTGATGCATTTCTCGCCATACACCAAACAACAAATTATTACAATATTCACAGAACGATTGAAAGAAGCTGGAGTATCCCACATCTTTACTCCGGTTGCTTTACAGATGCTGGCAGGGAAAGTTGCAGCTATTTCCGGAGATGTTCGCCGTGCCTTGGATATCGGAAGGAGAGTCATAGAATTGGTTGAACAAAACAAAAAGCAAGATGTGCTCAAAGCTTTACAGAACTTCGATGATATTGACGATATAAAGCCTCTAGAAGAAAAATCTGTAGAACTCACGCAGGTTGTTAACGTATTAAATAATGTCTATGGCACGGCTAACAATTTAAGTAACGAAGATGAAGGTACTTTTCCTTTACAACAAAAGTTGATATTATGCACATTTCTATTGATTTTGAAAAATGCTAGAAATAAAGACGTTACCATAGGAAAATTGCATGATGTATATAAAAAAGTATGTGCAAAACAAAACATTTTGGCCATTGATCAAGGGGAATTCGCTGGATTATGTTCTTTGATCGAAACAAAAGGCATTATTAGAGTATCTGGGAAGAAAGAACCTAGATTACACAAGGTGCATCTCGAATGGGATCAAGAAGAGGTGACTGCTGTGCTTAAAGACAAAAAGTTACTATCTGTGATATTAGATGACAACTCTTATTTAGGACGCATGTGAGGATAATTTTAACATAACTTTTAACACTTTTATGACGTCATTCCATATTTATTAATTTTTTTATTTCTCTAAATTTTAATCTATTGTATTTAGCATTTTTAAAATTATGTTTTTTAATAAATATGTTAATTTGTGTTTATTAAATTGACTTGATGTTGTACTGAATATAACATAAAACATTTGTAATAATAAACACTTTCGATAAAAAAAAACAAATGGTGTCATGATATTCATATTATAAATTAAAAAAAAGTTTGCATTAACAAGTATATTGCTCGCTGGTTTCTTCTCTTGAAATGTATTTAAAGCAAGTGGACGACTCTTGTAAGGGCCTAGCAGGTCAAAGAGAGATAAAAAGGCATTAAACAAAATTGGTTTGATTTATTACAATGTATAAAAAAAAAAGTAATTTGTCGTTTAATGCTTAATTTGAACTGAAAAGAAAAACAAAATTTTAAATGTATATAGACCACCAGGCTCTCACCTAAACACAGAACTTACAGAATTACGTTTAAACTTTCAAATTTATTTAACCATTTATTGGAACACACAGAAAGAGCGTACTAGGGAGAATTTAAATAGGCGGGTGAATAAAACACTGCTGAACTATCACTTAAAGTTTTTTTGGACCCTCTCGTCGGACTGCCGCAAATACAATGATACGTTTCTCTCGTTTACCCTAACTTAGCGCCGGCAAAACATACCTCACACGTTGTTGCATCCCTTAAATAACAAACTATCTTTACATGGTCACAGTTGACACTAATGTATCTCAATTTTATAAAGATTTATTGTGTTCCCTATTCTTGCTGTTTTACAGCTGGCCGTCTAATCATATTCCTTTCAAAAGTGTAGGATATCACAAGGTCCCAGGTTAGGTAAGTCTCCCTCTTCGATTTCACATACTCCCAGGTGCAACACCTTTCAGTTGCACAGTTCTACACAATTTGAAAAGAGATGGATGAGTGCTTCATCCTGTTCCCCAATCTGCTCCTCCCTTTGCTCCTTGCTTGTGAGGTTTTCTCACTTTGGAAGTGGAAAGCAGTGGAGGTCCTGCTTCAGTTCCTGTTTCTTAGCGGTGTCGCCCCGCTTAGGTGAGTTAACTATATTTCCTCCACAGTTGATTTCACGAGCAGCTAGGGAAGAAAAGGCCCACCTCTACAGAGCCCCGCATGCAGAGGTAGGGCTAAATACAATGGGGTGCGCCAAGTGCCCCAGGGTTGGGCTAGTAGACTGGTCTTCTCTCCAGCCACGCATTCCATCAGCCCAATCCGCCACTTTAGGATTTAGGTTTTTGTTGAGGTTGTCTCCTCTCGGTCCGTGCAGTTAAGCCAAGACCCCCATCCCTTTCGGGACCTGGTTTAATAGTTGGGTTTTCGCCGAAAGCAACGTTGTAGAACCCTGTGCAAGCCCACTAAACAAAATTCGGTAACAGTAATGTTTCAGAGATGTAACATCATTAACTTTGAAACTTCGAGTGTAACGTCCAGAAACGTTTTTGTTTACCGTACAAAGGTTGCGTTTCAATACGTTTCAGAACCGTAACTGTTAACATTTTACGAAACGTTTTATAAACGTAATCATTTGAAACATTTTTGTACCATAGAGGTAAAGTGTTGTAAACCCATTTTTGCCCATTATGAAGTCTAAGTATACCATTTTCTGTAATTGCAGATTAAGAAAATCGTATACACTTCATAATGGGCAAAAATGGACTTATGACATTTTACTTCTGTGGTACAGAATTGTAAATAGTAGTGTATTGTAGATTATACAAAATGCAATGTTAAATGCACTGTTAATTATTAATCCATTTGCTACTATTGAAAACTTTAAGTTGATCTAAAATTTAAAAAAAAAACAAAGCAAAAAAGCTTGGTCAATATATCTGATGTGACAATAAGCGGCTTCTAATGTATATACAATATGTATGTATTTATGAACAAAGGTGTTTATTTAGAAAATTTTAAAATACGAAAAAAAATAGTTATTTTATTTTTGTTAGAACCCTACAAACGTTCATTGTGTTGAAACCGCCTTGGAATAGATAAAACTTCCATTACAGTTGAAGCCGGTACTTCCCCGGCATATTCTGGTTTCTTTTCGCTTAAAATCCTCGGTTGTTAAAATACTTAGCATACGCTTAAAAATAGCCTTATATTGCTTAAATTAATACCTTCCATTTTAGTTTGACGCTTGCCACGTTGAAACTCATTTTATTACATAAAAATATTCAACGATAAATATAATAAATAATTTATTCAGAGACATCTACCTTGAGGAGGAACAAACCTAGCGACACTAGCGCCGAAGCTTCTTGACGAAACCGCTCCGCTACTCTCGTCAAAAATTTATTGTCAATTTTTAACATTGCGTGGACTCTATGTATACATACTCCTAGATATGAGTAAGCTTTGTGTAAGTATACATATGATAGCGTTAACAATAAAGAAACAAAGAAAATCAATAAAGGCCGTCTTACACCTAGCTATCAAATAGCTTTAAACGGCCTTAAGAAAGGAATTAACTATAAACTAATAGTTAATAATCAGTAAATTAGACAGCAAAAACACACTAGTTCTTTTTATTATTTTTATTAAACCCCTACGGATAGTGAATAGTAAGTTAAGAAATGGTTTTAAAACACTACTTGTATTAGCTTTGTTGATCGTAGTACGCGCCAAAAGTTGATCTTAGATTTAGAAATAGAAATCATCTGTAGCTCTAAATTGTCCACAACTTTAATAAAACAAAAGCACAGTTTTAACATTTAAAATACACAGGTTAAAATTTAACACGATAGATGCTGTGCTAAAGTTTTTTAATGTCTTATAACTTGATTTATTTGAATACATACTAAATACTTACACGCTATCTCGACGTCACCGATGACGTTTGTGTACCAATATGGCGCATTTCAATTGATGGCAGTTTTAAGTTCAATATCAGCCACAGATATCCTATTATCTCTATGGCCGTCACGCGTTACGACGCAAACTGCCGAAACGAACAAACCTAGCAACTTTGACAGAAAACTGTTTTCCGAGGAAAGACAACATTAGCATATTTCAGAACTTTGCATGGATTAACGGTGTTAGTACCTCTACTTATCATAAGATGACGCTGTAAGTAGTAGTAAGCTTCATAAATACACATAAAACTGGGAAATGTACGAACGGTCACAGGGATAGTCAACAGGTAGGTATTAACAAATAGTGTCGGTGCTTTTGATCTCAGCTGCTGTTACTAGTGTAAAGCCTGGAGCGTCAAAATTTATGATATCCTATTTCGTTCGTTCTCGATTATTCGTGCCTCTGAATGAAAAAGAAATATATATTTTAGATACCTTTAAGGTGTTTTCATTGGAGTCACCTGATGAATGTTTGCAGAACTTTGGGTATTTCTTCATTAAAATATGGAAATACAGGAAGCGACGGGATAATGAACGATTTGATCGAACCATTTACAATTCATTTAGGAAGTAGTGAGGCAGAAAGCGGCTCTTATCCAATACTGATCAACATTAATTATTAATGTGGGCACTACGGTACAGATAAATATAGCTTACCTTTTAATACAAAAATTTCAATACACAATACACAGTAATTTTATTTTATTAAACTACAAATCTCTGTTGAACATTCAAGAATTTTAATTAATTCTAATCTTTACGGATTGTTTTATAAAGGTGCGTATTCATTTGAGCAAATTTGCGCGCAAGAACGATTTACGCGCAAAGATACTGAAGTGTGTCCACAGGGAAGTAGTGTGTACGTGGGTAGATGGGTAGATAATTGCCTGACATCCGTCGAAACCGTGTATGTCAAAAATTTGTGCGTTAGTTATAAATTGAAGTTGTTTTCTATCCTTTTTGCTGAAGTGCTGAAGTTAATAAGAACAATTAACAGCTTCAACATGAATATATATAAACACAAAATCGTAGGTAATTTCATGCTTCAACGTTTAAGTCGCTAAAAGTAATTGTGGTTTATTTAGGCTTTGCCCATGATACAAGAGAATAAGGTATGCTCTTGCGCATCTTGGTGTGACGTATTTGAGGGCCAAACTGTACTACGAATCCAATAATTTAATAGATATCACCAATGTAAAGAAAATTAACTCCTTTTTTTTTAAATCTATCCTATTAAAATCAATAAAACTGTTTTTTTTTTGCAATTTCCTTCAATCAAATTTGCATTGAAACAAAATTTTAGATAATTTTTTTATTTTTATACATTTTTAAATGTAATTTTCAATTGAATGCAAAATCGTTATTGCTTTGTGATGAGTGATTCTGTTGGTGTAAAGTATTTCTTGCCTTTAGTATAACATTTCATGTTTGCTTATTTTAGTGCAAATGAAGCAAATAAAGCATTAATAATTACAAGCTTTACTTTAATTGAACATCTTTCTCTCATCTCTACACTTTAGCTCTTACCTTCATACTTGTTTGTACTTACACGTACTAAAATTTCACTAATTGTAAGTGGTTCAAATTTTTTTAATGGCAAATGAAATATCTGTTAGTCTGGTACAAACATTAATGCAGAAAGTGTTGGAATAAAAAAATGCAGACAAAAAAAAGAAAGAATTAATTAATGATTGTAAGTGCAGTGTTTTATTTTTCTTTTTTTACAAAAACTCATTTATCAATTCTTTTTATTCTACTCCCTCAAACGAATGAAAGTCACTCAAGAATTTCCACTACAACCAACGTTTATAAACAGTTTATCCACACAAAATCTAAAACGAACTTATAACACCTAACTAAAATCACTATACACGTAAATCGAAACTACTACAAGCATAAGCCGACACAAAACATTAAATAAAAACTAAATAAAGTGTTTTAATCGATTTAAAAATAAACTGAAACTTGTTAAAATAAATATAGTAATTTAGTAAATACATCAACAACAATGGCGACAGTCGAGTGATGACGTATCTGAGGGCCATGCGCGAAAAAGACGAGTTTTGGTTTTCAGATGAGCATACCTTATTTTCTTGTATCATGGCTTTGCCTATATAGTGGGTTCAAAACTTAAAGACTGTTAGCTGTAATGGAAAAATACGTAAGCATCAGAAGTTTTATCTACTTACTATAGTTTTCGATTCCTTGTTCTTAAATTTTGTTTGATGTTTGCAATTATTTACGGTTTGTAACTAGTTGATGTATTTATTGATGAAAAGTTAATTAAAGAAAAGCATTTAATAGACATGATGTCCAAACTCTTTTTATTGAATAAAACACAATACAATCAAGGTACATAATATAAATTCCAAATTATCAAAAGAAAATGATATACCTATATGTTCTCACGTAACAGGATAGCAATTGGTAGGTGCAAGAACTAGTACAGGGGCATAAAGATAAAGATAGGACCATCATTCCGTATGCTGAGAACATACTAGTATATCCTTAAACGCTAAAGAAATAAATAATTATTATTACTCCTTACATTATTAGGTAAGTATACATATGTACAACAGTTTAATCCTTAAAACCTATAGTTACAATTAACGACTAATATAACCACAACGAGATCATCAAGATAACACTTATTAAAGTGTCCATGTATGGTTTCGTGATTATCTACAATTTGACTAGAAACACTCGTATTCCTTCATAGTTTGTACATATTTATGACTAGGTTGATTCTGACAAAATACAATTAATATTAATATCACAATTCTTTATTTTATTACAATATCTACATAATTATACCTCCACAGTATTGTATAAGAAAGACCTTCTTATTTCGACAAGTAGGTAAGTATATTACATTTTACAGATACGTAAAAAATTAATTGAAATAAGAAAAAGTGCTTAAAAAAATTATTCGCAATTATAGATATGTGCACATCTACTAGATATTAAATGAATCGCATAAAAATTTCTTATTATAACCAAAACGTAAGTATTACATATTACATAAAAATACTGGCGAGCGTATCCCTAAAATTTAAATTTTTAAAGTAATTTGTACTTGATGTGGAATTTTAAATCGACTTTTTAAAGTGCGGTCAAGTTGCCGCTTTGAGCTTATTGCAAACTTCTTCCCAAGCCCGCACCTCACTTTTTAATTTAATGTGTGACGACAAATACAACTAGATACTTGTGTATTACTCCTGTAATTTTTTAGAAATAAAATTAACATGTCATTATATCCTAGAGGAACTGAAATGTTGTGTTTCGTCTAAAAGAACAAAATAATAGAAATAATAGATGCGTAAATAAAACTAAATATATAATTTTGATTATAGGAAACTATAATTAAATATCACATTACTTAAGATTAGAAATTATCATATTCTTTTTTTTATACGCAGCTGTTTAAAAAGCTTTAGCTTTAAGATGATATAAAAATTCAATTCAAAGCAATGCTTGAAGCTTTAACTAAATGCAAAAGTAGTTGATTTTGTGATGTGAAACTGAAATTATTTCTTAGTACGAAAGAAATGTTAAGCTTTTTATATTGTACCCTCATTTTGTCTCGAAAGCCAGATGCTAATTTGAAATAATTATTAGTAATCCTTATCGAACAGCATCAAAATAGAACAAGCCGTATGATTATCTATTGCTATACAATATATACAAAGCCTATTTGCAAATTATTATACACTTTTACAAAAATTATAGCGTATTTGTAATGTAAAACACATCTATGTACGTATCTGTACAATATTTACAAGTTTGTACAATCAAAAGCAGCGTGTTACTCTTGTATAAAAACGAACTAGAAAAAGTATTACATTTTCGATGGTAATCTAACAATAAAAGCTTTATGTGTGGCCATTTCTATTTAGGTATCTGTCAGGTTTCGACGAATTTCGGAATTTTTAATGACTAGTATTTCCTTTCTTATATTAGTAAAAAGAAGTTTCGTATTTAGATTCCAGAAATGAGAATATAACTTGAAAGTAAAATTTCATCAAAAATTATCTATAAATTTTTAGAAATGGTGCATGAAAGCTAATTTTGCGATACGGTATCAAACATTGAGGTAAATGTAGAAGTTATTTTCAGTAGAAATACAAAACTATACTCGAATGCTTTTCTGATCCACAGTCTTGTTGTTTGCATAGTTATTAGATAAATTATTTTTCAAGTGTGAAAGTGACAGTACCTATTCTTAAATAGCCTTATACTTTAAATATCTTATATAAAGTTAGTATTTGTGCCAAGTAAGCTTTGGTGAATCATCTACAACTATATATCAATCCTTCATTTCCTACCAAATATAGTTAAGAACTTTGTCGATTTCAGTTAATTTTCTATGACTAATGAGATTATGCGCGTATGTATAGTATATGCTTTTGGAAGATAAATGGTTTATAAGCCACCATGAATACATTTAAAACATATTATAATTTATAAGGCAACCTTAGTAAAAGTAAATTTATTATTATTATTATTGTATATAACTTTACATAAATAATTTAAGTAATAATAGGTATCTAATAATCCAAGCATTTGGAAAATATATTAGAGAAATCAGTGACAAAATAGCAAAAAAAGAAATAAAAAGTTATCAAACTACCCTTGCCAAACATATATTATAGATTTATGGTAAGTTTTTCTGCATATCTGTAGCGCCTGTGAGATGATTTGAAAGTCTGCAAGCATGTATTATATATGCTTGCAAGCGCTACAGGTATGTATAGAACCTCACCCTTAGTTTTAGCAGGGTCTGTAGTTTTACTGACAAGGAAACACCGGCAACTGCAGCGTTGCCAGCTGACACATAATTATCAGATTTTAACATACTTTTTTCCATTTCTGATAGAAAATAAAATATTAACATAATCTGATAATATTAACATAATTTTCTAGGTTACGCAGGGGCAAATGGACATATGTAATTTTTTATTTTTATGTTTTCCTATCCCCATCTAGTGTGAGAGTGTAATCGGTGCTATTATTAAAATTAAATTTAAACAATAATGGCAAGTACAAGTGGCCTCTAAAGAGAAATCTATGTGTCTATCTTTTCTTGCATATTTTTTGAATTATTATTTTTCATTCATTGAAAAATGTTTGTTATTTTATGTAAAATATTTTATCTGTTAATTGTTTTTAAATACTTACTTTTTATTTAACTATTGTTATTATTACAAACATATTTTATCATTTAGTTTTACGAAAAAAAAAATTAACATAATTTTTGAGAAGATCTGGTAATTTTGGCAGTGCCATAATTTCTTCATAGATGTCTGGCAACACTGGGCAACTGTCAAATGCCGATTTCCATGAAACTAAATAAACACACTAAAAGAATACCATGGTAGAAGCACGACGCATTTTTTTTCTGTCCAACGCCCAATTTAGGAGTACGGATCGCTCCAAAGTTTGCGCGATTTACTCTTTTAACATAATTTGCAACAGAATACATTGTTTCAAAGGTAACGTAACTTATCTTCGCAAAAATCTAATAACGGGGTACGGAGTATTCCATACCCCCTATTTTTTAAGTACTTTCTCTTATTCTTATTTCTCAAAAAAAAAAAACACTTTCATGAAGAAAAGAAAGGCGTATACCTAATAAATTTAGAGAATTAATAATAACTAAAAAAAATCAACATTTAAAATAATTAAATTTGTCCATTGATATGTACACTGCCCGACAAAATTAATGTCGTCGTCTGTAGTGCAGTGACTATTAAAACTGCTCATCATTTGAACAGGCAGCCATCGGTTCATGCAGGTAGGAGGTTATTGGGGTACTTACGTGTAAAACATTTGGCAATTACAAAATCAGATGGAAAATTGCGAAAATTCGCGGTGGACGACGACATTATTTTTTCCGGGCAGTGTACGTATGAAGGGTGATAGTACACTGAGACCTGGAAGATTTATTGTGTCCATTGATATACATCAAATAATAAAATTTTATTAAATGCTGAGTTAATTTACATTTTATATATTTTTAAATAAAATATCATAGTATTATATCCCCAGAAAAGTGCCTACATTACGAAAAAAAAAAAAAAAAAAATGGTGCACAAGCCGAATAACTGAAGATTTATGTTTTGATTTAATTATTTATTTAATGTGCAGTGTATCTACATACTTATTTACAGTTGAGATTTTGTGACTTTTTGCACGTAGATCATCAATTACTGTAGAATGCTCAGTTACAAAGAGAATCGGCAAAAATGAAGACAGTTACGAATACGGCATGTGTTCCTGAAGATGATGAAAGTGTTGTGGCCCTATATTACACAACTAGAGCTGCAGGGTTCTGGAAAAGTGGTAAATCCACTTTTGAGATTCATTCGAGAAAAGTGAAGGCACTACGATAGTTATGCAGATGGAAAAATAGTGTTTATAAATGTGGTACCCAACAGGACAAATTATGATTTACTATTGAATATTTGAAATTGAATTGTTAATGAAAAAATAATTCATGGTATGTATCTGGCGGCGGCTGGTGCTTACGTTTTACAAGGGTCATTACAGTGATCTAATTTCTTCGTACAAGTTCGTATTTCGGACGATACCACACGATCTTTAATCATTGTATTGGCCCCGCCTGTGATGTATGCACCAGCCGCCACTGGATCTTTGGAAGCTAAAGAAGAAATTAGATATGAATCACTTAAGCAGGGTATTGGTGAATTTGGCACTTTAAGCAGGTACATAATATTATATCGCGAAAGATAAAAAAATCTATTACACATCTAATAAATATGGTTATGAATTAAATCATGTTACGAAATGGTATTGTTTAAAATATTCTCTATAGATACGCATTCCGAAGTAATTCATGGTCTATACCTACCTACAAAAAGTAACACAATGTCAACTACTGCATATACTGTATATTAAATAAATAAATAAATTATTAATTCTCTCAGTTTGTTATACACCACCATTTTTTACGTGAAAGTGCCTTTTTTGAGTAACATGAAAGAGAAATTATTAAAATTCATAGCCCATCATTAGTTTTTTTTTGTATCAAGATAGGTTACGTCATTTCTAGGACGATGTAATCTGCTGCAAATTGTGATAAGAAAATGTAATACGTCACAATTTCGAAAATATTTCTAAAAGTGTTTAAAATGGCGTAAACTTAAAAAAATTACGTAATTTTATGGAAATCGGAATTTGACAGTTTTAGGGGTTCCCATGTAGTAAAAAACAGATCCATTCGTATATATAGACAATTTTATGTTAATAAAATTTGGAAAATGTTGTTGATATATTAAAGAATTGCTGTTAGTACTTTGTTTCTTGATTGTTTTACTGTTGAGGTATTTGATGATCGATTATTCGGTCGTTTACTAATAATTGTGATGTACGTATACGTCAAAAAATGGTTTAAAATTCTAAAGTTTTGATTTGCTAATTTATAATTTGTGTTTTAAAATAACCTTTGTATACTTCCTCTTTAATATTGACTATATATTCATGTTAAATTTATAAGAAGGTTGTACAAATAACGAAAATAACCGGTAGCAACAAAACTTTATACTAGCCCTGTATAACGCGAAGTTTTATTGGCAATCGCATTCCGCTGAATTATATAAGATACACTACCTTAAACAGTTAAGGGGTATTCTACTGTAATAGTAAAGACATTTATTATCCTTTAACTGTTAATAGCCGATAGTTGGCTTATTCTGAATTTATATACATTATGTGGACAAACAAAATAATAGAGATTTTGCTTTTTAAAATAAAGACATTTACTTACGACTACATAAAATGACTAGTTGATATGACTGTTTTAGGTTAATGCTATTTATCTAAAAAAATCTATATAGTTACTAGGTTTATATATACAGGTTTCCTTAAATATTTACTGCACCATTCGTTCAAACAAAATGACTAGAACACAAAATATCCGATCACTTTGCGCTACACGAAGTTTATTAATTCGGGGCAATTGTTTCGGAAATCCTCGTGTAGCGCGTAGTGATCGGATATTTTACGTCTTTATTACTATATACTACAATTTTTGTGATATCTTTGTATAAAATGACTAGGAAATAAATAAATATGTGACTAGAAATTTGAAATAAACGTATCGCTAATGGTTTTAATATTTTTGTTTAAACGCTTTTTAAATAGCGAAACGTGCCTAACTGACTAGAAAATTGGGTAAAACGACTAGTTTTTTTTTAAGTTAAATAAAATATGACTAGAGCAGTAATACCAGGTAGAAGAGTGACGGGAAAGTGACGTCAATATCGGACGTAATATTGACGTCATTTTAGGTCACTCTGCTACCTGGGATACTTTTATCTAAAACGAAATGACTAGAAGATGACTAGTAAAGATGGGATGACTAAGAAAATGACTAGATATGTTACGATTCAAAAAGGAGGCACCCAAGTAACATTGGGGACATACCTTTCCAAAGTGGTCACCGGTGATTGATCGCTGTGAGTGCTTGATAGTTGAGGCAACGGTGGTGGCCTCCACAGTCTGGGCGCCATTCTAGGTATAGGACGAACTGGAATCAGCCGTTGTCAGTCGCCTTGGTGTGTCGACTGATGTTTCCTAAGGTACGCAACTCTCCTGAATTTCTTTCCGCATTGTTCGCATGGAAATTGCTCCGCACTGTCGTTGTCGGAAGTTTCTTCGTTTTTGACTTCCTTAACTGGTCTTGGTTTATGCCACCTGCGATGGGAGGCTAGATTAGCCGGACAGTTGAACACCTTATCGCATTCTGGACATTTGTATTCGACGTGAACTATTCTGGAACAACGATGTTGCGCTAAACCAAAAGCGTCTTCATATAATTCTCGACACAATCGACATACGTAATCGCCAATATTATTTTCAATTTTCGCCAACTCAGCTTTAGCCTCTTCAGTGACTTCGACTACGTTAAAAGCTGGGTCAATATCGCCTTTCCTAACAACTAAAGTCTCGTCTGGACCCAGTTGTCTTATGATGGTTCCGGAAACCGGCGAACTGTTGTCCTCGTCGAAATTCAATTTTCTCGTAGCTTTCGTCTTCTTCGTAGGTGGCGTAGAAGTCTTTAATTTCTTCGCTGGCACTTCCGGAGCAGAAGCTGGTAATACCTGTCTCTTTTGACCAGGCGAGGGAGTACACGGAGGTGTTATAGGTGCTTGCGATTTAGTCGACAAATCCAACGGACATGCTGTCAATTCCAACGGTTCCGTATATCGCAAATACTGTAGATGCTGCTGTAGAACGGCAGTGGCCGAAAATATGGGCGGTTCGAATCCGAGTCTTTGTAAAACAGAAGGCTGCGAAGGGTAATGATATGGCCTGTAAGCGAATTCCATTTCATGGTGATACAGGACTCGAGGCATGCCAACGCCTCGAATTCCACCGGCGAACTGAGCTCACATTGTTGGGTCGTAAAGCGATGATGAACCCGCTAACCCCAATATAAGCTCCAATAGTGTTCCTAACCACGCCTGGCGCTGACAGAGAGCTTGCGCGGGGTGGGGCGCGTGCATGCTCCCTTATTGGTCGCAAACAGCTATTGTAGTTCCATTGGCACGTGGCAAATCAGCGTCGTAAAAGCGCTGAACTTGAACGGTAGCGTAACGGATTTTCCTACATGGTTTGTTTTGCCGGAGCAATAGAAGATAATAGATCCGGTAACGGACAGAGGACCGGGTGTTCGCGGCTATCGATGGGGATTCCGTAACAGTTGGACGGATTTCAGAACACCCTCAACTTGTTTTTTCGTGTCGAATGAAACCTTACCGGATCCAACGGTTCGCTTTTTTTATTAATTAATTGGTTTCTCGCCCTATTGCTTGCGTGGAATGGTAATGGGCAATTTTCCGTTATTTAATTTTCGAAAAACAATTTTTGAAGGAGGTACAATAGCGTAAAATTAAACACATGCAGGAAACATGCTTACTTTACCGAGGATATCTTGATCTTTTAAATATGTGAACTTATTAACAATATATATTGTACGATCACGAAATGAAAATATGATTTTATCTTTTATAAGTAGACAATGTCACAGACGTTTAATTTGACTGAGCTTTCACATGATGCATGCAACGTCTTCAAAAATCACGCTAAACGTAAGCTACAAACAAGCTTTATCAAAATTCTAACATTTCAACTATTTTTGTTGATTAAACTAGGGGTATAGCTTAAGAAAATCTTTGCTTCAAGAAAAGCAATCTTGGTGATTCCTAGATTTAACGATATAGTAAGTCCTTTTTAACACATATGTTATAAAAAAAGATCCTTAAAACGTATCGATTAAAAAAATCTAACAATGATCGGTAAAATGTTTACGATGTGATACTGAATAGACCTTAATACCTATCTTAGAAACAGATACTTTTGAAGACAAGTGCATAATAAACTATAGACAGTAAAAAAATATTTCCTAATTTTTTTTAGCGCTACACGAAATTTATGTTTAGCAATAATGTAGTGTGTTTGTTTTTGCTGTTTATTCTGCTAATTGAACGTTGCACATGCAGGCACCACACATCATTTTCGAACACAACTCACTAATACTCAAAGGGGGTTTGTATAAAAACAATAACAAAATCGTCACATATATTAAAAATAATTTATTGATGATTATATCGAACACACAGGTAGAGCAAACCGGCGCAAGCTGTAACATTGTTTCCTGACCTGGCTTACTGTTGCTGCAAAAATCGGAACCAAGAACAGAGCTACCAAATTCATCAACAACTGCTCATGGAAAGATCCTTATTTGTCTTTAGGAATGTGATGGTCACCTAATCTTTGCCACCACATTGATGCATTTCGAAGAATTTGACATGTTTATCTTCAATCGCAGAGCACAGTAGATATGGGTTGGAACCACTACTTTCCGACATTGACTCATCTCAGTCTTAAATCTATAAATATCTTCGTTAAATATTGACTGGTTTCGGTATCCCACATATGAGAGCTCCTTTGCCTTTAACTTTTAATGTGTAACTTAACAAATTCCAACGTCCTTTGCCACTGATCCAATGTTCTGATTTTAGTTAATTTAACTACAGCTACCTATCTACAGCTTGTAAAAATAGTCCTTCAAACTATAAACTAGGTCAACACATACAGATTAAGGGTAGATCTAATATTTTATCAATATGAAAGAGATTTTTCAGTAGATTAACACAATTTTTTTTTCTGTAAAATTATTTTTATTTTCTATGTATTATTTTATCATCTATTTTTTTACATTTTTTCCATGATCTGCAATTGATCAAGAGTCGATTTAGTCAAAAAAAAAATAATTAGTTTCCTTCACTTAAGACGACTGTGTATTGTCCAGATTCGCAATAAAATAAATAACTTCCAAATGGGAAAGTAGCAGTACGTAAAAATTTTATATGTTTTTACAGACACTTTAAGCTATCTTTGGTAATTTTTGCAAAGCAGGGATACGCGGATTTTTTTTTTAATGTCTCACCAAAACCAAAGTTGATATTATGTCGACAAATAACGGAAGAAATAACTAGTAATATATTTTTTTTGGGTAGATACTTATATATATTAACATACATCTAGCGTACTGTATAAAAGAACTGATAAAATAATATATTTTGCAAGCTTGTAAACCGCAGAGGAGTTTTTCTATTTTTCCTCTCTAAAAAGTAACTCTAAAGAACCTAATTTTTTTACCTTTTTTTCCAAGACTAATCAAGAGTCGATTTAATGAAAAAAAATAATTAGTTCCGTTTTCAACTAAATTCGAATCACTGTACAGTGGTAAGATCCATGTTAACCTGTGGTAAAACCAGGCAATTACGAAACTCGCAAAGTTTTAAAGATTAGTTTACCTTACTCGACGACTAGTTGAATACTTAACGAAAAAAATCATCCATACCGTAATACTCGTTACTTTGAATTTGGACGGATAATTTTAAAAATAAAGCTTTATACACCATGTTAAAAATGGTTTGGTTATAGATGTATATTGTAAATATTTATAATAAAAATGAGCATATATCAAATTAACTGGGATATCTACAAATGATTAAAAACCGTATTGAAACAAATCTTTAAGGCTTTTGTATTTTGAAGATTAAAAGAGTTTCTGAAAGGTGGCTTCTGTTTTGAGTGATCGTATCCCCAGCTTTTGAAAAGGGTCTCACAGCAGTAAGTGCCTATAATGCCGAAAATATTGCTTATTTGTACAACAATTAAAATATCGTTTTCCTATGTCGCATATACAATATTTTGCGCAACCGTTTTGCTGAGAAACGGTATCACAAAGTTCTACTGTGTGCAATCAAATGTGGTGGCCTTTTATGTGAGATTGGTAATGCAGATTGTCTTTTGACACTTCAAATTCTCAACTGATTCGGTCTTGTTGAAAACGAAAATCCAGGAATATCAGAAGTAAATGGCCCAAATGAATAAGCTAGTGTAGCGCCAATTGATCAAATATCTTGTGAGTCTCCGGAAACACTGTGGTCTCATTACTTCTTTTGTATTTAATTTCGGATTTCTTTTTCCATTATACCAGCAATTTTAATATCCTGATACTCTGTACCAATCTGTACAGGTTTCTGGCTAGTTGATTGAAGTAATCCTATGGGTGTACTTTTGGCTTGCTAAAAATTCCCCTCCTTCTGCTTCTAGGACGCCGCATTCACACATAATGTGGTGAGCGGTTTCCATCATCCTATTGCACAGTTTACAGTTAGTATTTCCAGTGTTGATTCCAATTTTCTGTAGGTGTTCTTTCAGTATACAGTGTCCTGTTAGGAGACCTGTTACATTGTTTCTACTGAGCTGCAGTAGTTCTATAATCTCTTCCTTATTGGTCTCTTAACTAAGGTTTCCATGAATTTGCTTAGCTATATTGTTCCAATGTTCTTTGTGTATTTCTTTGAACAAATTCTTTAACTGCTCCAGGGTTTGGTTTTTAGATATTCCTAGAGCAGGATCTGGGTATGAAGGGTATGAAGGCGATGATGTCTTCATTTGTCAGTCTATTCAGTTCTGGAATATATTTTCAAATCAATCTTGATTGGAATTGACTAGTGCCCGCCTATTTATTAAAATATAGATCCGCTTATTTTTATATGCCTTCTGATTGATTTCTGTTACACAATGAAATATTACGCACACCTCTTCTTGAAAGAGCGTGACATATTGTTCTAGTGAAATGGTGATCATTATGTTTCTCGTCTCATTATCGCTCCAGCATCAGCTCCATTTTAGATTTTTGATTCGTCTGTACTTAAGCTATCAATCAGTTCCCTGAACCTGTCTGTATAATTAGATTGGTGCCAGCTTATCGATCCGTGATCTATACTTCAAAATTTCTGTTGAAAGGATATGTCGAAATCATATAGTCAGATCTCATTTCCAAAAGGTTGCGTTCCCAATGATGGACAATATTATTGCATCCAGTACTGCATATTTGCCACCTGCTAGTTCTTGTAGACTGAGAGGCCATATTCTTGCCTCCCCCATTATCAATAAATGGAAAGGAGCGACGTTTAGGAGGCATTTTATTGCTGTTGCAGGCATATTCTTCATCGCTCCTGATGGAATTCCTAAACACACAAGTTTCTGTAGCTAAACTCAGTTGCAGCAGTTCGAGTGCTGAATCTTAATCCACCACGCCAGAGATATCAAAAGTGATCGTAGATCTGACCACCGTAATGAGTATCTAGTATTTGGCCATAATCCCCATGTTTTTCCGTAGCCCCTTCTAGTCAGCATTTGTGTTGCCTTGCCCTGGTTTTTATTCTCTAATACTGTCGACTGCTTGTCAGACTTGAGTCAAGGATGACACCAAGATGTTTCATTTCCTTTGATATTTATTTCTTCTCTCTGGAGTTTTAGCGGTCCAAGAAGATCTAAGTTCCAGCTTTTCGTGAATTCTGTTGCGGTGGTTTTGAAGGTAACTGATGTTTAAAACCTTTCTCCTCGGCCAATAAAACTTGTAGAGCGTTCTGCATTTCGTTCCTTATTACGTTGTTGAATACTGGATTAAAATTACCCCAAAATTTTGTGTCTCTCATTGCCCAACTTTACTATTAGCTCGTCCAAGACCATGTTCAACAGCAGAGGGGACAAAATCTATAATGGTTGATGTACTCGCTTTAAGCATGCAGTGTATACACCGGAATGTTGTTTCATCTATTCTTTTATTCTTCGATATTTTGGAGATGAATGTTGCGGCAGTATTCACAAATGCTTTTTCAACGTCTAAGAATGAGCACAAAAGCACTTCCTTGGTTTGCAAAGCATGTTCTGCCCTCTATACAAGCTGATTAAAGGCTGTTTATCTGATTTTTCGTGCTTGATACCCGGATCGATCTTGGTGTAGTGGTCAATATGGTATACATGACATCAGTCTTATCGATCTTAAGGAGGTAAGTTTTGGAATGAAAGTGAGCATTGGTATGTCCCAGTGCAAGACTTCTCCTGGTAACATATTAAGCTTTCCCCCCAAAAAAATCAGGTTCTTTTGTATAATAATTGGATAAATGTCACATATATTAATTACTTATTAAATTATGTAATACCTTCATAATTAATATTCAGCGTACGTTTTATTCTTGTTTCACTGTTACGCTTACAGTTTCTCTCCCGTAAGATTTTATTTTATTTCATGGACGATACTTTATACGTTTACAAATTACATTCTGAATTTTCAACTAGAAATTACCTAGTCATTATATCAAATCACTGACGACTGCTTGTTACTTCGCACAAAGTTAAAGTCATTAAAACCACGCTACGACACACTTATCGACCTGCCCGGGTTTGAAATCCATCAACAGGTGCCGGTGCATTTGAATAGAATAACAAGACGTCGCGCTCAGTACAGAACGTCGACAGCACGAGCTCCCCTACCTAGGGTTCTTTTCTTTAGGGTGACCTTCCCTCCCTTCTTATATCAGCCTTCGTCTATTCGAGATTCTGTGTAAGACCTGTTTCTTTAGAAGCGGTAATTCTTGCGGACACGGATGTTAAGCGCTCAATGGCCGGTGAAAGATAGGGCATTCGAGGCGAAGGAATGAAAGGATCCAAGGGAGTGACGTGTATGCCCTAGTGGAAAAGACAAATCAGGTTGTATATTGAAAGAAGAAAGGATGTCGACGATGTTGCCTTCTCTAGTGGATTAAAAGCAAGTGTGTTGCATTGTGTTTAGGGACATAAGATTACTGGCAAGTGCAGACAGGCAGAGATAAATGGAAAGAAAAGCAAAGTCGTCTGGTTTTAAGAATTTGAGGTTAAACAACGTTATGTTGATATAATTAGGAAATAGTATATTAAAAAACTAATATTACAACAGTCCTTGTAACGCGTGCGTTTTATATTATTTTTTTTATCTATTTCGCATTAATTTACATTTATTTATTATTTAAAATGAGGTTTCTTGGTCATCAAAGGAATTTCAACGTTTCCGTATTTGTGACACAATTCTTGTACCATACACGATTCTATGCAAAAATTGCCGTGTTATGAATATAAGAAAAATTAAAATATGATTTCAATCATTTAAGTCAGAGTCTAGAAATACCATGCTATTCTGCTGGGTGATTGTCTGTTAGATATACGATTCGATATATCATCTCCAATCGGTATGCTATCACTGTTTTGATTGCGGTTAGTGATTTTATAAAAGATAGAATATTGTACGCCGGAGAAAGAACTATTTATCGTAAAACAATTTTACTGTGGCAATTCAGCAGAAGTTACACGCGATTTATTTCCAATGAATTATCTCGAAACATCAATTCTTAGGGCGACTATTATTCGTAACAGCGTCCGACACTTCGAAACAACGTTTATATTAATAAAAATTTCCTAGCGAAAAATGTCAGTGATATCGAAATTCAAGTTTGTGACAAACATTTTTTGTATGTAGATTTATTCGAAATACTGTTGGGAATAGTTCGTCTGGTGGTTAGTTAGTATTTAAAAAGCTAAATTAATGCTTACCTACCGGTTACAGGGGTTCAATAATTTTTAATTTTGAAGAAAACTTTTTAATTTATTAAAATTGGTAAAATTTCATTTTGTGAAAAAACACGCATCTTTAGATTCTTACACCTAGGTGTAATAGCATTAATGAAGAAATGAAAGAATGTTTCTAACGAACTTCAGAAGACTATCAAGTTGTGAAGGTTAAGAGCAGTGTTCACTACAACAAATATCTCGTTTATAGCAAATAGTTCGTTATATAAAATACTGCTCATACCTCTAAGATATACCAATTACAACTCGTCCGCTCGTTGATGTTAGCCAATTTCAATAGAATATGTATAACTTCGCAGAAAAACTACACACAGCTAGTACTCTTTGTTTGTTTCTCAACTGAAAGTGCCAAACTGTAGCATGCTTCATAATTTTTAATTTCTTTGTTAATGTTTTCTTATTAAGTTCAAAATTTCTTTTTAACATTTATTCCTTACCATCTAAACTACTTTTCAGTACTTTATTACTTACATATTTAATTTTTTTTTATTTATTTCGGAAACTGCTACAAAATAATAAAATATTAATAGCGTTTTTTTTTTTTTGTATGTTGCCCTTTGGGGTACCCATGCTATTTACTAATATTTTAGGCTTACTAGGTGAACGTCTAAGATCGTCAAAAAACAATTGATAATCACTATCCACAACTACTATAACATACTAGGAACTAAAAAAAATATATCACGTAGGTTAGTGAAAATGATTCTTTTTCGTTTTCTTCTTAACAGTTGTTTGCTCGAAAACTATAAACATTAGAAAATAACATTTTCGGAAATTTAATATTATATATCAAACTTATTCAGAAAAAAATATATATTAGCCGAATGTATACAAGGGTTGATTTCACTAGCTTATCCGGCTATAGCTTTTGCAATTAGATGAGGCTAAACTCTTGTCCTAAGCTAACAAAAATAAAAGTCTTATTTCAATAATTTTTAATACCTATATTTTAATATTTTGTATAAAGTAAACATTTATCTTTTTTGAATGTGATTGAACATATTTAATTAACATTTTTAATAGTTATATCAGCTACAAGGCAAGAGCCTTACAAATGTAAACACTAAGTCATCATCAAGTTCTTTCACAATTGTTAATACAAAGGATCCATATCAAGGAATCTAATTTACATTTCAGAAAAATCATGTTTCAAAAATAATAAACATTATCAAGCAATTTATTAAAACAAGTATTTTTATTGTATAAAATGTATTTATTTAATTCCGATATCATAAAAAAATTGCATTAAATTAAATATAACTTAATAAAAAAAACACATCTGTCAAACTATTGGCATCTATCAGCAAAATCTGTAATCTGTTGTCAAAATAGATTCATTGATTTCTTTTTAATTGATTTTTAATTACAAATCACAGAAAATGTAAATGAGACACCCAATATTTGAATGAGAAATAATTTTTACATTAAATCTCAAAATAATTTGATACCGAGAAGTGCCTTGACGTTGGGAAGTTTCAACATACGGAGCGGTTTGCGAATGTTGTGATGATGTTGTGGACCGAAAAATACCGTAAAGCCATTACCTGAAAATGAAAGAGAGATGCCTGGGTAAGAGAAGAAAGTGGGCGTATGTTTGAAATTAGTCTCAGAAAACTTAAATTTGCACGCGAATTAAAAAGAATTCACACAAAAGGTGACCAGAAATTAAAAAAGAGAAAATTGTTCCAACGATAGTACTGTTTAACAACGAAAGTGAACATTTAAAAACAAGAATATAATTTACCTAGGATATTGAATCCAAATTCAAAACATTCTAAAAGAAAGAAAATCATCCAGCCAGACAGAAAGCGTAGGGAGAAGCTAGGTGGCATTACCAGCATTTCAAAGTGACTAGACGATAGGATATTCAGAAGATTCCAGGGAGTCCACGGAATAAACGCGCCTGTAACGTTAATTTTATGACACAGGTGTTAAAAATAGCTCAAAATTTATACCTAAAACGATATAAAACAGTTAAAGAACAATATAATAATCAGATCCATTTCAATCTACATAAAAAATACCAAATTGATCTATATTACTTAGTTTAGTTATCCGTTAATACATTGCGAAGTTCGTATTTATCATTAATCTTAAAAAGAAACGATCGTAACATGAACAATTTAAAAATCTGTAAAAATGTGTATTTTTGTTAAAAGTTCAGAATCTAATCAGCATTTTAAGCAATTTTAAACAGTTAGAACCGAGTTTAAAGCTTAAGTTGTAACTAGAATTTTGTAAAAGAGTTAAAATACCTATTAATATTCAGTTTCCATTTAAAATTGGTATTTGATAATACATATTTATTTGATTTACAATATATGAGTTAAAATTTACCCGAGAAACTGTTTTCTTGATAATTGGCTATTTCTTTACACCACACTTTCATGTTAAGCATCATTTGATTTGGCGGAAAATACTTACCTCGTCCAATCAGATAAACAGGAATTTGTACAGTTTACACAGTGGCCACACTGTCGAAAAGTCACAATTTGAAAGGCGCCAAGTAAGTTACAATTTAAATATAGTCAAGGTAAGTGATTTTATACAGATATCGAATCCTTTAACGATCCTGACATAAAACATATATTGACGATTTTAATCAATCAATTTATTTAATTATTTATTTTTGTTATTACAATATATTTAAAATAAAAATAGATTTTTTATTATTAATTCTTCTCTTAGCGTAGTGTGTACTTCTATGTACTAATTGCAAGTTCTAAAGTTATTAAATTCAGTTTGGCAAGTCTTGAACAAATACAGCCTGAATTGCGAAATTACTTATTCATTGAATCTCGCAATTATCCTTAATACATTCTCCCCCAAAATATCTCTCGCTTAAGCTCATTTATTGACCATATTCCGTCGAAATGATATTTCTTTCGATATCTGATCCTCTTCTCCGAATTGAATGAATCTAATTCTGTTCCGAAATCCCCCTCATGTGTACACACAATACAACGCGACACACTGAGGTAGTTGCGATGCAGCTGCACAGAAATCTTTTGTTCGTACCGTAAGCGAGGTTAAAGGTAAAGGGTGCGAAGCCACGCGTCCTCCCAGTCTCGTGCCGGTATAGCCCTCTTTAGCAGCAACAACTGCACATGCATCATGCGTGCATACAATGTTACCTGTACCATAAATTTCGCTCTCGATTGGAGAATTGTTCTTTTCTTTCGGTGATTTGCAGTTGCCGCCGTTATTATTAGAAAAACTTCGGAGGGTTCAAAATTCCTGTTTTTGTAAATAAGTGACTGGCTTGGGGGAAAGGAAACAACTATACGAATGAAATTTTATTGTATATACAAGTAAAAGATGTGCTATTAATAAGTATTCTTCTTTTATAAACTTAATTTAGAAGAATCTTGCTTTTTCTTATTATTTTGCTTTTAGCCGTCTTATTAGTAGGGGAAGGTGGGGCAAGATGGGGCCACGCGGCATGATGGGGACATCGTCTTATCTACAAAACGGCAGTAAGCATCTGTCAAATAATAGCAGTCCTAATATTGACAAGTGCTGTTTTATGTTTGTTGTAATGTAGGAAACTTTACTAGTCGTAATAACAAAGTTATTGCTGTTTCTGCGTGAACTTTGCAATTTCCAGAATTTCGTTATTATTTTGATGGTGAGTTCAACGGCCAGTATCGGAAGCATAAGTAAATTATTTACAACTACACTTTTTTGTGCTTATTAATTGACGTGTATTGCATGTATTTTCTATAGTGTGTTATTTGTTTATTTCAAATATTTAACATAACCAGAAAATGTCCCAAAGAGGCAAGATGGGGCTATTGGTATGGGGCAACATGGGGACATCATTATCTCACTCTTCAGTCTGATCCATTCTGCCTGGATATGCCATTATGCTTTCTCGAAGACATAATGCCTATTTCTCATGTTAGGAATAAAGTACAGGTTCAATCAAAGCGTAACAAGGGAAAGACAACAATCCTTACAAGCACTACATATAAAAATCTGCTACAAGAAAATAGAAGTCTGGAGAATCCCTAAGGCAACTAGAAGTGCTGAGGGAGAGTTAAAGGAAAAAAAATGACAAAGAAGAAAACAGAAGAGATCAAGAAGCCGAATTTTGTAAGGAAAGCAAAGAGATAGATTTTTAGAAAACGTCAAGGAAATAATCAAGTTCTTCTGTTGAGGAAGATAACGCTCAATGTTAGTATTGTAAGGGGAAGTATTGATGTAATGCCACGGATGGCGAGGTTGGGTACATGGAGGCTGTGCGAATAACGAGTATGAGTTCGTCTTCTATTGTCTCAATTGTGAAGATTAAGTTTAATATTCTTATCGTTATTGTATTTTTTTTTATTTTAAGTAGTTCCGCTTTAAAGAGTTTAAGCTTTGTTCCTGCATGTTTTTAAGAATATTTTAAGAATCAATTTTTTTTACCTATTACCTAGATTTATGGTACGATCCATTCTTAACTCACCTGGAACCCCATCTTGTCCCTATGGTGGGGCACGATAGTGTATTTACATATTTCTTTTCAAAATTTTCTCACAACATCAAAAGTACCCATCGAAAAATTATAAATTCATCCATCAGCAGATAAATGTTTAAAGATTACAACAAGCATACTTAGAACCTTGTATATTAATTTGCAATCCTGATGCAGTGTTCTAAAGCTTAATGTTCCCATCTTGCTCCACCTTCCCCTACATATTTTCTGTTTTGGTTTCCACAGTGTTATTGTGTCTATCATTGAGTTTCTGTCTCTTCTTAATATGTGCCCATACTATTAATTAAAATTTTGATTATAAATTGATTCATACAATTTACTTTGTATTTCCACTACAATTAATATTAAATAATAAGATTTTATAATTATTAGGGCTGTAAAAACTCGTCCTTAATAAATATATAATAATATTATTAATAAAATAATCTCACAGCATTAAGGAAACACGAAAATAACTTGAAACATATATTTAATGTTTTGCTTCTGCTTCGGCATTAGCTGAATACCTACGACCTGAATACGGGGTGTCGACTAGTGCGAGGAGCCGCTAGTTCGAATCTCACTCTGGTCAGTTGCGATGGCCGGGGGAAGGAATCGGTTTCTTCCAGGGCCATAGATGATGATTAGGAGGGAGATTTTACCCTGCGGGAGTGCCAGGAGTCGGTACTTTTGTAGGACACGTGTTGTGCATTCTCATTACAGCATTTACAGCCGATGGTGAGCTGTGATCTACTAGCTCTTCTGCTCATCATCAAGTAATCAAAATAAAAAATCAATTTTTTGGCAACCAAACTAATTATCAGAAAAATTACGTAGGATCAGAATATATAAAAATCTTAAGTTATATACATGCTCCATTTAAAATTTTAAATTTTATTATATTTCCGGTAAAACTGGAAGTAATAAAAAAAAATACATGCACTACAACAACTTATAATTTACAGTAAAAAAATAATAATAAAGGAGATTATTGACACTTTATTTATGAAAAGCTAAATAATTACAAATCATCCCAACCCCGTGCTCCACCTAAAAAGGTACTACACGAGGCTACCTATTCTAAGTATTATATGGATTCCATAACAATTGAAATGTTCCTACTCTAACTTAATAATTTCACCATGATTGTTAATAAAAAAAAAATAATGGTAATACAGAAGCCTCGCAATTATGTGATTACTGATTTATGTGAAAAGTTGAAATATGTAAACAATAAAAAATGTGACTAGTTCACATAATCGCGAGTCTACTGTAAATCAGTCAGCTTTCAGTTGTTATTAAATGCGCCCATGAAACGATTTTCGATATCTCCCAGCATTCGTCAAGGACATTGATTATACATGTATAACATACTTAGGATCGGTTTCATAATAAATGTCACTTTAGTACTTTAACAAAAGTCTCTGTATTATTTATGGGAACTTTAATTTAAAATAACTTTAAAGCTTTAAAGTGACATTATGAAACTCACCCTTATACATGTATAATATACGTATACATATATAATATACTTATACATATATAATCGATGGGCAAGGAGTAGGGAAAATCATGGCAGAAACCTTACTCTGATTGTGAGCGCAGGATCTGGGAAGGAGTCCCAGACCTTGTTACTGATAGCCGGCAAATTATTGTTATCCTTCTTCATCTTGAAGAGGCAGCCTCCACATTATCTAAATTGCAACAGCCGTGCTGTGTCGTCTGCTCCCTTCTACACATCATGAATGTCAAGTTGAAGCTGGATAAAAGTAACGATCTAAAAACAAAGAAAACAACAGCAGTACCTATTCTAATACTTCATCCTAATTATTCTAATAAATAGTAATTAAATTAAAGATTTCTATCTTAAATACTTATTTATATACCCCAACTATGTTAATTTAACACTAATCCAGACCACTAAACACCATAAAATGTTCATTCATAAATACCTACCACTATAACTATCTAAAGATCATGCCGTAACCTATGTAGTTCCTTGGCAGTATTACTAAAAAATTCCCATCATTCGACCGATTCATTATCTCTAATATCTGTTTCGCCTCGCGGTCAATTTAACCCCCTAGCTAATGCCCTAATTTCCGCTACTCATCAGTGAGTGGACATTCAAATAAATCATATCGTGCTGTATCTACCCCACTGCATTCACAATGCGAATCATTAACCTTCCCAATTCTACATAAATATGATTTAAATTACCGTGATCTGTTATTTTATTAATTAACCCTCATTTCCCTAAAACGTGTAACACTACCCATAAATTATTATTATTATTATTGAAATTATTGACAAGAAGCTATGGATTGGGACTAATACTAATTCTTCCATACATTCAGTAATCAGAGCAGGCCGTTTTTGTTTCTACGGTTCCTGTAACATTTGGGGCTTTCTCGATTGGATATATTTGCAATATTTTTTAACCGTATTTCTATCGTTAAAGTTTGTCACATCGCTACAAACATTCTGCATAGGGAATGAAAAAAAAACCACTTGAGGAATTGGATCTTTCAGCAATAAAAAAAATATTACTCTTGCAATAACTATACCTAACCTATACGTTCAAGAGACGTTTTTGTGATAGCATTATAGGATTAAATAAAACCCACTTATTAACATTCAATATCTAAATTTACATCCTTTCTCATGAGTATTACTGCAATTATTAAAACAAGGCTCTTGTAACTTAAACAATTAAGAGTCAAAAATTTAAAACTATACGGACACACATAGACCGATCAACAACATATATTTTGACAAAAAAGTTACAATTGGTTAATATTGGAGAAACAACAAACGAGTTACCAAAACAAAAGCAGAATTGTGTACCCGCCCTTGAGACCCGAAGCCGGACGCCTCAAATCAGATTATTGCTCAAAATCGGACAATACACCACATAAGCTAAAATATATTTTAGTTTATTTAATTCATGACGTTTGCTCCACTGTGATGCGACAATAACAGGAAGTATAGCACAATTATTTTTAGGTGACGTAATAGGTCGATTGATTAGCCTATTTTCTTATATTCATTCACAATTTAAAAGATATAGCATTTAATGATTTTGTTGTGTCTATAAAGTTTATATTGATCTTTACAAATTGAATAAATTGATAAAGATGTTTATTTATATCATTATGCGAGAATTGTGTGGTTTTTGCCCAATTAATGAATGATACTGACATTACTACTCATAATACACATCTACCTACAACACACGTCTACATTACGTCAAAATTAGGCGTCTCGTGATTGATGAATTTTACTAAAAACCTCTCGAGGTACATGAGAATTAGCAATTACATGACAAGGTATCGGTGAACCAAATCCTCATTACTATTTGTTGCGTTACCAGTGTTCATTATTACGGGATATGCAATGGATATAGAAACATAAATATAGAAAGTTTATTTATTTATTCTATTTAACAAAAATACTAGCAAGGACGCATTGCGATCGACACTGAAATGGTCCAAAAACATAAGTAAATTTCTATTTTCATCCATCGAATACTAACGTCGTTCCTTAGTTTTGTTTCGAGAAAATTCAATCAGTTCTAGTAGCTACAAATGCCATTATCTCGTATCAGAAATCTATCTTATCTGGTTCACCTAAATAAGTACAAAGCTCTAGGTTGATTTTCAAATGATCTTTGTAATAATCTTCTTGTAATTCTTCGGGTATTAATCGCATGTTATCGTAGAGAGAAATGAATGCTTTTAGTACGGTTATAACAAATATAGGATGTTTTGAAATATTGCAGAAATATAATGTAGAGAGTCAACTTCGTTACCTGGATAGTGTTCTACAGATGCGTTTCCTTTTCGAGACTCGCAAGCATCAACTTTATAACCAACGCTTGTTGCAAGATCTGTTAGGAATTTGCATGGATTGTCACCATAATCACAGAACACCCTCTCGTTTGGTAAGTACCTTGCCCAAGTTTGCTCCGTTGCCTGCCTGTAGAACGATCGATGAACTGGGGTGTCAAGTGAGATGCACTGAGAAAAATGAGTTAAATAAGGCCTTTGCTTAAAGTGCACTGGGTTCTCCTAATGAAATTTTTATTAACAGTAGCTAAGTGTTGTATATTCATAATAAAGTTGCCGATTAAGCATTAGTAAGATGATAATGCTAAAACTTGTTTCTTGTCATAATTGCGGGCTTACTTGCTATTAATGATTGAATTTGTAAGGACTAGCATATTGTGTTTATTTATTAGCTATAAATTAGTTCTTTATTAGTCCTAAGTAAAAAGCTGTTTTAAAACAAGCGCGTCGTTCCGTAAATAAAATGTTTATTGTTCTTCAGTTGCCGGCTTGTTTAAAGTAAGTGAGCTGGTAAATTACCGCTCTATGGGAAGCGGGCACGCCGACGCCATTCTTATTTGTGACTTGCTGGGTGATGCGTTGTGCTACGTAGTCCGTATTGCAATTTAGGAATAATGGTGTTTAAATATCACTCAGAGTTATTAGAGTGGGGCTTGGCAGATTATATTGCTGCATTTGAAGGTAAGTAATATGTATTTAAGTACTTGATAAATAGTTATGAGTTTGTAAATGCTATGTGGGCTACTTAGGGTAAATTTAAGAATACTGGCGAGAATAGGTCAAAACTTATAATGTCGATAAGAGTAAAAGAGAGTGTTAAAATATCGAATAATATTGCAATTAAAAGTCGTTAAGAATTCTGTTTTTAATTAATCTAATTTCTGTTTTAAATTGAAAAAAAAAGTTAATTTTTTGAGGTTAGGACCTACGCACACAGCATGTTTTACCTTTCTTGAATTAATATTTCGAGAATTAATATTTATACTAAAAATAATATACTAAATAACATTGCGCGGTATTTTAACAGATAGCTTACTTCACTCTTATCGACATCTGAAATTTTGACCTATTCACACCAGATCGGAAGTAGTAATTTGCATATGACCGGCTGACAATGAATATCACGAAGTTCACAAACTTTTGTCTAAATAAATTTAAGCAACATTTTTCTGAAGTACCAATATTAAAAAGAAGTACGTATTTGTTCGCACTATCTTAGTATGCATAATAATAGTTCTATGTAAGAGTGTCTTTTCTATCGAGGCTCATTTTGTTTATTATAGTTTCATGTATGTTCTTTTTCAAATATAATAAAAGATCTATATACACTAACGCATTTTTATTATTTATTACTCATTTCTTCTTCTCTACGGGTTTCACATCAGCCAATGTTTAATGAACTTGATGAACCTTTGAGCTCTTCTGCTGTAGATTATAGCAAAAGAGACACCACATGAAGTTTTATTGCTTTTAATAAATTTACTTTTAAGCCGGGTTTTCCTAGGAGCAGGTTTTATGCGTCGCGTACAACGTAAATGGCCCAGTGCAATACGCCATCCACTCAAACCAAATAAAATAGTTGGGCTTTCTAGGAAAACGACGCCAACTATTTTGTTTGACCTGAGTGGACGCGTATTGCGCTGGGCGTTTACGTTGTACGCGACGCATAAACCTGCTCCTAGGAAAACCCGGCTTCATATATCAAGTAAACAGTTTACTTACGTTGAGTAAACGGCTCACTATTCCGAGTAAGCAGTCCAGTTACATCAAGTAAGCAACTCACTTATACCCAGGAAGCAGTCCACTTGCGCCAAGTAGGCGTTCACTTGTAGCCAATAAGCAGCTCACTTACGCCAATTAAGCGGCTCACTAAGTCAAGTGGCAGTTTACTTAATACTGTAAGATATTATACTTGTTAGCAATGAAAAGAAGTAAGTACCAGCGGCTAAAACATCATTCTCAGTAAGTTCGTTATTTATTATGACTATATTTTTATTCGCTATTAAAAGAAATGTAATTTACTACAAGCAAGTTGTTTGGTAGAGCAGCAAATTTTCTAACTTACATTAACTAGAAATTTTATATTGTTTCTTAACAAACTGGTAGCTTATAGCAGGTAAGTCATTTTAAGAAAACTCATTTGCTTGTTCTAGGGGTATAACTGACTTGGCGCCTATTTAAGCCAGATATTTACTTGTCGTTAGCGAATTTTTACTTCTCAATAGTATGTATTTCTCTCAGTGTGGTCATGAAGATCTGTCCTTTGGGTTTAAGCATCATGCGAAGCATGTTGAGGAGAGTTCTACAAATTACAAAGTCATTATTTGCTTCTAAGACCCCAGTAGTAATTGCATAGCAAATGTACCTTTCTTGCAACCAATAAAGAAAAGCAAGAAAGGGTTACTATACAATAAATAAAATTTGTTACTTATTAAAAAAACATAAAGTGTTTTTTATTTGCCATTTTTACTTTTCTCCACATATTCTATGTTTTCTTAAATTGATTGAAGGCGAACCTGGTTGTTTGTACAAACACCTTGCTGAGAGCGAGCCTCATAATAGCTAAAACATCAGCTGATTTCAGAATATTGGTAAAATGAGTTTGCTATGCTTATAATTTGCACCTTCAGTTACTATAAGTATGTATGTAAATAGAAGGGTGGTGTTACACTGCGACCTAAAAGATCTATTGTGTCCCCTATTCTTGCTGCTTTACAGCTGGCCTTCCAATCCTATTCCTTTTAGAAAGTGTAAGATGTCAGAGGGCCCCAGTCTAGGTAAGTCTCCCTCTTCGATTTCACATGCTCCCAGGTGCAATGCCCTCGAGTTGCACAGTGCTACGCAGTTTGAGAGGAGGTGGATGGGTGTTTCATCCTGTTCCCCACAAAATCTGCATTCAGGATCTTTTTCCAATCCAAGCTTACTCAGGTGTCCTTTCAGTCTACAATGGCCTGAAAGTATTCCTGTTAATATGCAAACATTGTTCTTACTCAGGTTGATGCATTCTGTAAACCTCTTCTGGTTATAAGTTCCCAGAAGAATTTTACTTTGGCTCATTCCCTGGAGATTTTCCCGGTAACTGGATTTTCTTTGCTCCATTTCTATTTTTAGTTTCTTCAGTATTGTACTGCTACTTAACCCGCAAAAGGGTTCAGGCCCTACAAAGGGCATTCCAGCCCCTTCTTTTGCGAGGTTATCCGTTATTTCGTTTCCTACTATAAGTAACAAAGATATCCGTACTTTTGTCAGGGTCGGATTTTCCAAAAAATATATATAAATTAATTTTTATCTTGAAAACGCTTTAAGATGGGTATAAGGAAGTATATATAAAAGTAAAAGTAAAAAGAAACGAAATTGAACAAGGAACTTAATAATGAAAATGTATGCAGGGTGTTTAAATTTAAAAAAGTTGTTACTTGGATTGGCAGAAGCGGCAACGTTGTATTTCTGAAAATAGTTTAGAAATGTAGTTCACTTTAAATAACTTGCAGATACAAAACTTGAGTTAATTCTGATGTTTAGTTCTCTATATACTTCTAGTATGCCATTCACCTGGGGATACCTGGTATAAGTGATATTATACACGGAAAAAAAGAAATTGTTAAATCAATGAAATATTCATTGACACAAACAGGTGGCTTGTTTATGTATGGGCAAACAAATATTTATTTCCCTCAAGTAACTTACTTTGTTAGTAGCGGATACTCGATTCAAATGTTTACAGTATTTGTTACTACAATTTTTTTATATTACCTATTAACCATTTCCAAAAATAATCGATTTTTGTAATTAGGTTCTAATTCAAGTATGGAAATACCATCATAATTAAAATTATATTTAAGATCTTGGACATGTAGAGATAAGGCACACGAAAATTTTCCGATACGACAATTAGAACCTAATTACAAAAAGCGATTATTTTTGGAAATGGTTAATATAGAAAATTGTAGTAATGTTATTAATTTTAAAACTCATACAAATCAATTAAGTAGTATTTATTGCAATTTTTTACATCAAAATTTTTTTTTTCCATTTATTTTATATGTATAACTGCAAACATATTTTTTTTTGTTAATATGTCTGGCCTTGACTTGCATTTAAATGTTTTAACTATTTATCATTTTGTCTGCTGTCATTAAACGTACAATTTTGTAAGCAATTACTTATTGTGATTTTCTATATTGTTTCATTTTAACTTGTGTATTTTTAGTGCCTCCTGAAGATGTTTTAAATTAAAACGAAATATTCAGGTATTTATTTAGTTTTATTTTGACAGACCGAATACCCGTATAATTCTCTGATTGTTAAATATATCTTCACCAGGACAACAATTACATAAAAAATAATAACGTAAATAAACATGTAACAAATAAACTGATATGCAACAAAAACACCCGAAACGGAAGTAATATATCAAATATAAACATGTCGATAAGAATTGTATCAATTTGGTAAACATTCGCTTGCACTTTGACATACAATTGCAGCCGATTACGTTAATCACACATCAAATAGCGTTTCTAGCAGTGTATCACCTTCAATGTGTTCGGAACTTTGCGAGCTGTAATTCTTATGCTAACGTGAAAATAAAAATGGCTTCGCATGGAATGTAAAAATTAGGTTTATTTACTATTCGAACATTTTCGAACAACGTTTTGCACTTTCAAATTTTACGCTTTTTAGACAATTTAAGGAATTAACCCCAAAGTGCTTCAATAATGATGAAAAATAGTAAACAAATAAATAAAATTCTTTACCCACCTATTATCCGGTATCCATTGAGCTACAAATGGTACAAATATGTGGTTAAATCTGCCTTTCATTTTTTCGACCTCTGGTTTCATTACGTTCATCTTTAGATATTCAATTTTTTCGATTTGGTTATGTTCTTTAGCAAAATCTATCATGCTCTGATCTTTATCTACGGCAATCAATTTGCCTATGCGATCCTCTATGTAAGGGTAAAGAACGGTCCTGGTACCCATTCCTGTGGCACAACCCACTTCCAGTACATCTTCTAGGTGGTTGTTCCATCTCAATAGTGAACCGAATTTTTGCAAATCTTGCCCCACAAGCGCTGCGGTAAAGACGCATCTGTTATACAAGGAACCCAGATTCATTCTAATGAATAGATTTCCATCGTTGTCTCTTAATTTATACTTTCAATAGTTAATGTTTATCTATATGCGTTGAGATTAAGATATCTTCAAGATTTTTTATATATATATAATATTTAGCAAAATGCAGAACGTTATAATTGTAGCAATCGACCAATAAGTTTAAAATAAGTACTATAAATCTATTTGAAATCTATTTTGAAACAATAAGTGTATTAGAACTTGACCCCTTGATAACTGTGCTATCGACTTATAAATATTATTAAATAAATATCGATTTGTATTTTAGAATTTAATATGTAAATATATAAATATATTGTGTAACGAGAAAATTGAACTAATTCTTTTTCCGTTGAGCGTAGTAATAGAGCGTAAACCTTCATGAATTAAAAAAAAAAAATAGATTCTTGGTATTTTCTTAAACTACAATATTTTTTTGTGAGAAATGTGATATGACACCTTCATCCACTTGTGTTTTCCATTGTAAAGAGAAAGCGGCCTATTAGAAATACAATACCGGATATTATACGAGATATATCACAGAACCCGTTTATTAAAAGTTTCTAGGCTTCCTTACTATTTATGATATTGAAATTTTCAGGTTAAGAATAACCCATAGCCTCATTTTTGTTCTAAAATGTTGCCGATGTTGTACAACTTCCGAAAGAACCAGAAATTGCCATCAACTTTCTTAATTTAAATGAACACTTTGTACACACATCTTCAAGGGGGATGTTTAATAGTCTTTTCTTTGCTCTTCTTTAATAGCAAGTAAAACCATAAAAATATATTTGCAAGTCTATCACAGTAGTATTGGGCAGGAAACATTCATTATCATTTGCGGTAGATCGTTCGATCCTTAATACAGCTTCAAGTAGCTATTCATTGTATGAATGCAGCGCTTGCGAACGAATTAAATCTTTCACATTGCCTTCAGAAGAATAAACAGGTAATTGCATTGTGGTGTCGGCAGATTTAGTTTGCGGTCTAAAAACTATGGACCATGCATTTATTGCTATTCTGGAAGAATTACAAAGAAGGTACAGCACCTAATTTATGCTCCTGGAGATCTATCATATTGACCATACATTTTCTTTTTGTAGACAACATAATAAATAAATAATGAGAAATTTACGGGGCGCTAGTGGCCAATTTCACACCTCTAATGAATTATTTAGAAAAATGTTCAGATTTCCAAGAGAATTTGCCGGTGATTGATATCTTCAAGTTGACAAATTAAAAATTGGTTGGCGAAATACAAAAATACCATCATTAGTTTAAGTAAAATTAAAGATATCTGCATATACGTATATAAAACTAAAATACTCTTTCTTTATACATAATTTTTTGTTGCGTTACACTTTTATTATCATGGTAGCTATCCAAAATCCATAGGAAAAGACAGAGAGTGCTGTCTATCACAAGTCTCAGTGAGCAGATGTTTACACCATGTAACTGACATAATCGTAAATCATCTCGCATCAAGATTTATTAAATTTCCTCAGACGATAGACGACATCGCTACTGTTAAAAACGGATTGTTTGAAAGTTTCCGTTTTCCTGGAGTAGTGCAATTGATTGCACTCACATAGCCATCATGCCATCACACTTCAGAAGGTATTCCGCCAAGCATAGTGTGTGCCAGTTTAAAGATTATTAATGTAAACTACAGATAGCCCTGGCTATCTGTAGTGTATGTGATATCGCTATTTGGCAAATGAGTGAAACGCTCAGGCATTTGGGAAATAAAATCCATATTTCACTCTGTGTGAGTTGTTAATATAGAGAAAAGGAAATCAAACAAGGTCTACATCCTCACAAACTTCATTAATAACACACTGAAAATTGAATTAATGTCTTGAACAGAATGGAAAGCATATTGAACATTTTTTGTATTCTTTAATTTAACAATTATTTTTGGTTTTCTAATTTTCTTTGTCACTAAAATCATTTTTATTTATTTCTTGTGTTAATAATATTATTAGATTTGTTTTGTAAAAATAAGTGTTTTTCCTCACAGCCCACTTTCAAACGTGTTGCGTAGGTTTTAAGTGCAGTTTTAATTAATATTCGATAAAAAGCGTTAATAAGGATAAAACCTTCTCTTACCCAGTAAATTATATCGGCCATTCCAGTATCCTAGTACCCTGTACTAATCTCTATCGGTCTCTGGCTGGCTGGTCGAAGTCATCATCTGGGTTCATTTTTGGCTTGCCAAAAATTGCATGTATTTTGGTGTCCAGAGCCTCACATTCTCAGAGAATGTAGTAAGCGTCCTCTGTCATCCCATTACATAGTATGCAGTTGATATCTGCAGTGTCGATCCCAATTTTCTGTAGGCGTCTTTTCAGAGCGCAGTGCCCTGTAAAGAGACCGGTTACTGTGCGAAGATGATTCAGTAGTTCTTCTTTCTTTGATGGTCCCTTAATAAAAGTCTTTCCATTGATTTGGTTGGTTATTTTATACCAGTATGCTTTATGTTTTCCTTTTTCCTGGATCAGATCTGCTTGCTCTTGATTCAGGGTTTGTTTTCCTGATGACATTACTCAATTACTGTCATCTGTAGTCTTGAGGCTGCCTCGTTATAGGTACCCTTGGGTCTTTTAGAGGTGTGCAGTGGCGTTTTAGAGTCCTACTGAAGTCTTTTTTTGTTGCCGTGGATCGTCTTATTTTTACTCTCAGTGGTCTAACTTCCGCCTACCACTTTGGGTTACTGTTTTGTTTTCTTAGCGATCCGCTTTGCACATTCCACTTTGAATCTTTTAGAGTCACGTCGAGGTGGTCTCTGCTCGTTCCACATACCCTCCTCCATTTTTCTTTGCCTTTTCAGTTTCCTCATATGGGCGCCATATAGCTTTTTTCCCTGTTACTGCAGTCCGAGTTGTTGTACTCTTGCAACAATGTTTTTGGCAGTGTCACTGCCTTGTCTGGTATTCACCTCAAAGATAGGGTCATCGATTTCCGGAGTCTCGCTAGAAGAGGTTTCTAATGCCCTTTCCTGATCCCTCCGTTCTGGTTTTAAAAATTCATTACTCTGGTCCATACAATTCCCACGACTAGGAGGGAAAGGATTGTCCTGTCCTCTGCACAGGTGCAAGGTTGGCTACTCTGGAAGGTCTCCCAGTTTCCCAGAAGCTCCGTTCGGGTACACCTCTTGCCCCAGGTGCCATTTATCCCTCGACACGGATCGCATAACACCACTGGATTGGGGGAATTGAACTAGTGGAGACTGGTCTTCTATCCAATCACGCATCCTATCGGCCCACCCTAGGATTTAGGTTTTTGCTGAGGCTGTCTCCCCTTTCGGAGCATGGTGCACCAGGCGCCTGTGAAAAGCTTTGCTTTATGACCGGCGCCGTTATTCCTGACGCAGACCATTAGCCACGACACGACACCTTGGCCAAGAGATTTTTTATCGACCATACCAGACCGCAGTGCTTTGCATGCACAGTTGTACCTCGAGTAGGTAAAGATACCCTGCACTGTGATCGGCAGCAGGGAGAGGGTAAGCCTAGAAAGACTAAGTTGCGCATAACGTGCTGCTGGGCTCGTTCATAAGAAACTCATGGACTCGTCCCCCAATACCAAAAGATACTGCTGTGTACTGATGTACCAAAAGAAAATGCAAAATGAATTAAAAATGAAAAATTAAATTAGCTAGCTCAACGGATAAAAAACTTAAAGGGCGCAAAAGAACAATTAAACTCAAGGATACCTTCGTAAATTAAAACTAATCACGAAAAGTAAAATGCGGGTGGAAGAAATCTGACTTTCTTTATTACTCCAAAAATTGAAAAAGGTTTAATCAAAAATAAAAGAACAGAATTTAGAATGACGTTAAAAAGCAAACAAGAATTTATTATATATAAAAAAAGAAAAAAAAAACATTTAGTTACAAATTGCAGAAAAAAAACCATGAGTTTAGGGCTCTGGCCGAAATCAAAAACTGCATTAGACTCTAAATTACAAAAGGACAATGCTAAATCTTTTAACAAAGCCAAAGATAAAATAGTTCAGGAAGATAGTCCTTTTTTTACAACAAATCAATCCACGTGGTTTCAAAATTAACCAAACTGAATTAAACGTGGACAAATCAAGTAGATTAACAATAGTAAAACTTACATACAAGCACAAAGCTTCTATTCACCCTACCCGATAAATTATAAAATACGAATCAACAAACTAGAAAACGGAAAAATTAAACTCTTTAAACTAAAAATATATCTTCCTGCACGAAATAATAAAAGATCTTACATCTAAATTGTGCACACAATAATATAATACCAATTATTATAGAACGAGTTCCTTTATGGATGAAATGAATCAAAATTAACGAAACAAATCTCTAAATAAAAATGAAATACCAAAATGGCAGCTAACAAAATAAAATTTAAATCTACTTACACGGGCATCTTTCAGGAAACTGGCCTCACAGGGTTAAAACAGTCGTATACATATAAATCCTACTCACGCGCTACGTCTAGCGCACACGCCTCGAAAATCAGTCCGCCAACGGACAAAATCACAAAACATAACAACATAAACAATACAAGTGAACGCAATATGTACAACTGAATGAAATGAATTTAAACAAACTGAACAATTAAATAAATAAATTAAACAAATCAATTCAATTAACAAAATCTTATATAAAATAAAATACACAATTGAAATTGTGGAAACTCTTGCGAAACATTGATAAAGACTGATCGGAATGAACAAGAAAAAAAAAGTGAATTTGCGAAAACCAGGGTGCCAGACCACAGCAATACGTATAGGGAAAATTATAGCATATCGATGCGCAAATTATTCGTCATCTAAATATTTAGAAATATACAGGGCGTTCGATTTGAAAAAAAAAGTTTTTGGCTTTACCACTAAATTTCGAACATTCTGTATACCTGTGATAGGCTCGCAAATGCAGTTTGTGCAGTCTTATAGTTTTACTTGCTGTTTGTTAAAAATGGAGGTTTTGCATTTGAAGAAGAGCAAAGGCAAGACTACACTGTTGAAAATATTACGGTGTTGGCGTTAATTTTACGCTAGTCAAATATTTTAGTGTTGATTTTTCCAAACTTTGCCAGACGAGTTGACTAGGCGTATTTAATAGAACAGAAATTACTAGAATTTCGTGTGAATTCTTTGTTCAGATATGAGGATTGACTATTTTTCTAGACATTCAGAAGCGTCAACCAATCAGAATTCTTCCCTCGGATAGAACTATAGAAACCCCACCTATTCTAATACAGTATTGCATTATACGCACCACCTGCATTGCACTTGTACCTGTTTTCATGTTTGATTCTCCGTATTGACATATCCAAACAAACCACCAAATGTGACTGACTTGCAAAGTGTAACCTCGTGTTATTAAACGTTAATTCTAGTGGGCATAAAAAATGTGAACATCTTAAAGATGTATTGGGAACATCTATTTACGCAATTAGTTTAAACTTGAATCAAATAGCATAAACATTCACTTAATTTTATAATGGTTCTCAAAAAATCATTTTAAAATTGGTACGTTTAGTTGAAACCAAAACTTGTGAATGAGTGGTTTTGCATATTTATGATTGAGAAAACGTCTTAAAGAGAGAATATTATAACACTAAGACATAGGAGTTGCATATTAAAAAGACGTTGTGTTTAGAAAATTGTGTTAAAACACCCAATAGATCGCATTCATTTATTTAAACAGCTAGTAAATTTGTCTAGTCTAGATCAAATAAAATGTGACTAGAAGTATTTTATAATTCCACGTGTCAGTTGGACAAAATAACCCCTTTGCAATAGACAATACTTGACTATCTTTGCTCGTCAAATTTAAACTTCTATAGTTCTCGACAAAATAACACGAAAAGAGTGTGGACCTCTCCTGACTATTAAATTAGTCAAAAAAGTGTTAAAATTTTCAACAGAGTATTAAACATCCCTCTGTAAAACGCATTTTCTTTAAATCACAATAACTCAAAAACAGTTGAATATAGGTATAGGATAACTTTATACATTGTACCGTAGAATCAATTGTAGAATCAAAAAATGCAATAATATACATGTTGTTTCATTTAAATTGAGAAAGTTGATAGTAATTTCCGGTTCTTCTGAAAGTTGTACAATATCGAAAATATTTTAGAACGAATGAAGGCTATGAATTTATTACAAAACTGTGAATACCAATTATTATAATGTATAATACTATTAATTACTGCTTATTGCAAAATAGGGATGAACATAACACCTAACATCGTCTGTAAGTATATTTATACAATATCATAGTCAATGGCAACAAGATACCTATATTAACAAATGCAGCCTCAATAAACTTGTTGCCAACTGTCAAAATAAATGTATATCATCACATTGTCTCCGCTTGATATCACAAAACCATTGTACGGAAACTGAAAAAATGTACAAACACAAAAATTACAAGCAAGATAACCGAAGTACACAATATTTACTCATATTTAAATGGTGATTGCAGTCCGTGTGACGGTGCGTCCATTAAAATGATTCCGCACAATCACTTCGGGTAAACAAATACATGTGAAGAGGAGCTTTTTGGTGTTCGCCGACAAAAGCATAGAAAGTAAACGGATCGTGTTGTTCGTACATTAGCACGCGGATATACATATACAACATACTCGTGTATATCAACATGCAACAGGAGAGATAACAGCACGAAATCCAATGTCGGCAGAAGTTGTATTAGGCATTCATTCGTCGCAGGTACATGCGTCGGAAATCAATACCCATTAAAGTGTAAATATTTTCCTCACTCGAACTAATTATAAAGCCAGGAAAGTATGCCGACAAAGATCTAGAATAATAATTTGATAAGAATGAAGCAAGCAGTGCGTATCTGTCCATAGTGTCGGTGCATTTTTTTTTAACCAAATATCAATGAATTTAGGTTGAGTTACGATCCAATTGGAACTTAGCGCATTTCTCTGCCGAATTTAAGGAACAATCAATAAGAACGTACTTGCGTAGGAAAGTGGTTCCGTATCCCTGACTTAGCCGATCAGCGTAGGATATTTGATTTTCGAGACAGCAGTGTCTTTCGTCTTCACCGACCACTTTTCAGATAACCTTGGTCGCGTGTAGACGAACAGTCATTTTGGCTATATTCGAATCACAGAGTATATAATATTTTGTGAAATTTTGAATTAAGTATTATTACCCCACTTGAAGGGATATTAGTTTTGTGTTCGAAGTTGATGAACTCACTTGATCACTCCTCATGAGAATGTAGAAGAGCTGATTTGTGCTACATCACTAACAAGGTTGTCAGTATCACGTATTAGCAGTACCACCTACCGTTCATACCCACCGATTGTCTTAACATTGTAAAAGCCATCCATTGTTAGTAACCACCTATTGGAATTACTCACCGATTGTAATTAGCCACCCTCTGCAAGTGATCATCCACTAAATAACTCAGGACGTCACCGACCACTTGGCATAGAAATTTAACCTGCAAGAGCTTAATCCTTTTAGCTCCACCGTGGAGAAACAACCTTATTCCCCCTACTGGCTAACTTTTGTATTATATAACATGGTTTGTTAACTCATAACATAACATTTACACTTGACATATTTCGTATACATATTTGTTGTAAGTGATACCGGCTAAATAGCATGTTAAATTGTTACATGCCAATTTATTTGTCAGAACCTGACTGCAATGAATATAATTTCAGAAAGCTATAGAAAGAGATAAACTCTTTCAGAAGTTCAAAGGATAGATAGAAACAGAGGGACGCATTGCATCATATGACATTTTTCCGTTTTTTGTGTCAAGCTGTCAAGTATTTATTAACATAATCTGACATAAGAATACAGTCACATACAGTATTTGATTTTGATAAATAAGAAAAAAATAATGGAGAAAGTTAAGAGGCAACAAAAAACAACTCGAGAAGTTATTGAATTTAGAAAAAAAATGGTTTTCGAAATAACGTCAAAAAGGGTAAATTTTCATCGAAAGTTTAGCAAATTTCTGCGAAAAATCACCGAAACTTTGAAATAACCCCAACATGTTATACATCAAATAAGCGTCTCTTCGAGAAGAATCGAACGACGCCGTCCTCCTAGCTCTTACCGTTCTATGGCCGAACAAAACCCAATGAAATAGTTAAGGTAAAGAATCTGTGGGCAGAGTTTGCAGAAAAAAATGACAGCTCTCGGAAATAAGGTTGCAAACACTTTTAATTCTAGTGGTACTCTTGTGCTTCGGACTCTTCTTTGGAAGTGATCTCTCATTTATTCTATCAGTGCTTTTACTACTCTACTAACTCTATTTTACGTGTAAATAAAAACAATTTAATTTACTTTTCAATCTGTCCTCTGATATGCCTTTCCAGAGCCTATTCTATGTCTACTTCCATATTCCTGCTATGTTTTTCTGTTTAAATCATACACTAACATAAACTGTTATATATAACGACAGCCCTGCACCTACCTTCTATTTTATATGTTACGAATCAAATTACACATTAGCGTAACAAGCGCGAAACTTGTTAAATTTTAGGCGGTACGAAATTTCATCGATAACATGACATATGTCGTATTTTGTTATATAACGGATGACATTCATGTTATGTTACTTAGCCGGTGGGGAGGATTACCTCGTTACACATGGACATCGCAGTCACCAGCAACCCTGAAACGCAGCTATTACTATAGAAACATTCCAACGTTGAAATCTCTGTATCTATGAACAATCAGCGCATTTTTTTTTGTTTATTTAGGCCGTTTGGGATTTAAACCATTGGCCACTATAATTTAGCAACTAATGAAAAAAACAAGAGGATAGACAAGAGCCATACTTTTCGCGTTTCAGGGCCTATCAAAACAACTTCATATAGCTAAACAAGAATCGGCCAACGGATAAAAGGTAACCCCACACAGGAAGAGAAACACAGAAAACGATGAGAAGCAGGTATATAGTAATACTGGTCTCCTTCATAAATCTAATGATACTTTCCAACACTTTAAAAATGTTGAAACTCAGTAAAGTCACTACATTTGTTAAAAATGAAATTGATATTTTTATTAACTCTTTCTTCATAAATTTCTTTCTTAACTGCTGATGCTCAGCGTAAGAAGGATAATAAGATTTAAGTCCACATTTGCAAGTGGCTTATAATATCCATAATTTTTTTTAAGTGGCCAGGAAAAACGCTATGGCCGAACTTTACCTGGGCAATTGCGTTATATCAGAATTGTGATACCATTCTTTACTTTAGAGCTTCTAAAATAGCCATCGCCTTCATCGCGAACACAGACGCCAAGTTATTAAGTTTAAATGTTTGGTTGATGTCGTTGATTACGTCGAAAAAGGCACACCGACAACCATTATTTGATTTGGAAGCATCTGTATAAATAAAAACAGATTGAGATAAGCTTTCAAGTAAAGCTTTATGAATAAAACAATTCATTTTCGGCACTTCGCCATACTTTAAAAAGTAGATTGGAAGGTGCTGAAGGCTGTCGAAGTAGTCTGTCTCTGATATTTGAATTCTGGCGAGAATGCTGAGTAATATACAACCAAACTCCGTATGTTCTGTACAATGTGGCAGACTGCATCAGACCGCGATTTTAGGACATACTGCCAAAAAATGATACCTAAACTTTAATGGACGTTTCTGTGCCTCTATATACATATAACGCTTCCACCGGGATGAACCTCATGGCACCAAAACACATACGCAAAGCCCTATTTTGAATCATTAGTTAGTTGAAAAGTTACTGTGTTGAATTAACAAAATGCTCTTTGTTGATTTTTTTTTAATTGGTTTCTTATGCAAAATCATAAAGTTGATTTTAGAAATCCTTTGCCGAGAATTGTATTAACTGAGATAGTAAATGATTATTCATTATTTTTGTTATATTTATGTCCCTTAATTATGTTTTCTAAATATTGCATGGTTTCACCAATATATACACCATTACAATTTACAAGTATTTATCACAGATACATATTTTTCTTTAATTTTTATTTTAAATTTTCCCCATAGGTACACCGTTAGAATATGTCGGCCGCTTTCAAGGTCAATAAAACCAAGGGTATGGTTTTAAAGAAGAAAACAATAGATGTCAATTGTGTCCATTCTGTGTTCTGTGACCATACTGACCTTTCGGCTTTCCCGTACACATATATCCCTGCCTTTGTTATAATCATAGCAGCATACAACACGCTGCAACACGCATTCACAAAATAACTTTCAAAACATAAAAATTACATTATAATCTCGTCACGTTAAGCTATAATTTTAGATTTTTTTAAACTCCAATCTTTTTTGTATGCTTTTAAAATTAAAATTGTTTTTCACCGCCTACTATTAATTAAATACTAATTAAAAACTAGAGATACGGTATAACAGTTTTCGATAAAGGATTCAATTCCACATCATATGGTGTAAAAACGTATAAGGCGTTCCATTTGAAAAAAAAATACTTTTAGTACTAAGAAGTTACCCCAATCAACCCTAGGTTATGGGACACTCTGTATAACTTTTATTCCTTGGTTAAATAGCAGAGGACTCACACTCTCCACGGTCAACATAAAAGCTCTACATTTTACTGTATAGCTGTTACACGCATTTAATGTATCATTTTTTTGTGCTTTCTTTTCACAAAAACCGAAATAACTCTAAAACGGTAACCGATAGGTAAGTAGATGTTTTATAAAACGCTTTAAAATGCCTAGTAGAACCTAAAAATGCACTAAAAAATATAGGTTTCTGTTTATAATATCAAAGTTGGCCATGACTTTCGATGTAATCGGACGTGCGACATAGATGAAGTTATTTTTTCCTAATCATAGCTAACTATGCATAACCCCAGAGCTTCAAAATCGAATATCATTGCAAATTCAAGAACTTTTAATGGGCGGGTTCCGTGAACAACCTGTATACATGTTATCACCCCTATAGTAATTGCTTAGTTTCTATAATTTTTGGGTTTGGGTAAGGGTTACTCTTGGAAATGAAACGCATTTATTTCTTAATATTAAACATATAATTTGCAAAAATTTAGAATTTTGTATGAATGATTAATCCCAAAACATAATCCAATGAAATATATTTGTTATATATTTATATATTCTTTTATTTACTTCCCGCGTATTTAGTTTGTAATAATGATAACCACTTCTACTTTAATATTAATATATATTCATATAATAAGTACAGATATAATTAACGGTTATGACTGGCCTTCACGGCTGCCCAGTGCGAACTCCCTAAACTCTTAACTTGAGACACTACTTTCCACCGGATAGGCGCACTATCACCTATTAATATAAACATACATACTAATGTTAAAAATAAAATTTAACTAATGTACTTACATGACTAAAAAAATATTCACCGGCCGGCTACTCACACACACACACCTTACGCTACAGCTCGTCTGTGTCATCACCCGCCTCGCTAGTCCTCCCGGGTATCTTTTTTTTGCTTCTCTAACTTAATTCACGCGAAGCGAGGAGAATGATTGCACAACTTACAGCTAAATACACATATATTTATATATACAGGGCGTTACATACAATAGCAGTGATGTCAGAATGTTATGTCAATAAACCCTGTTCCTTTTTGGTGCATACAATATCCAGTCTAGATAGGATACACTCCATCATATTATTTATTAATAGCAATTGGTAAATGGCTAACATCGCGATACCTGAACCGTCTCGCAAAGCGAATTGAATTCTCGTTTAGTTTGCTGTAGCGAGGGCCTCGATATCAGACGATTAACTACTACAATAAACTACCACTATCATACAAAACCCTACCGTCTAATTGTCAGAAATATAAAGATGGGGAACTATTATTGTCCAAGGCATATTATTGCATTCAGGAATACTTGTGGGAATTGTGATAAGTAGTTGAGATCGTTGAGGCGTGATTTAGTAATTTGACCGGGAAATTTGTGTGTTTTAATAAGTAGAGTGGTCAAATGTGTCTGCTTACAAGGGCCGCACTCGCTCCGCACTATGCAGAATATTTAGCCATAGTATATCTTCAAGGTAGTAAAATCACCCTCACCCATTCGTGTATCTAGTATGTAGCGTGGTATAAGTATATTAGGTATGCTCACGCGCAAGCAGTGATGAGCACATGAGCATAACATGATGACGCGAGTAGAATGAAGTTTAAGAAAAACTTTAAACCTTTAGACAGTTGCAATTCATTAAATACTACATTAATATGAGAATTTATTTCTTATTATTTGAATTATTTCACACGTGTTGTTATTTTTTAAAAAAAAAACTTTTTACATATTTTTCAATTAAAGAAAGAACAGTTATTTAATCAAAGATAATCAAAAATTATAAAAATGGTGATTTTTGCACCTTTCACCGCACGAGCAGGCATTTTATACAATATGCCGACCTATAAACAAAATTTGTACAAATATGTATAACGACCACTTAACCTCTCACCTCAACGCGTAGTATTCGTAGGTAGATTCAAAATAAAATGAAACTCACTTCAGAAACTATATTTAAAATAAAAATCGTCAACGAAACAATAAAACAATAAAAACAAAATAATGAAAAATAAACGTTCATAATATTACACACTTAATCAAACATACAGTGTAAACGCTTCGAAAAATATAAAATGACTGTCTGATGACGCGTAGAAAAGTCTTATTTTCGTACCTCTTATGAGCATACCTAATATACTTATACCATGGTATATAGTATCGTATTAGTGTTAGTCGAGTCTTGACGCGAGATAGTACAATTCTCTGTTAACGTTTTACGCGTTGTAAATGTAATACATTGTCGGGCGTAGAAAATCCCAGAAAACGGCAATTGTTTCCTAGTGTAGAAAAGTATATCGGTGAATCCCAGGATTTACATTATGGTGGTGCCAAAATAGTTTGTACAGTGTGCGATAAACAGTTATTGTGGCGGTACAAATCTGACTACACTGATGGGGGTGCATCTGATCCGTTATCAACCTATAAAGATTATTTTAATTATGCGTGTGTTACATCCGTAGATGTAGAACGGCCTTTTTCAAAATATATATATGCATATTTTATTAACTAAAATTAATTAAATGTTGAAACACTGAATGCTACAAACTTTTCAGCAGTCCCATACTATTTCTGCTACTGCGCAAAGGGCTTATATATAATATTTATAGTTAAATAAATAAATAATTTTGCTCTTTCTTGACACTCATTTATTCATTCATTCTTTCAATTTAGGGTGGGCACTTGATGTCCGGGCACTTGAGCTGGTGCTCATTGTACCATCCCTATTGATTCTCTTATTTTTCAACTCGAGCAGCTTGGTGTTCTCTTAAAGCCCATGTGGAAACTTGCGACCCTTGGAGGGCTCAATAGATCTCTCCCGAAATATTTCTGCCTGAAATACTTCTGTTCCTCACATGTGCAGATTACATGTTAAACTCGTTTCTTCCTGATTTCGATCTCACACCACGGTTTGTTTACCACGGCCTGTATTGTATAGATGCTCTTTTCAGAGACAGTGTCCAGTTACCAACCAGTAATGGTTTAACTTCTTTTCTTACTGCGCCTGAGTAGGTTATCAGAGAAACTACCATCTCCCATGCCTATCAGCGTTTTGGTATGGAGTTGACCTTCAGTCGAGCTCCATTTCTTTGTACTTTCTTTATCTATCCAGGTCCAGATCTCCCTTCTTGCGGAATCCTTAGTAATCCCACATACGGGCTCTGGACCCATGAAGTGTCTCCTAGGCCCTCCTTGGCTAGTTCATCGGCTATTACGTTGCCCTTTATATCCTCATGTCCCGGCACCCAAATCAGAGACACCGTGTTGCCTCGTGCCAGTGCATTGAGGGATTGTTTGCAGTCCCTAACTAGTTTTGATCTAGTTACAGGGTTCGAGACTGCCTTAATGACAGCCTGGCCGTCAGTCATTATATTCATTTTCCTCCTCATGTAGCCCCCTTTTGCAATCATTTCTGCACGGGCTGCAAGGGCGTTGACACTGTACTGTATACTTGTGTTAAACGTTAGTGTCACATACATGAAACTTAGTACTGACCTGGCGCGCAGACGAATGTTGACCACCCTATTAATAAGTAAGTTTTATATTGTGTTTTATATGTGTGTGCTTTCTTTTAGATTTAATTGTTCATTATGTTGTTTTCCTTAAATATATGAAACTGTGTTTGACACTATTTTGATCTGTTCTATACTAATTTATTGGATTAAATATAATGTAATGTACTACTATACTAAGAATGGGATTTAAGTAACGACATACAAGTGAGAATCTTCACAATTTCGGCTTTCGTTTAGAAAATTACGATAGAGGGAATTTTGTCCAATTAAAAATTAACCGCCATCTCGTCAGTAGCCGATTTAAACGGCATAATAATTTATGACGCGAAGCGAATCCTTCCGTGACCGAATGTAATTAAATATTGAAGATTCCCGTAAATTCATTGCAATTCACTTAGTACAATCGGAGACCTCTAATATTCATACACAATAAACATAAATCCTAGTTATATTGCCGCATGGAGGCTATTATTTCCAACATCTGGCCGTTTTTATCGGCGTTCGGCTTTTCTATTTGCGTTCGTCCCCGTTGTTTTCGAAACGATTACCTCCGCCGGCTCGGTTATTCTGTTGGTGGTTGGTGTCTTGTAATTTGTCGAGATACAGTTATAGGTTAATAATCCGCTTATCCTATTTTCATTCCGTTGAAAATTGCCGACAACAAAGGGGAATCTTGAACGTAGACACGCGGTCTCAGAAACACTTTTATGTATGATTTCCCTTTAAAATCTATTGCCGTAAGAATAATTTGCGTACCAGCATCATATATATTGTTACCAAACCACTTCTGTCTTTAATTCTCGCGAAATTCGTAATAATAAAGAGACGCTGACGTAAAACACAAAGACATCCTGCCGTTCTAGCTCGAAGAATAACTTGTTTAAGACCTGTATCTTTCACAACGGGGACAATAGCGAAGGGTTATTCAAATTTAAGATCATCGTGGAGAAACTACGGGCTTCGCTGACAATTAGGACGATACTCAATAGTATGCATGGTTATAATAGACTTTATATTAGCGGGACATAGAAGACGAGGTCGCTTGAAGCAGAAAACTATACTGGAATCTATATGAACATGTGTTAACACTTTCAGATCGTATTATCGCTGGGACTCCTGTGGCACTCGCAAGTGTAGCGATGCGGGTAATAAGAAGCGAAAAATAACAAAATGATTGAGTTTCATTGTGTGCGACGGGTATCGTCCGTGTCTCCCCCTTTCCTATTGTTTTTCTGGTCGTCGAAGCTCAGCGAGAGGTTATTATTTCGCGTTTTTGTGCACTCGGAACAGTTACATTTCGATTATTGACGATTTGTCTGTTTACAAAGGATGAGGGTAGTAATTCTTTGCTAGTGGAAATTTAGTAAAAGCCAGGTATTATATATATAGAGTAGATACCTATAGAAAATACAATTGTGCGTATCAGAGAACCACATATTTATTATCACAGCATACAGTGTGTCCACATTTCGACGCTTACCATTGGTCTCGGTTATTAGGAGACATGCAGCAAGGGTTAAATATGAAACGTTTTGCAAAATTCAATAATCCCAAGAAATATCGTTTCAAATTTAGGATAACTTGTTTAAAGTTTAAGATACTTTGAAAAAACTAAAATTTGTCGATTTCAATTACTCTCAATAATTCGGTAATGTGATTGCTTCTAAAAATTAACATTATTTAGACACTTTTTTTAAGATGTTTGTAGCTGGCTCTGGAATGGATTCATGTCAAATTCATGTATTATTTTTGAATAACCATACAAGAATGTCTGTGCGAATAGTCATTTCTATTAATATTGCGTTGTACGAAAGTGTAATTACAATGATATACATAAACACTTTTGGTTAGTCAATGAATTTTACATTAATCCCATTCAGAGCCAGCTACAAACACGCAAAGATAGGGCTACTTAGTCTGTTTAACAAAAAGTTGTTCATATCTCAAAATCTATTAAAGATAGGTATAGGGAATGCTGATATAAAATGAAAGGGGATGATATTTACTTCTTCATTCCAAACTAAAATACAGGGTGTTCTATTTAAAAAAAAATGAGTTTTCTGCTTTGAAAATATGTCACTTTGTTCCTCAGTTTTGAAACACCCTGTATGTTAGAATGTAAAGTGTGCTTACCGTTTCTTGAGTATATCTACACTCATAACATAGCAAATTTGGAGTCTCTACTTGCAGTATTAACCGAGATATTAATTTCTCAATGATGCAATGATTATGACTAAAAAAAAAAGAAAAACTTAAATAACTCAGAAACGGCAACATGTAGCTATAGGAATAGCTAATGAAAACTGACGTATTTATAGTTGTAGAATCCAAAAATGAATAAAAAATTAGATCATTCTATTTAAAATAAGAAAGTTGACATCCATTTCCGGTTAACCGGAAGTGATATTTTGGTTAAGGTATTTCACATTTATAGTTCCAATCGAACAGATACTGGTGCCAAAATCTCAAATATAAGTAAATAATAGAACATCATAAACTTTTAATGAACCAGTTACGTGGAATACCCTGTATATAATGTCTGCTAATAACTAAGATACAAATTGAAATTAAATGAAATTAAAAAAAATTAAAAAGCGAAATTCGTGTTCCAGTCCTCTTTTATTTAATATCTTATTGCGACATGTTTCGGTAATTAACCATCATCGGGCAATTAAACGTCAATATTCGTTTTCTTCTAAAATGATACGTCGAAATTTAGATACAATGAGAAAATTCTTTGAAAAAAAGATACAAATGCTGAGCATCAAAATGTGGACACACTGTACTCACAAAAAAAGTACACTGCAGTGCATTGGCTATTTGGCGACATGTCCAGTCAAGGACAAAACCTAATTCAAAGTGGAACTTTATTATAGCACGTTGGAATACTTTCAAATCTGTACTAATGGAATATATTATTAGATACCACTAGAATTTTTAGCACTCTAGTAAAAAAAAATGAAAAAAAAGAAGAAAAAACAACAATGCGCAAACTAAAACTGCAAACAATCTTAATGCCTATCTAATTATGCTAATATCCAGAAATTCTCTTCACTAATTGTAAATATATGTAGTCCCCTTTTAAATGACTTGAGATGCACCGCTTTATAAAATTGCTCTGGGTCACTTTTAGATATTTGGGGACAAACGGAATATCCTTTAGAACAGGAACTAAAATCATAAATAAATTTTAAAGAGAAAATATTGCGTAATACAAAATCTTAACTTATCGTTAAAATACACGATTATTACGAAACTTTAACATCATCAACACTGATTTGACTGACTTTTATTTAATTTTCGTTGCGAATCACTTTACCCCATAATTTGTTATTTTTTCAAAAAATATTCAGCGTATATAATTAGAACAATATTTTAATAGTGCATATTATTCCTAAAGGATTAGAGATATATCAGAATATCTAGCAGCTGATAGATCGAAAATCATCCTTAGTTCTGTGTGCATTCAAACGTTTAACAGATTTTTTAAATTACAGTCAAAGCATTTAAACATGTTTAATATATTTGGTACTCCCGTAAAGGAAAGAACAACGCATGCGATATCTTGGCAGATAAGGAACATGAGGTAATATTATCGGTACCTCTGTCTCACTGATTGCTAGAGACGCAAAAATTTCCGGTGTTTATCGAGGCATTCACTTAACCCCGTTTGACGGCAATATGGATTCTCACGATCAAGGTATGCACACTAAATTAAACTTATTTTCACTAAATTTTAGTACTCAACAAACTCGACTAAAAAATTCTTTTACTTTTCTGTAATAGTTGATGTTTTTAGACATATTGTAGTCGTTTATACAGGCAAAATAGGTTACAGTACCCAAAGTTTGGTCGAATTTGCATAAAAAATAAGATGCGAACGAAGCTATTGTGTCTTTTTAGTTATTTTTTTTTTGCTTTTTCCGTAGTTTCAGATCATTTAGTCTATTTTAGCCTCGAAAGTATGTGTATGAATTCGCAGAGGATACTCAGGAAATCTATTTCTTGAAAATCCAATAAACTTAACATAACTAATTACGTGTTTTCGAGAAGTCTAAATACGCAATATCATAAATAATTTTAAAATTGCGTACAAACAAAAAAAACTCGCATCTAAAGGTACAGAGAACATTGGAAACAGACGAAAAATGGTCAAACGAAATAATTTTTGCCTACTTAGTCGGTTTCTTTTAGCAAATCTAAAAAGCGGTAATACGAAAATACAACGAAAATATACATAAACTTTATTTTAAAAAAGAACGAAATTGTTGGTGGATGTACCAAAAGTTGGCTACGACAGGTGCTACGTTTTTCAGATTTCTTAAAGATAATGAGAAAACGGCTGAAATCACAGGGATCGATTTAAAACTGGCCCAGAAATTTAAAATTAGGAGACGTTTTTTGTTTAAGATTTTGAAGTAAGTATTGAGAAATTTTCTTCAAACAACATGGACACTGCAAGATAACATACATTTTAATGACAATCTGATTAACCAACAGTACATCTACAAATTTGAATTTACCCACAACATCTTATAAAACATACTTTGATGATGCAAACAAATGCAAAGAAAAAAGCATTTTAGGCAATATAGGGAAAGTTGTTCTAGAAAATTTTCTAAGCCGGAATGTAATGAAGACATTTTACAGGCTCTTGCTAACCTCAGACCCGTATATAAGTAACGACCTGAAAAGAAAAGACTGATAATTTCAAAAACAAGGAAGTTTTGGAATATTTGGAGATTGATGCTAGTTTGATCGAGAAAGATGGATTTGTCGATGTTTTTATTAATAAACAAATATTCAGCTCAAATACCAGTCTCTATGCCATACGATTAGATAGTTTTATGTACTTCCAGAAATAGGTAGAGACAAGTATTGCAGAGCCACTGTACGTGGACAACTCGGTTATTTCAATAGATTTATCCTTTAACCTTCCGTCGGGCGCAACCGTTAGGATACAGCTCGCACGGCGCACGTTTTGTTTATGAGACTCCAGATATTGCGCCCGAGGAAGGTTAATTTTGATTTGACCAAAATCTTTTGGCATTTTGTTCGTATCATAATGCTATATTTAAAATTAGAATAGTATGATAGAGAGCTTTCCCGATATGATTTACTTCCACCTCATCCCTTCCCCCCACTATTCTTCCACTTCAACAGCAAACAGCGCCTACCAGTTCAGCTTCTCCCTATGAACGTTATCGAAAACCAGCTTAATAGGTATCTATCTACAACTACACGTATAGATTTTTGATCGAAGCTCACCTGCGACCAGATCGGACGTATAATTCCCCCGTATGAATGCCGGTGGCGGCGGAGAGGTGATTCTTGGGGTTACCTAGAACCAGCTGTCGTCGCTGAGGTGACGTCAGAAACAGCTGCCACTCGGACACGGTCACCGGTTTCCTAATATACACACAACACAATCATAAAGCGCTCGCACACTTACACGGGTACATCGACGTAGTAGGAACTATGGGGGAAATGAATTCTATTCGATTAGATTTCGTCCGTGCACATTGTTAGGCGCGATAACTGAAGGCACGCGAATTTGTTTACATGCCCGGCTGAGCTTCGTCCCGGCTTCGTTTGCATAGATATGTAGCCGGGGCACGCCACTATGTGCATTTCAAATAAAGCGACCACCAGTTTCAGCTTATTCTTTATTTTACCCATTTTTTTTTAGTTAGTCAATTGAAATGAACAATGGATAACTACAACATTTATATGTATATCTCTTACAGTTTTTAGTGTCAATCTAAAAGGTGAGATATTTTTGATTTAGGAAACGACTAATGATGGTATCATAATAATTAAACCTGATAATTCGGGCGAGTCGGAAAATCCCGCTTGATTGGACTATGTTTCGGGACGAGATTTCCCGTACCGATGCTTATCGGGAACTCAGGAAATCGGAATTATCGATAGCTTGAAATCGTAAATACACGGGTATTAAATGTGCCCCGTGAGTTTCAACATACAATATTAAGATTTTCCTAATTTTTTTAAAATTTACGGGGATTAAGAATATTTTGAATGATATTTTTTTAACAATGGAAGGCGTGAGAGAGCGAGTAATATGATTTTTTTTAATGATAAAACTTTTTTTTTTGTTTTAATGTTTAAATCATACATTTTTTTAATATTGGAAGAAGTGATAATTTTTTTCTTCTTTTTTAAACCTCGGGAGATAGCACGCATTGAAGGGGGACAGGGGGAGCAGGATGATTTTTTTTAAATTATAGATTTTTTTTTAGACGCCAGGAGGTAGGACTCATAAAAACGTTTTAAAACATATATTTTTTTAGCATTAAAAAGGGGGAAGATTTTATAAATGACAATATTTTTTTCATCTTTTTCTCATCAGGAGAGAGGACGCATTAAAAATGTTTCAAAATAATATTTTTTTAACATTGGAAGGAATGAGAGGGGGAGGGCGATGATTTCTCTTTAATGTTATTTTTTTTTTCTTTTTTTTCAAAACATCGGGAGAGAGGACGCATTAGAAATGCTTTAAACTACCCCAGCAGCCAACTATATTTATTTTATATTTCAGAAATATTTAGAAAATATTGAATCTATCTTTAATATTAGTTATATTAGCATAATATGTATAAAATATATTATAGAAAATATTTACGTTTTGCAAATATATATGTTATGTAGCACTAATTATATTTTATTGCAAATAATTTCCCAAAATATTTTTCTTAACTCTGCAAGAACATTTTGCTTTGTACTTCTGTAAATATTTATTTCATATAAAAAAATAAGGTTTAATTTTTGCTTTTGTACATTTGGTGCATAGGACTAATAATATAAAATGGGTAAAATATATATACATATTAAGTACCTGTTTAAAATAATAGTTTAAAGATTAAATTAGATAATATATATCTAAAATTATGATTTAGTTAGTATCTAAGTTGAGCGCTGGAACTTCTATATATTAATAGATCTGCGTTTACGTAAAAGGTAATTATATTACGTAGGAGCTAAAATAAGTGCAGCGAGATAACTGCTACAGGCATGCATTCACACCAAATCAAAAGCAATAATATAATCCATAATCGAGGACGATATATACTTTTACTTTATCTAACTTTAGAATTAATTTTTTATTTCTTGATTTTATTATTTACTATATTATATTTTTGAGGCATTATTGATTAACTTGTATGGAGAGTGTGAAGAAACAAGTGCCTCCCTTTTAGATACCTCCAGGTATGTTTTTCTTTTTATTTTCCAGGCAAGTTTCATATAGCCGTTTGTTAGCGATGTTATACATTCTAAACAACCAAGATATATAGGTTACTGTCTGCAAACAATTTTAGTTCATGCTGACAAATGAAATAGCTTTGTATGATTGCATAAAAAAAATCTCAATTATTTGATTCGCATAAATAATATTTTACAAATATTTTAAAAAATATCAAACTTACATTGATTTAAAATATGAAATACATATTTCAACTGTATATTTTATCTATATTAGATGAAATATAAAAAATGTATTCAAAAACCTCTCACGAGAAATATTTGTCAAATATATTTTTTAAAATATCTCTGGTATATTTGTGGCTGTTAGGGTATATATTGTTTTAGCATTGGAAGGATTGACAGGGGAGGAGGGATGATTTTTTTTAAGTGATAAGTTTTCTTCTTTTTTTTCGAAACATCGAGGAAGAGGATGCATTAAAAATGTTTTAATTATACTTTTTTTTTTTTAAATATTTGTAGGCTTAAAAGTTGGAGGAGGGTGATTTTTTTTTTCAAACATCGGGGGAAAAGACGCATTACAGATGTTTTAAATGATCCTTTTTTGGTTTAGGTAGGAAGGGATGAGAAGGGAAAGGAGAGGTACCTTTTTTTGATAGGAATATCTTTAATGCATGTATTAATTATTAATGCGAACAGGCAATAAATAAGTGACGTATATGTAATATTGAGTATCTACACATATTTTCATTTTTCGAGACGTAGATTCCTAGAATCAGTATGACATTTACATAAGAATATTGTTAAGACATTTGCTTCGTATATTAGAAGTTATCGGGATTTATCGGGAAATCTCGACTCGTCCCGCTAAGGAAAATTCGATTGGGACAGGAATTCCCGATACTACCCGTCTCGATTTAGCAGGTATAATAATAATAATATATTTATCCTTTCAACCAAAACGCGACATTAAAGTGTAAAGATATATAGAATAAGTTATTTATGTGGCAATACATAATATAAGAAACAATCTGTAAACCCAGTGAGTAGTGTTGGAATGAACGTAGTTTCATTCGCCTGTATAGTTATGAGTGAATATTGCATTGCGAAACCAGAGAATGAATGAAGGGAATGCCCAAGGTTATTTTCACGGCCTGAACGGATACATTTCCTGAACAGCAGGAACAAGCAATACCGTCCAGGGTATGACTTTTATAATAGGTTACATTTTAATTTTTAAGCAAATAACTTGTTGGTAGTTTATTCATATTGATTCTTTTAGTGAAGTTATGTTTGATAATAAATAAATAAATAATTAAAAAACAACTGCTTGGAAAAGGGCAAAAAAAACAAATATATTGATAATCTGTTCTTTCCGTAAATAGTAAATTGTTTACATACAAAAAAGTTGCTGCACGTTTATTATCGTGAAGGTAATGTGGAAGATCTATTTCATGCAAAAGCGCTTCATTCAGGGAATGAATAGACTGCTTGAAGTCGTATTATGAAGCGGAAGATCTGCCGTGAATGATAATGAAAGTTTCGTTCTCAACACTACAGTGACAGTCTTCACCTCTAACGTCAGTTAGAGAATAAAAACAATTAAACAGTTCGAGCAGAGCTTAGAGGTTAAGTTGTAAAGATAATGTTGAAAAAGAGTTAAAATACCTGTTAATATTCAGTTTCCAGTAAAATTTGTATTTAATGAACCACATTTATTTGATTTACAATTACGAGTAGAAAATTTACGCAGTCAACGACGCGACGTGTTGAAGTGCTGTTTGAACCCCTATTAGGTGGAATTCTCGTGAAAATCATTGTGTCCACTCAGAAAAATTAAACTGCTATTTCGTGTTTCTTGCTATGGGCCTAGGTATTGCTTCGTTTGTCCCATGTGTACGTCATCATCAAGACAAACGAAACAATGCCTAAAACATAGGATAAAAAATTATGTCGTCTACTAGTATGAAACCTTTAAAAACACGAAATTAATAACAACCATAGATTTCACTTTAACGAAACAAAAATTTCAATTAAAGGAAGAAACTATTATGCACGAAACATTTTAAAAACGACTACGCTACGAAAAACACTTATTTGAAATATCAATTTTAACAAAAAAAATGTCTTGTTTTACACGTTATCACTGATGTGAAAAGACATACTCTTCAAGAACCTTACAGTATTTAGGTCACATTAAAAACGTGTGTAACACTCGGTTGATATTAGCATACATGTGTTTCACCTTACCAAGGGTCCTCAGTGCTACTGGTCAACCTAATGTATTACACGGAGAAATTCGTAGGCATATATAATTAATAAATGGAAGAATAGTTGAATGAGAATTTAAGATGGAAATCTCATTATTAACGTGAAGATATATTGTGATAAATTGATTATTGAAGATAAATTGTCGATTTGAAACTACAATATATATTTATAAAGGATAACAATAATTGTAGGACGACTTTAAGCCACTATATATGCGTTAATTAACTAACGCTAATTAATAATTAGGTCACATTAAAAACGTGTGTAACACTCGGTTGATATTGGCATACATATTGCTGTGAACTGATTGTACAAGCATATAAGTTTAAAGAAATTAAAAATGACAAAATTAATTTAGCTAGCTCAGAAAATATGAATTTAAAAGGGCGCAAGAGATTCTTTGATCTCAGAGTAACTTTCATGAAAAGTAAAAGTGGGCGTTTGTAAAATTTGACTTTCTTTAAAATCCCCAAAAATTGAAATGGTTAATACAAAAATAAAAGAACTGTAATTTAAGATGATATTTATATATATATTCATAAAATTTCCATATAAAAAAAAAACATTTAAATACAATCAACAGGGGAAAAAACCTTAAGACTGAATGTCTTGGATTAAAATAACCCCTTCGTGAATTTACAATTTAAAAAGGACAATGCAAATCCTTTAGCAAACAAAATGGTGGATTCGTTCTAGAAGGAATTTCTTATTTCACAAAAAATCCACGTGGTCTCAAAAATTCAAAGCAAACTAAAATTTAACTAAATCAACGTGGAGAAACAAACAAAATCAAAATGAAATTAAAATACAAGCACTAAGCTTCTCTTCACCTACCCCGAAGTGATTAAAATACCATAAAAATTAAAACTAACAAAAAAAAAACGGAAAATTTAAACTCTTAACGCGGTTACTTCTAGAACAAATTATTAACGGGCCTTATACATAAATTGTGCACAATATTATAACACCAATTAATAAACTGAGTTGTCTGAATGATGATCAAAATTAACTAAATAACGAACAAATCCTTACAAATGAAAGATTGCAAAATGGATGCAAAGAGCTCAAAATTTACATATACTTACATTCGCGACTATGATTCAGACACTGCCCTAAAAGAGGCCCTACAACGCGTATATACAAAACAACAATTGCGCGCGCTGCGTCAGCCGCAAAAATCAAAGAAAATGCCTTTTAAGAAGGACCTAAGACATGAAAAACAAAAGCTAAACATATAAAGAAAAGAAAATAAACTAACTAACTGAACAATAAAATACATCAAACAAAACTACTAAATTCTTAACAAAATACACAAATATTAAATCTAAGTGAGAATTTGCGCGCGGCAAAGCCAAAGCTTGATCTTGAAAAAATGAAAACACTGAGTTTACAAAACCGGAGTGCCAGTCTACAGCAATATGTTTCGCCTTACCAAGCGTTCACCTTACGTTAGTTAATTAACGCATGTATAGTGGCTTAAAATCGTCTTACAATTATTGTTATCCTTTATAGATAAATAAGTTTCAGATCGATAATTTAGCAAATATCGTCACGTTAATAATGAGATTTCCATCTTAAATTCTCATTCAATTATTCTTCCACTTACAGTATTTGTTTATTATTTGTTTGTCAGCAAATGTGTATTATGTATTTGTCTTTTACAAAATTTCAATTTGTTAGCTTAATAACGGATTAAACAACGTCACATTGTTGTTAAAAATAGTGTCAAATTAAAAGTCTCTTATAAGTAAAAATTTCAATACTAGTCACATACGTTTTTACATAATTATATTTAATAATTACAAAAAGTTTCATGGTTTCTTCAATTTCAAAATCTTGAAAAAGGTAATAAAAATGTTGAAACGTCAATGAATTAACTGTGTTTCAACTAAATAAAGCATATACTTCAAATCAAAATATATTAACAAAGAACTATTTTTTTTTGATGTGAAAGGATATTATTTACGGAAAACTTCAAGATACTACGTTACTTCATCATCCTGTTTTTTGTAAGAAGAATTAGATAAAAATGCATATTAACTAACTGAATGCTTAAACTTTTGAGACTTCATGTATCCAGGATATAAGATTTTTTCAATTAAAGCGAAAAAAATGATTCAGAATGTATTATATCCAAATTTCAAAACTCATTTGAAAAATATTGAAAATTAAATAAAAAAAGAATTTAAATGAAATGTAAATGTAATGAATTATGTAGCTACTTAATGTAAAAGAGAACGTTAGTAAGTTTTTAAAATCGAAAACTCTTTTTTTTTTGTGAATTAGGAATTGAAAGAAATTTTATAAATAACCTCTTAGATTTACTTATCCGAGCAAATTTGTTGTAGGACCCCTAATTTATTATTGCTATTTTACAAAGGTACCTAATCGCTTTCTTTGCTTTTCTTTGTAGGATGATCGATTGTTTTCGACATCTTCATGTGTTTTTTGTCAAAACCAAAATACCAGTTTCAATTATGTGTTCCGTTTCGCTTGACGAGCGTATCAAATTAGCGGCTCTGCTGTCGATCTAATGGTGTAATTAGCAACGTTTAGGGTCCGTAGCTGTCGAGGATCTATAGAGCGTAGCGAGTTTTGAATCGGAAGAGCACTGCCTATTAGGAATGCAACAGCGAATCCCCACGACGACGCGCTCTTTGCAGTAAACGTTTTCGTTCGCTTAACAGCCATTATAGATTTTTAATGTGCAACTAACAATAAGTTTAATTGGGTAGATACTACTTATCTAAGGCACTCTGAAGTTTTATATTACGAAAGGTAGGTATTATTTATATTTGTTTTGCCGCAGTTGCATATAGACATTCTGATAGAGAGGACTCGTTAAAATAAAGAAAGCAACTTTTTAAGGAGAGTTATTTATTTATTTCTTATTTTAAACAATATTACGTATTTGCACCCAAAGGAGCATACACTTCTAATAATAAGAGGGATCCTTCGTTGAAATAATATGTAATTAAATCAAACGATCTTCTAGTTTGGAACAAAATCCATAACTGCTTTGAACGTGGACATCAAAGTACTCTACTAATCTAAAATATACTGCATTTAAGGACTACCATTACCAAAATTCAATTTTTAATGTTATGATTAAAGAATTATCGCTCGCTAAGGTAGTTGCTAATATTCAAAATTTGAGGAATTTCAATCAATAAATATGTTTATTTTCAAGCAATATGCGACGTTTCGACGATTATCATTCGCCTGTTTTAAGCTACAAAGTGTTATATTTTGTAGAAAAGTAATACCTATTAATAGAAGTAACAATTTAAGTTAGCATTGCTTTAACATTAACATCTGACCATATAATAATAGTTATTTTCCACCGACCCTGTATTTATATTCTTCATTATTGTTCAACCAATTGAACTAAACTACTATCAGTTGAAATATTTTTTGTTTACGATAACGCTTATTTTTAATGTATACAGAATGAGCAATTGCAGCGTAATACAGCAAATTAACAGAACATTAAATTCGCCTTACAAGAAAAGATCCAGCACCCGACAATTCAAAAATTATGAAATGATTGGAATAAGTATGTCTGCAAATTGCGTATTATAGACAATTTTAAAATACGCCATCGAAATTTGGCGGATTTTCAATTTTTTCCACAAAACTCCAGTGAAAGAAAAAATAGAAGGTAGATCTAAATGCAATAATTGCGCCTTATATAAAGGTTATGCAAAATATGTGACCAATATATGTACAGATTGCTGGGCTTAATTTATGCTTATACTGCAGACCTCTTTGTAACAATACGACGAAAAGTTTTAAATATAAGTTGCGTGACTTTTAATTCTGTTTAAAACCGTATGGGGTATTCTAGCATAGAGAATGTTTCTAAAGAAGTAAATATCACCACATTCTTTGGAACATCTAAGAGATATGCCATGTAGATATTAATTATGATTTAAGTAAATAATTAATTTATGAATAAATAAGTCCGCCATAAACGCAGATTATCATCAAATTATAAGTTTGTGAAATAGTTGACTTACTGAAGCAAGAAACTAAATAATAATAATAATATATTTTATTACCCAACAGGTTACCCCAATTACAGGGCAAAACATCAAAAAAGTGAACACGATTCTTGATACCGAAAATATAAGTAATATCAATACCAATACTAACAGAAAGAAAGAGTTAAATGAGCAATTAAACAGAAACAAAAAAATAATCAAAATCTACAGTAAGATAGTCCCACGAAAATATTATTAAAATAAGTTTCAGCCTTTTTTGTCATATGATAGAGAGGTGACCTTAGCGGTAGGCTAGTCTTTGGTGTCTTTATATTAAATATCGAAGCATGCCGGGATGCCGGACGAGGAACATTGAAGCACACAGCGGTAGAAGCTTCGAACAATCAATCTTGTTAGTCACAAGTTCATGAAAGAACCTTGCGTTATGGACTATGCGTCGTTAGACTAAAGTGTCCATCTGATGCAGAGTGAGTAACTCGTTGTACGAAATGTCCCAATTAGCATAAGTTCCATGTAATTTAACAGATAACAATTTGAGGAATCGACGTTGAAAGTTGAATACGTTAAATCTCATAACCATGATATTAGATTTTGTGCTGTAGTGAAAGTGACTGATGATAATCGCCCATTATATTTTACTTTTTTTTTCATCTTGCGAGTTGAAAATTATAAATTTTATTTATTAAAAATTAGGCCCTCTTTTCCGAAGATTGGTGTGCTATTAAATGAGTGGCCAAATTAAGGTGCTTATAGTTATCTTATTTAATTTTGTTTCTAATTGCGACGTTTCAATGTTCATCTGACGTTTTTTCAAACTACGGATAATAAAAACATAAATACAAGTGAAAATAAGTAAAATAAATTAATATTACCAATTAAAAGATTTAAAATCAAAGTAGTAAAACAATATAAATATTACTAATATTATTAAAATCTGTTGTACAAGAATTATTTGACTTAATGTGTAACATTTCTGAAATTCGTTTCTTTTTGTTATTAGTTTCAATATCAAGAGTGACTAGTTTTTTAAAATCAAACGTGCATGTATCCAGTATCTATGATATGGATTGTTAATCCAGTAGGTGTGTTACCATATTGTATCTCGTATTGCTGCTGTTTAGTATATACTGTGTGTTTAAGGTTGCTGAAAACACCTAGATTTCGTAGAGTATTCGTATTAGTATTGTAAGTTATTATTTGTGTGTCTTTTTGTTTTAAAACACTTTTTTTAAATCTTTAATTTACTTACAAATCAATACGAGACAAAATGTGGTAACACAACTGCAGGATTAATAACCCACATCATAGATACTGGACGAAAGTTTGATTTTTTTGACACATTCTTGATATTGAAACTAATTACAAAAGAGATTAATTTCATAAATATTACACATTACCCAAATTGAATAATTCCTGCAATTTTAGAACATATATTCACAATATCAGTAATGTTTATAATGTTCTATTACATTATAACGAGAAGGTACGATCAGTTTAGGGAAAAACGTCCTTTTTCACGGTGTTTAATTTTGGCGTTTATGTTTTCGATACTTATAGATATTTATTATAACAGACGAGGTACTACGTGAGTCAGTTTGCTATGACGTCACGACCGTGTTGCAAATTTTCTGTTCGTCAAAACGTAAACAAACCGTTAGGTTATTTAATTGTCAAACACTTTTGACAGGTGAATAAACAAACTCTTAAAAATAACATTTACCGTTAATATTAGTGATGATTCTTTTTGAAAATCGGGATTTAAAGTATGTTAATCATGATAGCAGTGGAAAAAAATAACAAAAAAGCACAAGTGAGAACAATAAATTTAATCGGGACAATTATCGCTTAAAGTATTCACAGTAACGATTAGTATGCAAGTTTCTTCTCTATCCAAACCAGTCTCTCTAATTTACTACTTCTGAATTTCGTTTCCAATATGTTGTACACGAAGTACGTCAAATTTCTAGACTAATTTAATTCAATCCGCTTTATACAATTGTATGCATCCTCCGATCTGCCATATTTCACCCAACGCTTCGTAACAAACTTCCTTTTCTTTGATACCACAACAATGTGTTTCAACCATAGAAATGTCTTTTTCTTTAAGAGCACTGTTCAAAATGTTTAATGTTATGTTAGTCTGAAAAATGTATGTGAAAGAATCACTTCTGTAAGCAATATTTGTATATACTCACTGTTTTCGTACATGCCATAAATTGTGTTTGCAATAGCACATTGACAATGAGTAGAATAACCAATTTTTACAACATTTATTTCGTATGCATGTTCGTTTTGGGTCATTGGATGTAATTCCTTGTTTACTCACGGATGAAATTTTGCTTATGTTTGCAACATGAATGTTTAGAACACTCGTTATTCTCTAAAAACGAAATACTGTAAAGAATATGACATTAAAAATATGTGGATTTTATACTCCTCGCACGAAAGTTAACGGGAATGGCCCGTTGTTCTCGCGTTCTGCGTCGAAATACACGATTAACGAAACCATTAACTTCTTCCATTGCTTACACAATGGTTTCGATATGGTTTAGTTGTAGTAACTACTTATTTTAAATAAATATATACCAAGTATAAACGCAAATTCCCACACTTTACTGCAAATGCAGAATATAACCCTTTGACAGTTGACAGCTATAACTAAGTAGGTGGGAATACATTGGGAAGATCTGACAAGCATGCAGTTTAAAAAGCAGTAGGTACCAACATAGTATCTTTAATTGAACATGAATAAGTTATATGTTAGTTGGTTATTTTAATAATATGGTATTGCATGGCCCGAATTTGCAAGTAATGACGTACCTCGTCTGTTATGGTAAATGAAGTTTATAAGCGTATGCTCATATGCGATTTTACTTTGTTTTACATTAAGCGTTTGTACTCTTAAAACTACACTATAAATTTGTAAGTATAATTTATCTTGATATCATTACATACATTGTGTATTCTCAATGTTATAATTTTTCAACTAATGTAGGATGACAGCATTTATTTAAATTGGTCAATTGGTAATACTAGTTTGTTTTCACATGTTTTCATGTTTTTATTATAGCTGGAAGAAGATTTTAGATGGACGTTGAAACGCAGCAGTATTAAATAATAAAACTGTAACAAGCTCAAGATGGCCATTCATTTAATTCCTATATAAATTTGGTTTGTAAAATATTTATTTAAAATGCATAGAGAACCAATTATATCGAAGTATTAATGCTTCTATAAATTGACATATACCTATGGTATAAAAAGTACCACTAAATAAATTGTTCCTGTCGAAAAATCAAAGACCATTGAAGAAAATTTGAAAATGGAATCGTCTTTACCCAATTAAATTAGAAAGGATTAAAATATACAATAAAACCGGTTAAATAAATAAGTAAAATAATATTTAATAGTGTTAGTATAAAAGACGATACAATTTTTACTGCGGCAAAAACCACTAATTTATGCGGCCATATGGCGGTTTTGTTTTCTATAGTAACACGTATATTACACACGTTTTTCTCGCATCACTGAAGCGAAACATATTCTCCCCTATGCTTTCAAAAAGTAGATGTTTCAATAACGAGATGTGATTCGTTATATCACGATTAAATAAGAATTCACACTTATTATTTTTCTGTCTTTGTAAGGATTTGCGATTCAAGATATTGTATAGATATGTCGTATGTGATATTTACAAGATCACATACTGCAAGTGTCGAGCTGCTTGCTTCGATCGATATAGTGTGCATCACCATTTTTCTCGCAGCATAACATATGGACTGCCAAGATTGCAGCCGCATAGCAGAACGGTGTTACAGTGATTCAATTGTTGGGGTAAAATACATACTCATTAAGTCAACTTATGATACCTATCCGTACCGGGCACTCAAGATTTTGCATTAATGCTTCTGATATAATTGGTTCTCTATGCATTTTAAATAAATATTTTACAAACGAAATTTATATGGAATTAAATGAGTGACCACATTGAGTTTCTTACAGTTTTATTATTTAATGCTATTTATAACTGCTGCGTTTCAACGTCCATCTAAAGTCTTTGTCAAGACATAATAAAAACACAAATATATGTGAAAACAAACTAATATTACTAGAGATCGGATTATATGCAAAGAAAAACTGGAGTATATGGGCATATATATGCATCGATTTTTGAGAAAATATGCATAACCTGGGGCATATATGCAAAAAAATTGCGACTGTATGCAAAATTTTACATAAAATAAATAAGAGCAGAAATTTAAACATTAACTTTATTGCACAAAATTTTTTCACAACATATTTCTAAAACAATTTATAATTATATATTTTTCAAAATTGTGTAAAAGAAAGTTTTGTCTTCTATCAAAATACATGTGTTTCGAAATAGAAAAGCTTCTTTCAACATCCACAGATGTATTTGGTGCATTTTTTAACTTTGCAATACATTCTAAATTAAAATAAGTCGAAATCGTTTACTGTTCACCTTCCAAATTTTCTTAGCTTTCTTCAATTTCAAATACCCGCATTTTTATTTATCACTTTTTTAAATTTATCGTATATAGAATTACCTATTGCACCCTTAACCTTCTTACATAGCATATCAAATTCATCTACTATTTCGACCATCCCTTGCGTTTCTAGTTTACGAATGGAACTTGAAACAAAGCTATAATTTGACTTAATATACAAAAGGTTTTGTAGCAATTCTGTTGATGTTACTATCTTTTTACAGTTTTCTAGAGCAATGCAGTCAGCAGTGATTTCAAGAATTACATTTTTTATTCCTTCAAAATTATCGGCTAAAAAAATTGCAACCTCTAACCATCTACACCATCTCGTAATAATCGGTCAGAGGCAACTTAACACCGGAAGTCGCTCCTTATAAAATTGAATTCGTAAAGGTGCTTTTAAAAATACTTTTTTGACATTGCTAATTCAATCATTAATCAAAGGGAATTGATTCCTAATGTCTTCGGCTACATGACTGAACCCATGAGCTAAACAAGTGGTATGAATAATGTTACTATAAAAAAAAATTAAATTTTGCGCGGCTTTTATCATGTATGGTGCAGCGTCGACAACATTAGTAAAAATTTTTCACAAGGTATACTTCCAGGTAAAAAGAAATTTGATAAACCTTCTTGAACGAATTGGCAATTGTCACTTATGTGTTTTTTTGAAGTTCTTTACAATATATTAAAATGATTTACTACAATATCTTCATGAAGAATTCCTATTAACAAATGGGCAATATAACGGCCACACTTATCCGTACTTTCATCTTACCATGAAAACAACCTACACTACTACCTAACCTACCACCTACTACTCATAATCTGCCACCAACTACCCCCACTCTCACCACCAACACTGTCCCCACCATTTGTTCGTTACTTACAGCCACCACCGATTACCCCATTAGGTACCTCACACCACACAAACAACTTTCTTTCCCGCAACCATCCTCCCACCTATTCTCACTACCAATTAGCCACCCATTCTCACAACGAACTACCTTTTGCCCCATTTGCAAACTTTAACGCGAAAAAAAAAATGCTGTCATAGTTACTTCGCAAAAAATAGGAATTATATTATTAATTTGAAGATTTACTTTACTATACAGATATTGAAAATGGAATTCAGATTTAATCCGTTTTAGATTAAAATTAACGATTTACTATCTAATAATTACATATTTAATTGTCAACTAACAATTAAATCAATTTTGGTTTAATACCGATTGATAATTTCAATCCGAAATTTAATTGATTAAAAATTTCATAAATTAATGTCGAACTCTGAGTAATTAAAAAATAACGATTAAATTTTTAATTATTGGTTTCGATTGCAAATAAAAATTTCAATTTTTAATCACCCACTTCAATTAATAATTGAACATTTTTATTCAATGGCGATTGAAATTTGCCCAACTCTGATAAGTACGTACACTGAACCAAGATAATAAACATTCTGCAAATTTCAAGTTAATTCGATAGTTCCTTCGATATTTTTTCCAATATAACACAATTAAACGTTATTACTATGTTACCGCGTACGTAAATGAAATATTTTACAAAGAAACATCTATCGCGTCAAGCCAAACGTAACCAAATCACTTTGAGGAAGGAGCTCTACATAATAGAGATGGGGCCCTATCAGCACGAGTTTACCCATCTGTTACCACATTTTTAAGTGACAATCGACATCTATGCCGCCGAAGTAGTAACATGTAACTGTAACTTTTCAGGAGCTTCGGTGGAAGAGACTTTCAAATATCTGACACGAATACACAATAATTTGTAATTAGGGTTCAAGAGGTATGACTATATCGTTCTATGCGATACAAAGATTGTTCCTTTTTATTAGACTACTTCATTTCTAACATCCGACCCTGCACTGGTTTATCAACAATAATGTCCGAGCGTGCACAAGTGGATACAGTTCAAACGTACACTATATAATATCGAATTGTCTATGTGATGCGATTAAAATTTATACCAGTATAATGCAGTTCAAACCAAAATCACATTGTTTTAAAAAGTGAACATAAATCATGTAGATTAAATGGATGAGTAAACTAATTTGTGTAGATACCAATGTAAACAATAATAAACTGCCATTTTGGGAAGCTGTTGTTTGAAGTGAAGTTAGGTTTAGAAATTTGGACCCCTATGACTCATCCATTGTCCTTACTCGGTGTACTCTGAGTCTATAACACCTATATGCATTACGTCATCAGAGATTACATATAACAGACTTGAAACATAGCAACACAGATTGCTTTAAATTGTAGTTAACATATGCACACTTTTGTCATTTTCAACAAATGTTTATTATTACACTAGTTACAAAAAAAAAACTAATAATATTTAGTGAATAATTTGTAATATCAACAATATTTTCTACTCATTTTGTTTACAATAAAAATATATTTATGAGTGGTAAACTGGTTTATTATTTATTTGACGTTCTAATTAGAATAAAGATATTTTCTTAACAACACAAATTTTACAATACATTTTTCTCGGTGTGCCCGATTAATTGCAAAACAACTTTTTTTTTTAATAATGGGAGAAATATCATAAACACCGAGGTTTCCATATAAAGATGTATTACCAAATACTTACGTGTCGTTCGAGATTGAGTCATTTAAGGGAAATTCCTTTCCTTATTGAGAAATATTTCCCGCCGTGCAGGTTTCATTGATGTGTCATGGTGAAAGGTCCAGGCTTCGATTTAGGGCCGTTCAGTCTTTATAGCGTATCGTATTGCATGTTATTCGATTAGGAAATAAGTTTATCGATCAAAATTGTGTAGTGGTAAATATAGAAATATTTGCCGAACCATTTATAAAATTTTAAGGTGCTGTAGTAAGATTTAACTTTTCCATAGTAAGTTTACAAATAGATACATTATGCACTAGCAAAATATTTTTGCCCCAACCACGTAGTTAAAAGTTGAATGCTAGTCGAATTCTACTCGAAAAATACAAAAAATGGCCTATATGGTATTTGGAGCTTTGTAAACAGCACTTTTATTGCTACCCTTCGCATAGGGTAAATGTGTATGTATTTTACACTTACACATGCCGAAATTTTACAGCTTAATGTGTTATTTGTGCACGTGTGAAGAGTGCAAATGATAAATAGAAGTCAAACCAGTGTTTTTTGAAGCGGAATAAATTTTGGACCAAAACATAAATGGATCTTTATCTGTGGTTATTGGTCAATAAATCCACCAATTTGTTTAAATAAAAGAATATTTATTTAGAGGAATATGCTTTATACTTAGGTATACTGCCAGTAATTATTGTAAATTCTTTGGCAATTTTTACTGCATACAGAATAAGTATCTTCATTTGTCGTGTTTAGTAATTCTATAACCTCATTCTTCTTCGAGAGATCTTATATTTTGTCATGTATTAATATACGTGATATTTCTGTGTAATTTTTCCCTTCCTAAGAAAAAAAATACAATGTTGGTACAAGTGTGAAGTTGGATACTAATTAGAATATTTTTTAAGCAACAAAAAGTGTTGCACTGCTGTAGGTCTAACTTGCTTATTGTTTTTTAATTTTAACGTTTTATACGTTTCCTTCGAGGAAAAATAATTAAAAAATAATTTTAATGATTGCCTGAACTACATACAAATAATCTAGAATCCTAGACCATCGTTTTTCAACATGGTATCGCGACTCCCATGGTTGATATAAAGGGGGATCGTGATATAGCCTAAAGGATAATGAAATTTATCATAAATATTTTACTTAGAATAAGCACACGTGTAAAGAAAAGAAAAAAGTATTATGATGGTTGCATTTGCTTTTTTATCTAAAATTTTCTCCATAAATCTTTCTAAGTTAAAAACACTCAAAAGCAAATTGTTGATTCCTCTCCTAGCTTTTAGCGTAACCATAGATGAAATACACCATTCACAGAGGTAAAGCGTGACAAAAAGGATTAATGTTTTTACTACTTCTGTGACCAAAAATATTCGTTACGATCAGCAAGACAAGACGTATTTAAATCTTCAGATGTAAATTGCAGTTGTAGCGTTTTGTTGGCAGACATTTCGATGAGCTGGTCCTGAATTTCAACTGGTAACTGAGCAACAGCACAACGTTTTCACTAAACGAATTTAATACCCATATCTTTGAATATCATTTCTATCTTTCGGGCAGTACTCCATCAGTTGAGTTTTTGAGTTCATGCAAATGCATCTTCGTGCAATCTAAACCATGGTGAATAATAGTCTGCTGTTGATTTAAATTTTTCTCAATATAATCCGAAGTGAGTAGCGGCATACCTACATTTTGCTTGCAGTGAATAACCCGGATATTAAGCTTCTTAATGGAAGCACAAACTTTGTCATCATTCAACTGATTTTATCACATCCTTGTAAATTCACATTGTTTAAATGTGTTTAAAAGTTGTTTAAATACGAAAATACATCAGCTAAGTAAGCCAACACCATACTATTAAATTAGAAACAATGAGAATGGCGTGTGTGTTTCCTGGAAAAATATTGTTAATTCATCTCATTAATTCCAGTATCCGTATTAATACTTTCCCTCGCGATAGCCATCTGTATGGAAATGTAAAGTTTTCCTTTTTATTTTTGCTCATCTTAGCGCGTAGTTTAGGAAACAGCTTGTTCTGTAACATTCGCCTTTTACTAAAACTCAAATCATCTTTACAGCTTTACAAAGAATTTGATTGAGCGTCCATTTCGCCCTTAATATAATACGATCCTTTAATATTTTCATCCATTGTTCTTTCCTGTTATCGCCCTAGCACCATGCTACATACTGCAATACATTTTGTCAAATATATGTTTCTAGTAGCTTCACAAAAGATATTAAAAAGGCATTGTCCTGTTATATGACTCGGTATTGTTTTGCGAAACAGCATATTTCTTTGATTGATGTATCAGATTCATTCTTTACAGAACATGAGCACTGAAACAAGTTTGTTATATCTGTTGATTGATCAAATTGAATACTAAAAAAAATCGCTTAAACTTACCTGCTGAACTAGGTGATTGCGAACATCGGCAACTATGTCATCGATTTGCCTTGATATTGTCGTAGGTTTAATTTTTTTGCTTCTTCCATGCCTATTAAAAATATTAAAATACTTACTATACAGCGTGGGTAACCACATTCGCGTCGGTTTGTATACGAAAAGCGGTAACATATTTTCATTTTTTTTTTGTTAAGGATTATACAGGTTCAGAAGGACCACATTTCAAATTTATTTTGAACTATACAGGGTGACTCAAAGAAAACTTACACACCAAAGTTGTGAAAAATTAAATGGACCACCCTGTATATTATGACATATTTTGGTAGTGCAGACTAAATAAAGACAAGTTGGTGTTAAGTTTCTTACGCCTAACTTAACTCGTTTACGAGATAATTAACTATCCTTCAAAATGTACGTCAAAATTTAAGAGGCATGCCTGTCGTCCATATTTAAGCTAGATATTTTAAACTGTATTTATTTTTTAACTAAAGCATTGGACTTGATAATAAAATAAAAGCAATGCAAAAAAATTATACAGGTGAACAAAAACATGCTTTTAATTTTTGGTATCTTTAAAGGCAAGTAACTTTCTTATTTTAAATGGAGTACGCTGTATTTATTACCTTATTTAGATTCTAATTTTAACGATCTTTAAGATTGTTTTAATGCTTCCTATACCTATCTGTTATAGTTTCTTAGTAATTTATAATTTTCTTTTTCAAATATTAATTCTTAGCTATTATTATTTTTTTAAGAGGGCTTAGACAAAACTGCTGTTATTATTCAACACAGATAAACGATATTTATCAGCCTAACTCTTCAACTGGCTTTTCCTACATACTAATTAAAAGTCATAACAAAGTAAACTTCAGAAATGTTTTTTATTAAAACTGATAAACTGTTGCACTTTTGTGCAATATGGGTCGCCTATTTTAAAGACGTTATTAAAGAAATAAGAAAAGATAAAATATTTCTCTCTACATACATACATTTTACAAAACTTTTTTTTTTCTAAGTGATTAGTTTTAGAGACAAAGTTATATTAACATCAGACCGGTTTGAGAAAAAAATATATTCAAACCTTCTCAGAAAGGTGCTCTTGCAGAATGACATTTGAAAACTTTGCCTTCGGCTACGTTTAAATATTTGCCCGCGGTTTCTTGTCTAATTGTAAGTTCGAAATATAGGCACTAGTATTTTTTATTTTCTTTCTCTGAATAATTATTAACTTAAAGAACAAATAATAAGAAGCTAAAGAATGTGTAAGTGTAAATATCACGGAGGTAACTCTTCATTCGCCAGGCCGACAACAGACTTCAAAATTACCCGTTTTGAAATTAATATTAAAATGTAACGCTAAGAAAGAATTTAATTATATCCACGTTAATTTTATTTCAAGATGCTTGAGAAAACTTATCCACCGCCCGATGGAGCTCTCCGCCCTCCGCCTTTTAATATGAATAAAGTACTCAGGTGGCAGTTTATTAAATGCGAACGTGAACGAAGTGTCCTTATTAAAAATTTCATATTTTCGTCCTTCAAACGTTTCACACCAAAATTACATAACAAAAAAATACACAATAAATAAATAAATGGAAAAATATAAGCAACTAATAGAAAAAAAAATAATATTGTGTAAGCGTTTATCATCTTCAGAAACCTTAAACTGTGTTTATTGGAGCAGAAGAAACATTTCACTTTCACTCTCAATTCGACAATAAAATAAATTCACGATAATTGTGGCATAGATGGCAAACTTTTATTGATCATTGTACTAAAATCTTCTTTAAAGTAAGAAAAAGTAAAATAATAATAATAAGTACATCAATAATAACTGGAGCTTGGAATTAAGTATAAAAATATTGTTCCCAATCTCTAATTAACAGACATAACCTATAATTAAAATAATGTTTTTAGCAAATGTGATACAATTAAATTACGGTAGGTTCCTTAAGACATATTTAAGAACGATAACGAAATAGTTCAAATTCTGTTTACACATATCAAACGTTTTTTCGCATTTGTTTCCAGTAAATCTAGGTTAAGAAGGAGCGGCCAAAATAGCGCCTGACAAAACAACGCGATAAAAACAGGGCACAACAAAGCAGCACATACGACAAAACAATGTACACTATGCAAAGATTGTAAGTTTGCTTGCAATCTTTGCATATTTGCCGTCCTGCCGGCCTTTCAAGATCTAATATCGACTTACGTTCGGTTAAAACGCTAGAACCTCGTCCTCTACTAGCTTGATTGGTAAAGCGCTCGTCGGGCTAACAGGGGAGAGTTCGGGAAGTAGGGAGTAGGTTCGAATCCTGCGTGAGGAGAAATATTTTTCTTGGGAAAACATTACTCCTAATTATCACAGTTAAAAGCAGAAATACATTAATTTGTTAGTGTACACTATTTTTTTTCGTGTTTAAAAGTTGTGGTTAAATTTACGGTCACTTGTTTTGTTTTCGCTTTTTGTTTTTTTTAGGTTTTTACTTTTTTATTTTTTAAGGTTACAATTGTAAATTATGTGCAATTCCTTGTAAATAATAAAGAACTGGTCTGTTACATTAGATTATACTAGATTAGTAGAAGATTAGCATCCGCATGGTTTGATTAATCGTCCCGTTTACTGCGATCACTAGAGTGTGTTTTAGAGCGGATGTTATCTTAGATTCATCCAACAAATTTAGTTCCGAAAGGTGGCTCATTTCGCGATGAGATTATTTTCAGGTGTTCTAGGGAAGAGTCAATCTTACAAAAAAAGTTTTATTTGATTTTTGTGGCAGCAAGGCAGTGGTGGAAAATGTCTCTTCATCTTCAAACACAGTTGGCATTCAGTTTCATGGGAGAGCCAGTTTCTGTGTAAGTGCTTGCCGGATTTACAGTGATCTGTAGAGACAGAGACAGTTTCGCGGTCAAGTACAAGCATTTCCTTGGTTCTGATGTAATTAGGTGAGATATACTCCGTCGCATAGACTAAACCAGATCAGTGTCGCAATATTGGGAGCAATTTCAGATTTGCCCAGAATTTCAGTGAATAAGTGAATGCTTAGGCAGTTGCATTTATTCGTTTGTGTTATTTGTTTTGATTTGTGTTTGTAGTTTCTATCCAAAATCACTCTAGCACATGTCTCAGTCCCAATGGTGTGGATTTCAGCCTGAGAGAGCGTAATGGGTTGCAATGCTGCAATATCTTCTGACTCTTAGACTACGAAAAAGTATTCCTGCAACCACACCCTGTCCGATTTTCGAACCGCTTGTAAACAATATGTGTCTGCCTGCGTCAGTGTTTTTCGTTGCACTCTCCATACCTCTCTATTAGGAACGGAAGTAGTGAAAGTATGCATCAATTATTCGATTATTATGTTCGAAGACATTCGATGCTTCGGTCGGAAGTAACCAATTCCAACAGTTTCTTGGCCACACATATATGAGGATGTGGCAATTATTTCGCTATGTGCCATAGGCAAAATGCTATTAGTTTGGCTTCCCTTTACACAATAATGTGCAAGGATCCAGTAGAGTTTCTAATGCCAATAACGGAGATGACATTGTTTCCGTGAATACCATACTGATGTGATCCTTTGATGAGCATAAGTTTTGCTGTAGCTTTGACTTGTTGCGCCTTTTCCAACCAACCTATTGTTCCGTAGGTTATGGTTAGACGTACTACGATCACATAGGGTCAATGAACTAGCTTTGGAAATAGCCTCCAAGATTACCCACATATTCTTCGACATGTCCATAAAGATAGCCTTGCTTTGTGAGTGATTTTTTCCAAATGCGGATTTCAGAATAGTGTCTTATCAAATAGAACGCCTACATATTTTACATTATCTGCAAATGCAGGCTTTACACCCTGAATCAGATGTCCCACTCTCTTCTTTCTGGTGAACGGCACTATCGTGGTTTTGTTTAGATTAACAGTCAGGTTTTTCCTGTTACAACAAACACCAAATGGCGTTACTGATTTGTTGGATGAAATTTCTCTCTCTCTCTCTCTTCCGATCCTCGTAATAGTACTACGATATTCTTCGCATAAGCCTACACCTCGGCTCCAAGCACTTCAACGATATTCCTCAAGTCGTCCACCCTTGAACGGATACCCTCTATCCGGCCTGAACTTGACTACCTTCTCACTTAGAGTCGTTATGACAAGCCTGTTCGTAAGCATAGCAGCGATCCAGCCTGCCTATGATTGATTCTACTCCACGCGCTTTAACCCCTTTGCATAGGAATTAGGGAATTGCATTATTAAATGCTTCCTCAATTTTAACAACATACCACCAGTGCATGCTAGAAAGTTTGAAATCCTGAAGATTAGATTGTTCAGTGCAGGATCCGTGAATTTGCCTGCTTAGTGTACGTGAATGAGCCTATCTGGAAGCATCGCTTCTCTTACATGCCGCCTAACACTTTTCCAATGGGATTTGATGAAAGTATACAGCCAATGGACAATGAATGAAATTCCTTATTATCCGTCTAGACCGCATACCCAATAATACTCTCGTCAAATCCCTAATAAGTACAGCCGGTACTTCTACCCAACATTTTCTATTGTTTTTTTAAAGAAATGACATCAGGCTAATTGGACGAAGAGTGCTGGGAGAAGATTGCGATTTCCCACTTTGGGAATATACACCACTCCCACTTCTCATTTCCGTCCGCGTTGTTGGTATATAACTCCAAGCAAGACTAGTTCTGAAGAGTCTGACCGAGAGACTAGTATCGTGTTTCTCTTTTATAAGAGTGACACTTTTTTTGTGAAAGACTAAATAACTACAAATCATCCTAACCCCGTACTCCACCTAAAGGTTCTACACGAGGCTACCTATTCTAAGTAATGGATTCCATAACAATTAAAATGTTCCTACTCTAATTTAACAATTTCCCTATGATTGTTAATAACAAAAAAATATAATACAATAGCCTCGTAATTATGCGATTACTGATTTATGTGAAAAACTGAAATATATAAACAACAAAAAATGTGACTAGTTCACAGAATCGCGAGTCTACTGTAAATCAGTTAGCTATCAGTCGTTATTATATGCGCCTATGGAACGACTTTCATTATCTCCTGATTATATATAATAACTTATATATAATAAATGGCCAAGAAGTAAGGGAAAACCATGGCAAAAACCTTACTCTGGGAGGATCTAGATAGAAGTCCTTGTTACTGATAGCCAGCAAATTATTGTTATCCTTCTACAGGTTGAAAAGGCAGCCTCCACGTTTTCTTAATTCCGACAGTCGTGCCGGCTTCGGGTAATTGTTTCCTTCTACACATCATGAAAAGTTGAAGCAGGGTAGAAGTAACGATCTAAAAACAAACAAAACAACAGCAGTACCTATTCTAATACTTAACAATAACTTAATCCTAATTACTCTAATCAAGAGTAATTAAATTAAAGGTTTATATCTTAAATACTTAGTTATATACTCCAATTACGTTAAAACTATAATGTAACAGCAACACAGACCACCAATGACTAGAAAATTTTCATTCATAAATACCTGACTATCTAAATATCATGGCGTAATCTATCTAGTTCCTTAGCAGCATTGAAAAAGCTACCTGCTCTTGCCTTTACTTATTGTTAGAAGGAAGGTCTAAGTCAGCCTTTCAAGAATTAGTGGGACGACATTTTTTTTTTGTCAAAGACTAACTTTAAACCTTCCTTCTGGGTAAAGACAAGAGCAGATAACTTTTTCAATTATAAAGCAAAATTTTAAATGTAGTCAAAGACATTCAGTAAAGTGAAAAATACAGTCACGTATTTTTGTATTTGATAATTGTTGTTGTTAAAGCATTATTACAGGTTTCTGAAAATCTGTTGAAGTTGCCAGTGGTTGCAATCCAGGTTTTGGGAATTTTTCGGTGCTGAAAATAAGCGGTTATGTTCCTTCTCTTTTATTCTGAAATAGAGCATATACTGTTGAAATTACATTCCTGTGCTTCGCTGTATGTATGCTATATGATTTAAGAAAATAGCATAATTAGTTTACGTTATCGAGTGTCCGTATTATACAATCCTATTTTGTCGTTACCCGGTTTTGTGCAAAAGTTTCGATTTGAACAAGTACTTTTATACACTTTTACTAATTTTTACTAATTTCCGTTAATGTTAAGAAGTGTGTCGATTTGATCACAGTAATTATATATTCTATAATTATTATACTCGTCGACATCTTTGACATCCATTAAGATTTATTTAGGTATTGTCGTTATTGAAACCAATAAACAAACTCCCTAACATATAAAAAGAAGATTGATTTCCTTACCTCACGATTGTTCTTCAAAAACTGAGGATGATACAACTATAAAAATGTAGTAATATAAAAATTTCCGTAAGGAAATGAATTAGTTTAAAAACATGACAGAATTAGATTGGCTAACATCTTCAACATCCCTTAAGGTCCTTTAAAATTTAAAATATTAATTTATTTTCTGCCATGTCAAAACTTTTAGATTAAAACTTGAATTGAATAATAAAAAAATAATTTCGATGTTAGAATCCCACTTCGAAATTTATGTTGTTCTTAATCATTATTACCGTATCATTGACTTGGATAGTTAAACAATACATAAACAACAGTTAGTGTTCAAGTACCACGAAAATTCGCAATATATACAAATTCTCGTTTGAACCCAATTTTTATTCGATTTTACCTATCGCTACTTCATTGCATACATCTCACACTATCTTGTGAAACTGTTGCAGGTATTTTATTTAAGCAGTAAAAATTACAAGAAAAGGGATATACAATATATCTATAACAAGATAATAACAATCAATGGTATATAATTATAGTACTTGATAATATAACAGTATTTCATTTTCAAAAAACATATTTAACACTTTCCCTAATCACTCCGCGCTACACAAGTTTTGCATTAATTCGGGACATGGGCTCCGGGAATAAGAGTGCTCCCTTTATGAAGCGAAGGCCGAATGAATCCTAAAAAACAAGAAAAAAATTGTTATTTAAATGTGCAGCCTTATCTCTCTCTAAAAGGGAATAGATTCACAAGTGCTTTTTCTACGTCTATATACTTGACTCTTCGAAATTAGCGACGAATGTGAATCGGCTTACCTCCATAAATCCATCAATATTAAGTGGTGGAGGTGTGCAACTTTCCGATTCAAGTTAGAATGAGAATTTGAGTGTTTTTTCATATACTTATATGCGTTTTAATTGTTCGCAAAATTTTATGTGCGATATCATTTATATGTTGTGCAACACTGGATAGTTCATATCTCTAATTGCAATTACTAGGTGTTCTTTATACTTAGTTTTGATAACACGCCTTGTTTGTCCAATAAACCTTATTACAGCCATTACACCTGATTTTACATATAAATACCCCACCTCTCATTGAAATGAGGTTTGTATCTTTGTTTATAACCTACCCCGACAATAATCGGTTGAGAAAAGAAATTATGTTTCGTTTACAATCACAGCTATATTATGCAATGAATACTACAGGGTACATTATAACCGGAGTTCATTGTATGCAATGAAAATATCCTACTTGGGATTGTTTTTAATTTTAAATGTACTTTGAAGTTATAAACTTTATAAATCTCCGTTCGCATTTTCCTGATTTTATCTTAAATTAAGTAACTACAAACTGTATAATAATATATAATTAATGAAACCTGAAACACTCGAATCCTGTTCGCAATTTCTACATGACTGCCCTAATTTATTGTGCCACACAACCTTATAATTGCTGGTCATTGCTAATTACATAGTTTTATGACATAGATATTGTAGTGCATTCAGAAGGATTGGCAGGTTTCAAAACGAGTTTGTAGAATATGAGCGTTGCAAAACCAGTAATTAGACAATTTAATTATTAACGGAACATTTCGAATTGAAATTAGTAAATTACAGTATCTCAAGTTGACTGTACACGAACACCATGAAATGCTGAAAGGCTCGCAGAAATGCATCTAAATAATGTAGCAGCCGTATACCTTGGGCTCCGGACAATGTGTCAAATTTAATAACGGCGCATTTGTAAACCTCCGCACATATTAAATTTTAAATAGAGAATTAATACAGATTTTATTGGCACTGTTATTAATATTCACCTTATCGTCATAACATTTCCTTAAGATTTTAAATTTATTATGTGAAATTGTTTCCTAGATGGGCATTTAATATGCATGCAAATAGCTATGTTTGGATACCAGGAAATGTATGTGCTTATAATTATTAATTAAGAAGGGTGAAGATAATGGTTCCTTCAAGTGAAGAGTGTAAGAGAAACAGTTTTTCTCTGCTACTATACATTAATCCTTACATGCACGTTTTATCTTGAAATTATCAAATGTGAAAAAATAGCAGATATATTTTTAATCTTTGCTCTTCGCAAAAAATAAGCAAGAGTTAATGAATTCCACCAAATACGATGTATGTACACCCCTATGCTATGCATTTATATTACTTGCTGTTAATAATGAAATATAATATTATAATATAGTGAATAATAGATTACGAAATCATTAAAATAAGTTAATTTTATGTGGTAATATTAGGGATATTTGCAAAATTGAATACTGTAATTGCAGCAATATTGTAAAAGTTTATATATCTAAGTAGAATATAAATATTGTATTGTTTTTTATTATTTATTATTACTTATGTCTCTTATTTTATTTATGAAAGTAAAGTTTCCGTTATTTTGTCACTCTTTGGCAAATGCAAACGAATATGAATTATTTTATTGTTTTTTTTTTTCGTATATTATACTAGTATACTAACAATAAACACTTTTGGCACAGTCTTTTGTTTAGACCATTTGCTTTTGATATGTAATAGTTTGTATTGGGACTGAGGGGTTCCTGTTAATTGAAACAGTTACTTTTCGGAGACGAGAAAACTCAATTAAAATACAAATGCAATTAACTATTCGCATTTTTGTTCTATTTATTGACCTAATACACTGAAGTATATACGTGTATTAAACAGCAGTTACAAACAAAAATGATTTTTTTTTGTTCTGGCTAAAGTAGCAGTTTTCAAGACGCGCCTCCCAATTCCAACATACTTAATTTTTAATTTTGCGCCAAACACCCAAAGTAATGCATCCTGATTTCTCCGCTGAGAACTAAAATTACCGCACATTTTTAGCATTAAGTTACCTATGTCCTTTAGTCATAATCTGTGCTAACTGTCATCAAATGGCGATGTCTATAAATCTGCCAACAACTAGGTCTTTTGACAGTTGTTAGTTATAACATTTATTTCATACTGTCCAGTATATCTTTGTTTACATAATAAATTTGAGTCTGGTAAAGTTATTACAGTATCAGAGTCGGTAAGTGTCGCTAGGCAGCACTTACTGGACTGTTTCAATATAAATATATATAAGGTGATCCAAAGAATCGGGAAATTTTGAAAATTAAATAATTTCATCAAAATAACTTTTTAAAGAAAATTATTTATGTCATTTAATGGTAAAAATGATGCCATTTTAGAATGCATCTTGTACAATTTATTTTTTGAAGATGGCATCTTTCAGGCGAGCTCCTTCTCTACGCAAACATTCCTGCAGTCACTTCGTTACATTGTTCATGGTTTGACGTAGCATCTCAACTGAGGTTTCGGCAATTTCTCCTCGGATATTGGTTTTCAAATCTTCAATTGTAGCAGGTCGACTAAAGAATACTTTGATTTTAAGGTGGCCCCACAATAAGAAATCAGAAGCCAACAGATCAAGGGATCTGGGCGGCCATTGAAAGTCACTATATCTTAAAATTACACGTTCCCCAAACAATTGGCGTACAGCTGCCATCGGTATTGCTGCAGAATGTGACGTTGTTCCATCTTGTTGAAACCAGACTGTGTCAATAATTTCTGGAAATCTCTGTAGTTGTTGCGCAACAAAGGTTTCAAGCATGGCGACGTAACGATTCGATGTGACTGTGGTCACATTGCCATCTCGTCCTCAAAAAAATAAGAGTTTATCGCACCGTACGATGACATAGCACACCACACGGTAACTTTGTTGCTGTGCAATGGACGTTGGTGTAGCCCCTTCTTGTGACCAATAACGAAAATTTTGTTTATTAACGAATCCGCTTAGGTGGAAATGCGCTCCAGGTCAATGTTCTTGTGAAAAGCATCCACGATAATTAAATGATAAAGTGTCGTTGACAGGCTGGCGTACTTTATTCACTGCTACCAATCGCTGACGGCTACCAATACAACTTTCAAAATTTTCCGTTCCTTTGAATCACCTTGTACAATAGGAACGCCGTTACGTACTGCTGTGAACTAATTGAATTAAATGAATTTTAAAATGGAAAAGAAAATAAAATTAGCTAGCTCAACGGATAAAATATTAAAGGGCGCAAAAGAACTATTAACCTCGAGTTTACCCTCGCGAATTAAAACTTGAATCTAACCACAAAAAGTAAAAAGTGAGTGAATAAAATCAGACTTTCTTAACTACCCGAAAAATTGAAAAGGTTTAATATAAAATAAAAGAACAGAATTTTCAACCCAAAGAAGCTAATTAACAATCAAATTTATTTTTCAAAAAGGGTTAAATTACAGATAGCGCAGAAAAAACCGTTAACTGAAGGTTCTGGCCTAAAATAAAAACTGCACTTGATTCTAAATTATAATGGACCATGTTATTTCCTAAGCAAAGCAAAAGTTTAGTTTGTTCAGGAAGATTATCCTAAATCTTTTAATTTCAATCCACGTGGTTTCAAATTAAAATAAACTAAGCATGGACAATTACTAGAAAATTACAAAAAACCAAACTATATGCAAGAACAATGCTTCTACTCACCCAACCGAGGTGATTGATAATTAAAAATGAATGAGCAAAATTAAAAAACCGAAAATAAATTCTTTAAACTATAATGAGAGAATAAAAACTAAAAAATATCTTCCCGAACAAGAATAATAAATGATCTTATATCTATAATGTGCACACTTCAATATATTAACCATTATCACAAAATGAATTCCTTGATGGATTAAATTTTTGCAGGATTAAAATTTCAATAGCGGGTTAAATTTACTGAATAAAATGGATAACAAAGTGGCAACAAAGATTGAAAAATACGTCAACTCACGTTAATAGTCGAACAAGGAACTGCCTGACAAAACTCTACAATCGTTTTTCTTACGAAAATCCCTCTCTTAAAAACGTACAACGCAAACGCACAATTCACCGACAAAATCTAGCAGAATAAGCATTAAATCAAACTAGCAAACGCTAGACAAATAATTGAATGGAATTAATTTTAAAAAACTTAACACTTAATTAAATGAATGAAAAAAATAAACTCTTTAACTAAAATTTATACAAAAATAAACATTATTGTGAAAATTCTCGGAACATTGATTAATGGCTGAACGCAGTAAACAAAACAAAATATGCAACTCAAAATACACTCAGCGGGAAGTGGGTAAACTAACCATAGCAGTACCTTGATGCATATTATCTCTGGCCGTTACTATAGAAAAAAAGTGACATGATTTTCAGAAATAATGTCATTTTTTGACTTTTAATATCTAGGTATAAATGTTGTAGTAATTTGCTTTAGCCATAGTTTGACCTCGTTTGACAGTATGAAATAAAATTTTATACGGTACATGTCCGGTTGTGTTTGTAACAGTACACGTTTAGATATTCTACACTCGGCTCCTTCGTGGTCTCGTCCATAATATCTAACTCGTACTGTTTACAAGTCACCTATCGAACTTGTAACGTAAATAACCATTATACTAAGGTGTGTAATGATGTGTATAAAGATGGCACTTTTACGTTACGCAGAAGCTTGACAAGTATACCAAATAGTAAAATTTTGGGGTAAATAACCTTTAAAATTTGGGTATATTGTGTCGACAATTGGTGCACTTACTTCACTACCATCATCATTTTCCATTCTTCCTGCTTTTTGCTTTACAAATATATCACGCTCTGGTTCATCCTATCAAATTTAATTGCTTTACTAGTTCGGAGTTATTAACAATTCAAAAAAAAATCTAAATTGAGGCGTTAATCAGTTTATGACATTCAAATAATTCATTTTTTAGCAAACTTAATTGCACCCCTTGTATACTATTCATCGTATACACATGCTTAGAGATTATCAATAGACTTCTAGGTACTAAAGACGGGGGATTAATATTGCGTAACAAAGATGCACTTGTTCGTTAAGGTCTTTTCCATAGTTACCGACACCTGTTACGAAAGTACCGTTCGCATTCTTATCTTGAAAAGATTTCCGTCCCTTCCTTACGTTATTCTTACCGTGGTTACTATACGGTTTACTACGACTGTGACGTCACTCCATTCAACTCCTCAAGGAGGCTAAAGCTACCGGCAGCGGTGAGGGCAAACGACGCGGACCGGTTCACCTTCGAACCAATTTAAATATTTCCGCTCGAATATGTTTCGGGTTGAACGGTTTCGTGGAAGGAGAACAAAAGATTCTCTTTCACGGTCACATGTTATAATGGCTTCGCTAGAGCTGGTTCTGTGTCGCATTTGCATATTGCCAGCGGTCTCGACAATAGTAAAGGCATATAGGTGACATACGTATTGTACGTGTTCGCAGCACCGCTATACAGTACGTAGCCTTACATACATGCAACACCAAGCAAGCAGACGTACGTACGTCGCGGCATGTGTGCGTTTTTAGACGAGGGGTGCAACCCTCCCCAGCTGTCGAGCACGTGGACCCCTGCACTGCAAACCCTGATAGATCAAAACACCTGGTCCCATCATCCTATGATTACAAATATTGTATATATTTTTTGTACGGTACCACACCGTACTATATCGGTAACTAAGTGCTGCATGTAGGTACTTCGGCGTCTGTTTGGTTGTTCCGGCTTTATTGATTTTTTTCCTGATGTCTGTATCTAGAAAAAATCATTCGATGGGGAATCCAACAATCGGTAAAATAATTGCTTTGTACGTGATAACTGACACGAGGTTGAGCATGCTGAGACTAAAATCCTGCTAAGAATTCTTGATTTCTAACGTCCACAGTTGAAAACAATTAAGATATATTTAATTGCAAAAATGGCAGGAATATATCACCCTTGAATACTTTAAAGCTATGTAGGTAAATTAATATTTTTCTTATAAATCAAAAACCTCTTACTTTATTTAACCAAAAATGTTTTGATGTATCACAACATGTCTTTCAATTTGTATATAACAGTTGTTTGATAATTATTTTAAATGTATGTACTAAGTACATATAGTCGTATTTTGTTTTATCAATTTCATTGTTTGCTTAATTTTTTTTTTTTTAATTTTAAATATAACGTGTGTGTGTGCTACATTTTATATGTTTCGTTTAAATTTTATTTAAACGAAAGCGATTAATTACACACAGAAAAAAAGGATTTGTTAAAGCCACAAAATATATTTTGTCAGAGGTATTTATTTAAAGCAAATAATAATTTATTTAGCCCAACATATTCGTTTATTTGGCTATACAATGATATTTTGTCAGCAAAATTAGTTGAATCAAACAAATATTTATTAAATATTAAATCCAACAAAATGTTCAGATTTCATTCAAATAATTATAATAGTTTTGAGTCAAAAAAGTATACCCTTTTCAATTAAACCATTAATTCTTAACGCCAAATTAGTATTTAACACAGAAAAATTATTTCAAATAACAATTTCAACGCGTTGCAATTTATGGTAGACTTGACAAGAAATCAAAGAAGATTTACGTATGTATATGTAAGAATGGTGAACCTAAATTTGTGATATTTATAACATATGTATGCACCTACATACGTGTATGTAGGTACATACTTACAATTACGCTAATCAAATAACAAACAGGGTTTTGTCGTCTACTCCCCAAAATGAAATGCTTTGGGTCAAAAAAAAAACCGATAAGAGATATCTGCATTAGATACACCGGTGTTGATATATAATATCAAATAATTAAACTACTAAACTTTCCCAACTACTCGCCTTGATCTAAACATGATCGCAAAGTTTTTTACCCATATAGTAGCAAATACATTGAATATTACATGAGTGCAGACATTGCCGTAAAGATGGCAGTTCTCCTGTTTCACTATAGTAACAACTTATATTTAGCATAACTTGAATACATGGCAAACATGTTCATAAAACATTAATATCTTTACCAGGTAAATATCTTATAGGAACTCTGATCACACTGGTCAACAGTGAAATTGCTTCTTAGGTGAAAGTACCCAATCCCGAATGAATTCAACGTGCTGAACACGAATATCACATTGAAAAAAGTTGATTGGCTCACGTTCCAGAGATATTGGCGTTTTTGTCCATTGTATAGATGCTATTGCATAATGTAATGCAATTTAGTGAGAAATTACGAAATTTTGCGTCATATTGCATCACCCTTCATGCAAAAAGTTAATGCAGCATTTGCTGTAAGTTTCCATTGAGAGTGTTGCGAAATTGATTGCGCAATATCAAGCAATAGCTAATTATAGTTTATTTATAAATGGCCGACTGACAATTACGTGCAATGTCCGTTCATTCGGGCATATTTTTCGAAGCTCTAGCATACACAGTGATTGCTATAGTGTAAAGTAACTAAACAGTAGCAATGCCTCGTAACTGTGTTAATAGTGCAAATAACTTCTGTTATATTTGCGGAGAAGTGACATTTGCTGCACAGAAAAAGAACATCAGTGCAACAGTTAAGAAGCGTATCATTTGTATTTTGGTGCAAGATAGGCGACCAGGACAAAGACTGGGCCCCACACGTATGCTGCCGCACTTGTGCCGTAAATCTTTCACAGTGGCTTAATGGCAAAAGAAAGGCAATGCCATTTGCTTGTGCCATGATTTGGAGGGAGCCCACCAATCACGTTGACGACTGTTATTTCTCTGTATGGTACACCAGCTTCTGGAGGCATCACCAAGAAGAAGAAATGGACGTGAATACCCTAAACATACCATCTGCTCTGCGACCTGTCTCTCATGGCGAAGGACTTCCAATTCCAGAACCTCCTACAGAATTTTTCTATCAGTTCAGACGATGAGGATGGCCATGCGTCGGCGGTTCTCCTCAACGTGGCAGTAAGGATGATAACTTTTCGTGCTTTGACGAAACATCTGCACCACATAAAATTACCCAGGATGAAATGAAACGATCTTGTTCGCGATTTGGATCTGTCGAAAAGCAAACGGAGATACTGGCCTCAAGACTTCGACAGTGGAATCTTCTGGAACAGAATTTCCGAGTGACTTCATTTCGCACTCGCCATCAGCTCTTCGAATCTTTCTTTAAGAAAGAAGAAAGCCTTGTGTTTCTGCTGCCATATTGATGGTCTACTACAAGCTCTCGTATTGCACATGATCCCCACGAATGGCGGCTGTTATAGACGCTTCAAAACTGAGCCTAAGGCGGTTTTGTTGAATAATGGGAACCAGCTTCCATCCATACTATTGCACATGCGGTCTACATGAAGGAGACTTACGGCAATCTAAAGCAGCTACTGGAGACGATTAACTACAGCAAGTATGGCTGGCAGATATGTTCTGACCTGAAGGTAGTATCTCTGTTGATGGGTTTGCAGCAGGGATATACAAAGTACTGCTGTTTTCTTTGTCTGTGGGATAGCAGAGCAATCGATTTGCACTACATCAAGAAAGACGCCTCCGAGAGCATTTTTTAAGCCTGGAGAAACGAATGTACAGCACCCACCATTGGCACAGCCACACAAAATCATCATTCCTCCTTTACACATCAAGCTCGGTCTTGTCAAAAACTTTGTAAAAGCCATGGATAGAATGGACCAGCATTCAAGTACCTGCATGAAAAATCCCTCGACTCAGTGAAGCCAAAATTAAAGAGGCATCTTTTGCGGGCCTCAAATTTGACAGCTCTTCCGAGACCCCAAGTTTGAGAACTTCTTCAAGGTAAAGAAAACAGGTTTGGGATGCATTCTATCAAGTGGCAGCAAACTTCCTGGGGAATGACAAGGCAGAAAATTACAAGTGTCTGGTTGAGGATATGTTGCTTTGTTTCATGAATTCGGCTGCAATATGTCCTTAAAGATCCACTTTCTTGATTCCCACTTAGTATTTCTTTCCTGATAACTGCGGGCAGGTCAGCGATGAGCACGGCGAACGCTTTCATCAGGACATTGCCACCATGGAGCAACGGTACCAAGGCAAATGTCTACGTCAATGCTAGCTGACTATTGTTGGGACAATCAGTAGAGATGCTCCACAAGTCCACTACAAACGGCAGGCCAAAAGAAGTCGAAAGCCAGAAGCAGACTAATGTTTTCTTACCATGTATTATAATATTGACATAAGTACACTTTTTCTGAAATATGCGTACAGAAAACCCGTAGCCAATTCAGTTTTTTCTTAGTCATTTTCGTGTTCAGCACATTGAATTCATTAAGAAATGACTATTTTCAGCTTGGAAGCATGAACTTTTCGAAAATTTGTTGCCCAGTGTCATCAGAGCTACCACTGCGCCCGCGAATTAACTCCAATGCGGAGAGCAACTAGCAGAGGCTTACAGTAACGATTACTAAAATCCAGTTTCAAGAAATCATTACATGTTCATGCGATAAATAATTGACTTATTAAATCAATAACGTAGTAATAAACAGTTAGAATGAAAACGACTTGTTTTAACAAAGTATGGTTAGTCAACTGAAGTGCAGTCAAGTGAGTCTACAAAATACTTGGCATAGCTAAATAAATATAACTAATACAACCAAATAGGTAATTACTTAGTGTAAACAAACAAAGTAATTGATTCAAATATGTAGGCACATTTAATCCAATTGTCTGGAATATTTAACCTAATCCAGTTTACCTTTGTTAAAACAAATACTGTAAACATTTGAATCGAGTATCCGGTACTGACAAAGTAACTTACTTGAGAGAAATAAATATTTGTTAGCCCATATATAAACAAGCCACCTGTTTGTGTCAATGAATATTTCATTGATTTAACAATTTCTTTTTTTCCGTGGCGGCAAAGAATAAACAAGCTTTATCTCATTCTCTGAATTAACATTTTGATATTTTTACAAACACGAAGTTGATATTTAATATAATACACATGATCCCTACTCCATATCTTCCTATATAGGTTTTTTTGCACAGAATTTCAGATAGACCTCAGTTTATAACATCCTCCAGCTACTTATTTCTTATTGCTCCTTTTTATGTAGATATATCGAGTCAGATAGCAAAAGTCCTATGCGGCCATGCGCACACAGAAAAAAAATACTGTAAATTTTCAAACAATTATAAAGTTTTGCACAAGTTGTTGAACATATAGGGACGAGCACAACTTTATTTGTTAAAATTTCCCACAAAATTGATGACGAAACTTATCACATTTTTTTGCAACAAAATGCACACTTTTGTTATGCAACTTATGTAGATCTAATCTATATATCACAGTAGCATTAAGGACAGTTCACTTGTTGCAAATAGTACGTTTATGCCAGTAGTAATAGTTGCAAACTAATCGTCAACAAAATATTTACAGTATTTTTGTTATACTATTACAAATCTGTGTAGTGAACTGACATTAAGATTTTGCGTACAGACTAACTACGCTGTTGCTTAATTAATATACCTAGTTGTGAATAATTGTTTACTGTATAATGTGTTTTTTAAAACATAATGTGTAGTTTTGTTGCACAATTTGTTGACATAACGTATCCATAAAAAGGAGCATAAAACTACATATCGTTTGCCGCAAATGCAATAGTGAAATTTCAGTAGGATTTTGCGTACAGTAAAGCTGAACTGTTGGATCAAGGAATAAAGGGTCCTAATTGGAGAAATTTTGATCTCATTAATTTATTTTGTTCTGTATGTGACGTTTGCAAATTCTCCTTCGCCGATATACAATGTTTTTTCCGGTAAATGCATCAAATCAACATTTAATAATATTTATTAGATTCTTCAGAGGTACAATTTCTACAAAATATGAACAATGAGAAATACATCAATTTTCCAGCAGGCGTGCATTTTATAAATTTCAACAGTATTTAATACACTCATAAATATTTCTCTTTTGGAGGGTTATTTCAATTAACAGAGGCAGCGTATATTGCAAAAAATATAATACCTGGGGTGATGAATTAGTTAATAGTTTTAAATACATACATACATATCTTGCAAACCTATTCATGTAGCAAAAATCATTAAAATTTAACAGAAACATTCAATTCTTTGTTGTGCGACTTGTAAATTTAACTTTATTTTCCTTGTCTTTTTTAATTATGCGCTTTTTATATTTTATTGCATCACGATATGTTGTTTTGATGCATGTTTTGCTTTTTCTTTTAAAGGAGATTAAGTTACCGTATAATACAAAATAAGTTTTGCGTTAGTAAGAGTGCTTACTCACAACGACGAGTGTCATTTATGTTAAAATTGCAACGCATATGTGCTGTATGTAAATTTTAAAATGCGCCCAAGTGTTTAAATTATAGCTTCTGATGCGTGAAGTCTCAATTATGCACAAGATAAAATTCCAAACATGTGTCAAATTGGGTTACACGCGAGCTTACTCCTTTGCTATTGGCAACTCGTTATGTATGTACCTCAGTGTTGGGCAAGATAGGAGAAGTGAATAAATTAGTACAGCTATACTAGATACATTCGTAACTGTAAGTCTCTTGTCATTTGCTCATTGACTTTTCGTTACATTTGGTAATCCTCCGATGAAGCACTGAATAAAACTGCGAAAGCTAAGAATTTAAAAATTTAATTGGATATTTAGTTTCAATTTGTGGCTACCAAACCAGTATTTCAACATACTGCTGTGTACTGATGAATTAAATGTAAATGCAAAACTGAATTTTACAATGAAAAAGAAAAATTAAATTAGCTAGCTCAACGGATAAAATTGAAATTGAACAAAAGAACAATTAATCTCAGAGTTACCCTCGCGAATTAAAACTTGAATCTAACCACGAAAAGTAAAATGTGAGTGAATGAAATCAATCTTACTTAAATACCCGAAAAATTGAAAAGGTTTAATATAAAATAAAAGAACAGAATTTTTAACCCAAAGAAGCTAATTAACAAACAATTTTTATTTAATCAAAATGGGTTAAATTACAACTTGTGCAGAAAAAAAAACCGTGAACTGAAGGTTTTGGCCTAAAATAAAAACTGCATGCTGATTCTAAATTAAAATGGGACAATGCAATTTCCTACACAAAGCAAAAGTTTTGTTTGTTCTGGAAGATTATTCAAAATCTTACAATTTCTATCTACGTGGTTTCAAATTAAAATAAACTTGTGGACAAATGCAAGAAATTTACATTAAAGCAAAAACTAAAAGCAAGAACAATGCTTCTACTCACCCAACCGAGGTGATTGATAAATATAAATGAAACAGTAAAATTGAGTAACGGAAATTAACTCTTTAAATTAGAATGAGAGAATCAAAACTAAAAAAAAATATCTTCCCGAACAAAAATAATAAATGATCTTATATCTATAATGTTCACACTTCAATATATTAATTATTATAAAATGAATTCCTTGATGGACTAACTTTTTACAGGAATAAATTTCAATAACGGGTTAAATTTGCTAAATCAAAATGGGTAACAAAATGGCAACAATGATTGAAAAATACAAAAACACGTCTACTCACATTAATAGTAGAACCAGGAACTCCTTGACAAAACTCTACAACTGTTTTTCTTACAAAAATCGCTCGCTCAAAATCTTATAACGCAGCCATACACAACTCAACGACAAAATCTAATAGAATCCGCATTAATTCTAACTAGCGAACACTAAACAAATAAATGAATGGAATTAATTTAAAAAAACTTAACACTTAATTAAATAAATCATACAATCAACTATTTAACTAAATTTATATAAACTAAAATTAAATTGTAAAAAATTCTCGGTACCAATTGTTGTCCTCCGCATTATGCTGGAAATGTTCGTAACTCGCTTAACCAAAGATATGCGGATCGCAGGATTGGTAGAGGTGCAACGATTGAGTGGCCTACGCTATCGCCAGACTTGACAAGCCCTGACTTCTTCATGAGGGGTCATTTAAAGTCAGTAGTTAATAAGATTCAACAAACAGATTTAAAAGATTTACGTCAACTAATTATTAACGTGTGTAGAAATATTCCAAGGGGAACTTTTGAAAAAGTGAGACAAGAATTTGAAAATTTGAAAACCGGCTTTATTACTGCATGGAGAACAACGGTGCTTATTTTGAGCGGTTATTGTGAATAATTTTTATTGTCACATTAAAGAGTTATTAACTTACCAAAGCAAAACTGATCATTTTTCAATGATAAACTAAACCAAAAGTGAACAAGTGATACGTCACCATAATACTAATAAAATAAGCTTTCATTTGAGATACCACACGATGGGTCAGTCCATTTAAAATTTGTGAGGAGGTACTCGTAGGGGCGCAGTTGTAAACGTCGAAAATGTAATTCATATGTCAAACTGTTTCCCCCTTGAATTAAAAGTAAGATGCTTTTGAGAATTTTTAAATTCCTCTTAGTTTCTGAAATATTTGAGGGGAATCGTTTTCAAAAAATCTGTATACATTTAGGTAGTGAGAGTAATAATGAATGAGAATGTTAGGGCGTTAAACTAAATATATTTGCGGTAAAATTGGTAATTTTGTCAATTTACGCCTACAATTTTTTTTTCAGTTTGAAACATGTACATAAATTTAGATTGACTTTAACCCGGTAAAATTACGTTGTTCTGCTCAATAAATTGGTAAATTACGCATAAACTGCAGAAAAATGTGTACATAATTGTGCTAATATACAGGGTGAGTTTTTTATGTTGAGACAACGCAATATCTCTAAAACACTGCATCAAATCAAAAAATCTTATTAAGATCTGTTTTTGATTTGATGCAGATATTCCGTTGTCTCAAGATAAAAAACTCACCCCCTGTATACATATTTTAAGAAAGTCCTTGTATATACCCTCTGATACAATATTCAGTCGATTAGAAAATATTATTAATTATACTACTAAAAGGAAATATAATTTTAATGGCAAGTTACCTAAAAACAAAAATCAAAATACTGTTGCCCACCCCTGCATTACCGTAGTTCATTATACCACACAAGTTCCATTTGAGTTATTTATTTTCTGATATCTGCGAGAGGTAGTCAACCGTGTTGCGCTCCAACGTGTCTGCACGCTTTATTAGCCCACCTAACTTTGGGATATCGAAAGGGATTTCGGAAGACAAGCGAGGGTTAACTGAGGCAGGTGAGGTGCGGCGAAAAAATCGATACGTACGGTCACCCCAATGAACGTGAATCATTTTCGTCCGCCACCCTTACCTGAATAAGAAAAACAACGAGCCGTGTTATGTGCTTTACCTGGTGATGTTTCACCAGTCAACGTTTTTTACGGTCGCTTAAACAAAACTTGTCTTCCTGTTCCGTCTAGTCTACGTATAATCGGTTCGGAGAGGTATCTCTTCGAATTACCTAAATAAAGCACATCATTGTTTCTACATGAAAACCCCATCAATTTTTATTACTTAGGTAATAAATAGGTTTTCGTTTGTAAATTAATTGCTATTAATGTATTGGAAGTATACGGATTATAAGTACAGCTTTAACTGCTAAAGATTTACAATTTTTTGGCACGCAGATAAAATTTTTGCACTATGAAATTCCTACGTCAAATACTATAAAAGATATCATCAGCAAGTAAAGACACAGATTATATGACGTAATAGCCAGGCTTACGCATTCTATTAGTAAGTCATGGCAAGGGAGATATAAGGTATAAATCATCGCAACAATGAAACCGGGAGAAAGGGGAGAACATTATAAGTCTGGGTTATATAAATAATGTACCCATCGAGCTTTCAGGAAAATGTTCACAAATTTACGCCAGCTAAGGAAGAAAAACTGAAATATGCAACAATTTTAAATTAACCCACATTTAATAAATAAAGATTTATTCAACAACAAAGAAAAACTGTTCTTCAAAAAGCAACTCTTCCGGAAGTAACTTTGCTCATTTAGCTAACTAAAGAGTATGATTTTTGAACACTTCGCTTAGGGGTGCATTTACCGTTCTGCGGAGAGAATTCAACAAACGCATACTGTATTGTGTGATGCATTTTCTTGAAACCTGATTTAAACGTAAAAAAACAAATAAAATATTTATGAAAAATACAAATATAGAGAATGATTGAAAAGTGGCGCAGAAAAAGCTACTACGAAGGAAATATTGAAAAAAAATTGCCCACATTAACTAGGGAGCTTTATCTTAATCAAGCTCTTGGTTTTAATAAACTTGAATATTTCTATTAAGAAAATATAATTTAACAACTGCATTACAAAAAAGTAGACAACCTTTTTTCTTATTAACTTTTCCAATGTCCTTTTTCAATTGACCTTTATACTAAATGCGTCATATAACTGAATAAGTTATTCAAATTTCTATCATAGTGAACTTCGCCTACTATGATCGCACTCCTAAGGGTGTCAAATCACAGTTTTTCAGTAAAGCTTTTCATTTATAGTTTTAATTATTCTCGAAGAGCTGTTTAACATAAGTATTGTCGTAGTACTGTAGGTGATGCGCCTATTGGTCAATCAATCGTGTGGTATAAGTTATAGCATACACACCAGACGGAGAGAGCGAAAATAATTTTAAGGTAAGGCGAATATAATCAGTTCACCAATTTTCTCCCACCATCAATCAAACGAATGGTATAAGCTGAGCAAACATTTACTATTGACTGCGTTGCTAAAGCCTGAACACACCAGACGGCGAGAGCGAATATAACTGTAATTTAAGGCGAAGGTAACCGATGTAGACGGATGTTCGCGGTTATAGCGAGCATTACAATTGAGGAGCAACTGACCAAAACGCATTAAATCCATAATATGCAGCTTTGAGTAAAACTCATAAAACTAGCAAAATACGTTTGAAGAAAAATTAAGATTTTCATTTAGCGCAGAATGATTGATTTAATAGTTTTAAAAAGAAATATTTCCTGGTTAATCCTAAATTGACGATTTTCACAACAATATGTATATTTTTTAGTGATTTACTGCAGTTTGATTAATCACAATGTGAATTTATGTCATTTTGCCTGATTAGTGTGAGTACTCAAAAAAAAATATTTTATTCCTTTTTGAATACTTCTTATTTGGTTTATTGGGTTTTGCTTAAAGTAATTAAGTTTACAGTATTTGTTAAAGCCAATAAACTATAGGACTTCAGTGAAATACTTATTTTATTAACACAAATTAAAAAAAGACAAAATAAAATATGTAAACCAACATCGTCTTCTAGGCAGTCGCAGGTATTTCCGGCTTCGCCTTTGTTCGTTTTCCTCGATTGTATCTTCAGTAGCTTCTAAGATAGTTTTGTACCATACTAGATCATCTTATTACTCCCATTCTTCTCCGAACGTTTGGGTCAATAAATGCTTTAATGATTTTATCTTTTTCTCCTTAAGAGGTCTTCCAAGAGTAAGATGTTCCATTTTTAGCTGGGAGTCCTTTTATCATTTCTTAAGAAATGATTTTGGAGTCTCAGCTGCACCTTCATACCTAAAGTTTTCGAAAAAGGTTATGGTGATGGGTGCATCTTTCACAACACAACTCTCTTCATATCCGATATACCATCTTTTTTAAGAAGGTCTGTAAGTGTTTGATGTCGTAAAGCAGCCACTCTTCTCCAAGACATTTTACTTCTCCAAATTCGCTATATATGTCATCATATCCTTCCTTATTCTTTATTGTTGTGTGCTTTCGTAACACTTTTTCTACTCGGCCAAATACCCTATCGGCGGGTAAGAAACTATGTCCTCTTACTGGAAAGGAAATATTTATCTCAGCTAAGCTCTTGGGCGATTTTTTTTTGTCAAGTAGTAATAAAGCGCGTGAATTACATGGGTATTTTTGTTTTGCCCTCCACACCTGTCACAGAAAAGGCGAATTTTTTCTATGTTCGATAGATCTAGCAGTTAAGATGGGCTAAAAGTGCAGATGATACCTTCACAGATCCCCTACCAGCCACATTCTCTATCCATGTATAAAAAGTGGGTTTTCTAGCTTTCATATCAACACAACAAAATACGTAATAGCTAACTTGCTAAGCATAAAAAGCATCATTGATTGGTGTCCGTGGGAGTGGTTGCACCTGTTGCATATCGAAACAGAATGTTAGTGAAGCTGGTGGAGATTCTCTAGCTAACTCATAAAATGCTTTAGTCCATTCTCAGCCCGACATAAAATGAACAATTCGCTGTACTATGGCCAGAAACTGTACGGCAATTCTAGTGCGGATATAGGCTCGTAAATATATCGGTAAAAACAATGAATGGAATGATGGAAAACATTGGTGCAAATACGGAAATGTAAAAGTAAAAAAAAATAGACTCCAAAAGATTTTAAATAATATGTAAAGATAGTAAAATAAAATATTAGAAGTCCACAAATAAAACAAAATAAATGCAAGATAGGCATTTGACACTTGCATTATTACTAGATGATGAGATTGAAGGTCATTATCGAATAAAAACTCTCAAATGCTCAATTAATGATTTCTAGTTGAAAAGATACTAGAATTTATATTACGTCCAAACATTGCTACTAGTTTGATACAAAATGGAAATTCACTTTTCGTTGGGCGGCGTTCTTTTTAGGCAGTGCGGGTAAAGCCGAAAATAAAGTAAATGGGGTGTAAATATTTTCTACTAATCAACTTCAATATCAAACCAAACGGCACTGCTGCTATTAATTGCCTGACATTCACTGTATTTATCTTTAACGGTTTGTAAGTAGAGCGGTCGTCTGCGCGTCAGGTCAGTACCAAGTTTCATATATGTGATATTAACGTTTAACAAAATATACAGTACAGTGTCGGGAAAGAGCAAAATTACTTATTTATTTAACTATAAATATTATATATAAGCCCCTTACCTTATTTAAGTAGCAGAAATGGTATAGGACTGCTGAAAAGTTTGTTATATTAAGTGTTTCAAGATTTTTCTCACTAAACCGCGTTCGTCGCGATTTTAAAACATATTTTAAAGAAGACCGTTCAACATCTACGGATGCAACACACGCATAATTAAAATAATCTTTATAGGTAGATAACGGATCAGATGCACCATCACCAATGTGTAGTCCGATTTGTGCCAGCACAATATATGCTGTAAATCCTGGAATTCACCGATATACTGTTCGACATTATGAAACAATGGTTGTTTTCTGGGATTTTTAACACTGATACTAGACACTAGACACACGAATCGGAGGGCGTAATGTTACTGCTTTCAAGATATACTATGGCTAAACGTTCTGCAAAGCGCAAGGTGAGTGCAGCCCATGTAAGCAGACACGTCTGACCACTCTATTTATAAATAACAATATTAGATATCGGTATCGCGGTTAGGTTTAAAAATGACGGAAAAAATCTAATATTACATCTAAATAGAAATCATATTTCCAAAGCAATGTTGAATTATTGCAAAAAGCAAATATCTTGACACGTACTGTATTTAGATAAAAATAAAATCTCTCGAATCGTGAGCTAATTAATCTAAAAGTATAATATTATATGTTTGATTTAAAACGTAACTTTGGTTTAATAATTTGTACATCAATCACTCAGTATATTTAAAGTCACTTTTTTAGTTCATATTAATTAAGACTTTTATCGGAATCTTGACTCTCTCACTTCTATTAAGTTTAAATTACATACTCGAAACAATCTAATGTCAATTTGGGATAAAAATTCAGTTGTGTGTATAATTTACATAAAAATGAGAATAAATAAAAATAAAAGTAAAAATGTAACATTTTTTTTCATGCTAGAGAAAATATGGATAGGTATTCAAAATTTGTAAGCTGTGAGGCACCCATAACCCCTGAAATTTAATGTACGTAGACAGAATTTCCATCCATAGCTGCGTGGGTAAAAGTTCAACGGAATGTATATACCCGAAATTCTATACAGTACCGCCGGAGGCATCAATTTGTACGCATTAAAATATCATGTTTCAACACAAAAGTCTTTAATTTGGTGTTTATTCGGAACTACAGTAAACATATCAAATATTTATAGCGTGTAGAGGTATCGAATTTTAGGAAATAACAAAACTATGATTTGGAAAAAGATAAATACATTCTTTTAAAAGTTTAACGCTAATTTCACATAATTATAAGTAATTAATTGATTCCGTCCATTAAACTACATGTTATGGATTTAACCATATAAATTGTTACAATTTTAAATAATGCTTCTTTCACAAATATAGTTATTTGCTTGTACTAAATCAATACATTACTTTATAGTACTGTTACATTTCCCGGTTGGAAAGGGTAATATGGTAAAACACAGAAATACACGAACATAATTCCGGTTTAAGTGGATTATAAAGGGATTCGTGTATATAACGATAATTAAGTTTTCCAATTAGAAGAGCGTTTAATTTTGCCTTATTCATGAGCGCTCGATTTCCGAATAGAGACGCTTAACTTAATTTCTTGTCCGTGATACTCAGTCGTAAAGATTGAATTACACGACAGCAACTGGTATTATTGTTTATAATTCGTTTATTTTCATATTTTTGTTTCGTCGTTCCAACTTAGTTTAGGATAGTACAGCATTAGTAAATCGGCAAATTGCAATACTTATAGCTGTATTATTCTACCTGCATTCATATAAACTAGTCTAATTGCTGATTTATCCCTTATTTAGACAATTTAAATGTTCACTTAGCAATTGGTTAAAATCAGGTATCCAGAAATTATAAATATGTGACTGGTTGCCTATATGTCAATAAATTTGGAGAAATCTTGTAATTGAAATAATATCTATTACAACTAGTAAATTACTACATTTTAAATTAAATGAAACTGAATATTGAAACAAAATTAAAAGACAGTATATTTGTAAATTATTCTATAAAAAAATCGCTGGAAGAATACTGATTGGAAGCAAATCTTTATAAAATCTGAAGTTTTTGGAACCCACAAGCAGCACAGCAGCCCTCTTTTATCTTAAATCATTGAGATTATTCTTCTGTCTTCAGAACCTGAGTTTGCATCTAGGAAAACTAACGAGATCACTATTGGTTTAGATTTTAGGTGTTTTAGCTACAACTCCTTGAGAACCTTCTACGCCAAATCCTTCCACATTTAAATTAATTCATTTTACGTTTACGCTGTAACGGTCATTTTGCTTTGAGCAACACTTTATGCAGTGATATGTGCTTGCAATTTAGTGTTTCAGTATTTCTACTTTCATATATAGTAAAAGTAAATTAATTTCACTAGTTTTTATAACATTAAAATATTTTAATTTTTCAATCAACACATTTGTTTTACATTTTTGTATTATTGAAAATAACAATTTTTTACACTAAGAATCAAGACGCACAGAAATTCGTTCGTTTTGGTTGCTGGTTGTTGTAAGGACCTGCAATGAATAGCTTATAACATTTAGGTAATAAATTTAATTATATATATTTCTAGTAAATTCACATCTTTAAGTAAAGGATATTCACCAGGAATAATCAGGTTAACCACCACTTTTTTATGCGTCATTCTTAATCGTATCCTACCTGCATTGTCGTTGCCGATGTAATATAGGAATGCACATAGCCACACATACATCTACCGATGTAGAATTGCTCCAGTTTTTATCTTTGTTTTATACTCTCACAGGATATTCCCTTTAAGTTTCACTTGTTAATTATTGAATCGTTATATATTAATATTTGTTCGTCGTTTTTGTAATTCGTTATATTACCATACCGTGCTGTATACGTATTTTACTATTGAAAATATTGTAATACTCTCAGTAATTATTGTTATTTATCTAAAAGTGAACTTCTATTTATCGATTTATATTCAATATTTATACATATATACTTTACACATTTATTATATCACTATATAAGAATAAAGAATCACGCCTTTGCTCACGGTTTACGAGCGGCCGGGTTTTTATGAATTTTTGCTGGACTATCTGGCAAGTTCCAGTGTTACAACGCTACTTGGTTCTTTTATTTCTACAGTATAAATAATAATGATAATTATATTTAAATATTTGGTGGTAGTGGATGGGGAAAAATAAAAAATTGTAAATTTAAATTAGTGGTGGGCACTATCGATAGTGATTATCGATAACTATCGGTAGTTTTGACTATCGATAACTATCGATAGTGGACTATCTATAACTGTTGATAGTTGAAAATATCGATAATGCCCACCAGTATTATATTTATATACAACGCTGAGAGATGCTCAAATTCAAAGTAATCACGACAAGTATAGTGCTATTTATTTTCCCTTTCTGAGTAGCTTAAAGGTTTATTTATATATTGTCTTGTTAGATAAAAACGTTCATGTTATCAATCATCAACTATTCATTGAGTGGAGCTAATTCTTTCTTTTGTAATATCCATAGTAGCAGGTATTGATAAAACCATGAAGTACTAGTGTTAGAATTCTTATTAGTCTGGAATAAAAAAAAACACAAATAATAAATAACAAGAAACAAAACAAAATGTACTTCTGAGGACATATTAATTGAGTAGAGTGGTGGGCATTATCGATGATGACTATCGACAGTTGTAAGTATTGATAGTTGACTGTTGAAACTATCGATAACTATTGATAGTCGACTATCGATACTTATCAATAGTTATCGATAGTCAACTATCGATAGTTATCGATAGTCAACTATCGATAGTTATCGATAGTTATCGATGGTCAACTATCGATAGTCGACTATCGATAGTACTGTCGATAGTTGACAATACTGATAGTGCCCACCACTAATTTGAATATTATAACTGTGACGTTTTGGTTATGTTATATACAGGGTATTCCACGTAACTGGTTCATTAAAAGTTTATGATGTTCTATTATTTACTTATATTTGAGATTTTGGCACCAATATCTGTTCGATTGGAACTATAAATGCAAAATACCTTAACCAAAATATCACTTCCGGTTGACCGGAAATCGATGTCAACTTTGTTATTTTAAATAGAAAGATATAATTTTTTATTCATTTTTGGATTCTACAACTATAAATACGTCAGTTTTCATCAGCTATTCCTATAGCTACATGTTGCCGTTTTTGAGTTATTTAAGTTTTTCTTTTTTTTTTAGTCATAATCATTGCATCATTGAGAAATTAATATCTCGGTTAGTACTGCAAGTAGAGACTCGAAATTTGCTATGTCATGAATGTAGATATTACTTTAAGAAACGGTAAGCACACTTTACATTCTAACATACAGGGTGTTCAAAACTGAGGAACAAAGTGACGTATTTTCAAATGCAGAAAACTCATTTTTTTTTAAATAGAACACCCTGTATGTTAATTCGGAATTAGGAAGTAAATATCATCCCCTATCACTTTATATGAGCATTCCCTATACCTATCTTTAATAGATTTTGAGATATGAGCGACTTTTTGTTAAACATACTAAGTAGCCCAATCTTTAAATGTTTGTAGCTGGCTCTGAAATGGATTCACGTCAAATTCATGTATTATTTTTGAATAACCATACCAGAATGTCTCTTCATAGTAATTTCTATTAATATTGCGAGCTACATTAACTAGTAGCTCGTATTAATATAAATGACTAGGGGCCCATAGAGACGATGTTTTGCCGAATAATAGAAATTTCTTCATAATTTCTTTCATTTTTTCCTCAAATTCATAAAACTTAAATTATATTTTTGTATCCCCTTGGAAAATAAATGGAATTTCAATGTGAATTATTGAGTTTATTACTCGGTTAGCAGTATATAGAAGAAACGTTATTTTTTTTATTATTACAAGAAATTATTTAGATTAACCTGCATTTTTGTGTGTGTATTGTGACCGAGTACCATGATACAGAAGAAAGAGTCCCTTTTTTTGAATGCCGGTATTTGAGTTTGTATAGACACCTTTTCTTCACCATATTTGGTTTATCGAATCAAAAATATTTTGAATGATTAATGTTTAAATTTATAAATATATAAGTGTTTTTTTTTTCTAAATTTTGAGGTTAGAGATTCTAACTGTTATGGTATTTTGAGGGGCATGATTTAACATGCAGAAATTTGAATTTTGTTTTTAATTAAAATTGAGATTTAATAATCCAAAATATACTGGATAAGTATTTGAATGTTAAATGTGTTAAATATGAGAACTCATCTGAATAAGAGTTTTTATGTTCTCTAATCTTATTATTTATTAATGAATAAATTGTGCATGTTATTGATGTACACACTGTCTTTATTGATATAAAAGCCGGTAATACATTAAATAATCTAAATTAAATTATAAATTGATAATTTTAACAAAATAGAAATCCCATATTATATAATTCATAGAAGAAGAAGAAGAAGATAAAAGGAAAACTGATAACGGTACAATTAAATAATATCAATTTATTCAATCATTACAGTAGAATATATTGTAAAATTTATATTACTTCAGTTAATACTCTGTCACCAAAAATGAACCTATAAAAACGTAGAGGAATATGACGTTAAGAATATTCTTACCTCGCCCATGATAATTGAATAATTCGCTGTATAATTGTGTTTGTTATTATTACAAGTCTTATAACACATTTATACAATTTGCCGATAAAATATAAACAAAATTTTCGTAAGTACTTTATTGGCAGAATCGCTTTTATTTTAGGAAAATTGTGTGTGTATTTTGATTGCATTATGTGATTAGCATTACAATTGTTCAATTTCCTTACGAGTCGAGTGCGAATAAAAATATTGTAAATGTAATAAGGGTAGCTGTACAAAATTACTTGTAAAATTGTAATAAGTGGTACATCATATTTTACTGTACAAATATACGAATTTATTTGTGATTGCCCTTTCTCTTTGTACGCTGAAATATTTATGTCTCCGCCTCCGGATTCTGATGTTCTTGCAAACGCGAAGCGCCGTAGCACATTATAAATACTTGCGCTGATACGACAACAATGGAACTTCATATTCGGCGACATAGGTAGTAGATGTTCCCGGATCGACGAAGGGAACGCTCCGCGTCGCACTCCAGCGCGTCTCTTTCTTCACCGAACGAAATCCGAGGTAAATGCAGGCGGCGATATGCATATTTGATATGATTTTAATGTGTCTCGAGTTGTAAGCCTCTTATGTGGCATATTGCCGGTGTTGCCGTTGCACCCGTCCCATGAATAAATTATATCAAATATCTATCAGGCGTGCGGGACCGGTAAAGCCGATCAGATTGGTCCTTTGATGTGTGTCAGAGCTATCATCCCTCTACCGGTGCCCGTGCGGATACATACTGCTGCTGCAGATTATTTTTCCCCGTTTCTTTTCCGTAGTTCTTTCGTCTCGATTTTCCTATTCGGACTTTAACAAGTCTGACGTTTATATTACTTAACATCTGAGGATATATCTCTAGCAACTGAAATGAAAATACGTAGATACAGATGCTTTCGAAAACGTAAATACATAGATATAGGTATTCTCCTAGAATATATTATCTCCTTTTAGAAAATAAGTAAGTAAAAATTTATTTTAAAAACAGAAATATAAAGTTTGTCGGTACAGAGCAATATATGGAATAGTTAATAAAATAATAAGAGAAAGGAGAAAAGCAATAAAATCTACGTGTTTACATTATATTGCATTGCCCAATCAATAAATCGGCTAAGAAGCAAGAAAAAACATTGTGGTTGTAGTGATGCTTAACAGTTTTTTTTTAAATCTCTTAACGTTAAAATTCCTCAATTATTAGGTAAATGAGTATATATTTTAATACCAAACATATCTCCACTTTTAGCGGTAAGATTCAAATTATATCTCATTGAGTATATGTATTTGTGGATCTCTGATATTGTAGCTATGTAAGTTATTATTTCTGTATATTGCTTGTGATTATATAAACTAGATTCCAATATATACAGAGTGTTAGGTAAACATGCGGGAAAAATTCGAGGGGTTATTCCTTGGCCTATTCTAAGAATATTTTGTCTTATGATGATTTTTGAAAAAGCCCTTTGTTTCAAAGATACAAGGCGAACAAGACAATAACAACATTTTATTATCAAAAAGTAAGTAAAGCCTTGCTCAATCTATATTAAATATTCGAAATGGCTTCCTCCAGCCTGGATACAAGCATTCAATCTTCTCGTCATTGACTGTTGAACTCTTCCAAACACACCAGGGTCGTTTCTAATTGAGTTACACCCAGCAATTATCCGATTTTGCAAATCGTCCAAATTCTCCACTGGAGTAGCGCACACTATTGACTTCGGAGATTCCCAGAAGAAATAATCTAGGGGGTTTAAGTCTAGGGATAGAGCAGGCCATGCGCGTGGCCCATCTCGACCAATCCAGCGATCCCCGGATGTTACTGTTAAAAAATTACGAATAACCAAACTGAAATGTAGTGGTGCACCATCGTGCATAAACCACATTGCAATTCTTGTCGCGTATGGTACATCTTCCAGAAACTCAGGCAGCGTTGCTTCCAAAAAGTTGGGTTAAACCACGCCAGTAAGTCTTCCTGGTAGAAATGCCGGTCCAATTAGATAGCCACCCACAATTCCAACCCAAACATTCAACGAGAACTGATGTTGAAAACGATCTTCAAATACCTCATGCGGATTTTCATCTACCCACACATAGTTTATTAATGAAAAATTCCTTTATTGCATTTCTTGAGAAACTGGCTTCATCGGTAAAAGATCTGTGTCAGGAATAGAGGATGCGAACTAATGTTTGCAATATCCATTGACATAATGCAACACGTGGAGGAAAATCAGCAGGTAGTTAGTGCCTGAATCGTTTGAATGTGGTATGGATACAACAAATTGTCCTTAAGATTTTCCAACTGTTCAAATGACTTACGATTCAAAGTATTTGCAATTTTTTCGCGTAGAACTATCTTCCTGGCCCTCCACTTCGTTTCATTGAGCCTGTTTCACGAGGACGTCGATGAATGTTTTCGAAGATTTTCGGTCGGGGACATTACGGGCAGGAAACCGTTCAATGTACAATCATCTAGCTTCTAATGAATTGCCATCAGTAAGTCCATACATGAAATGCATGTCAGTCATCTCGGCGTTCGTATACATCATGATAGAGGATTTCACTAACTATTAAAGACACGTCAAACAGCGAAACGTCACTCAATCTAAACAAATGCGATCGATGAGACGTATTCAAATGTAATCCACTACTAAATTTCGCCGTTTCATGTGATCGAGATCGAAAAAATGACAACCCATTGTAAACAATTTTTTGTACTTGATAACCATACTTTGACATACTTTTATTTACATCAATAATTTTCAATCATACATACAATATGGTTGTACCAAATTTTTTTCGCCCTGTATCTTCGAAACAAAGGGTTTTTCAAAAATCATCATAGGACAAAATATTCTAGAATAACCTCTTGAATTTTTGCCACATGTTTACCTAACACCCTGTATAATTCAGAAAGGGTTAGAATTTTTAAGAATTTAAATAACTTTTATTTTTTAATTATACAGAATTCTATATAGAACATTTTTCAATAAAAAGACAGCAAGCAAAAAAAAAACCATATAGACATTTCCTTGTCGTTAATAAATATGCATTCATCCAAACAAATTCTTCTTTTAAATAGTAGCAAAAAATAGTTATAAGGTCCTAAGAAAAAATTACCACAAATCACAAATAGTGGTTTAGGTAGGAAATTTCTTCCATATGAAAAAAAAAATAGCTTTGACTTGAAAATTATCGATATCAGTCGCATAGTAAAATGTCTGTTCGTAATAGTCAATTGTAGAGTGATTTGGTCGAATGACTTTACAATTTATATTCAAATAAATATTATTTGATTGTGCGAAACAAAATTATTTAAAATTAATAAAACATATCTTTAGTTTAGAAGTTCGTTTATTCATGAAAATAAATAATTTTATTAAGCATATTATATAAAAACTAAAGCTATTGTCCATGGTGTGGTTTCGCCTTCGTAGATTTTCGGTAAATGAAATTACAGGTAGTATAGATTGACCAAAAAAACAGTCAAAACTACTGCACACTAGTTGCCCCTTCCCATAGGCGGTTGATTCGCAAAAATCAAGGCCCACCGTATGTATGTATATGAGGGTACTCTGCGACATAAAAGATCTATTGTGTCCCCTACTCTTGCTGTTTTACAGCTGGCCTTCCAATCCTATTCCTTTCAGAAAGTGTAGGATATCAGAAGGCCCCAGGTTAGGTAAGTCTCCCTCTTCGATTTCACATGCGCCCAGGATATGGATGAGTGTTTCATCCTGTTCCCCAATCTGCTCCAGTCGGTTTGCTCCTCCCTTTGTTCCTTCCTAGTGAGGTATTCTCACTTTGGAAGTGGAAGGCTTCTTATGAAGGTCCTGCACCTGTTCCTGTTTACTAAGGTAAGCTAAATATATTTCCTTCCTCAATGGTTGATCCCACGAGTAGCTAGGGAGGAAAAGGTCCACCTCCACAGAGCGCCGCATGCAGAGGTAAGGCTAAATACAATGGGTTGCGCCAGGTGCCCCAGGGTTGGACTAGAAGACTGGTCTTCTATCCAGCCACGCATCCCATCAGCCTAGTCCCACCTTAGGATTTGAGGTTTTGTTGAGGTTGTCTTCTCTGGGTCCGTGCAGTTAAGCCAAGACCTCAATCTCTTCGGGACTTGGGTTGTAGACCGGGGGAGCGGTTCAACGGCACGGACATTGATCCACCCTGCTCCGACTTTAAGCAGAGAGGACGAACTTATAGCCGCCACTAACCATCTCGTCTTGAGCGAACCCTAACAAGATGGCCTTTGCCTTCTCCACTACCCCGGGGACGTGCTTGGTAGGTACTCCCAACCCCCAAGAAGGCCCACCGTATGTAATGAGGAGATTGTTTTGATAACCCTTCCTAAGAAATATTTATCTGGCAAGCACTAGATGAATATTTGATAGCTATGTCTGCCATACTGCCATGTAGAAAACTTATATTGAGTATGGAAAGTTAGTGTAGTGAAAGAGGGGAGCCGACATCTTTACGGCAATTTCTGTACTCGTAGAATATGTTTAAGGAGGATCATTCTGCTTCTTGCCTCAGCGTAGATTCCAGTTCTAGTCCCTCTTTTGGTTTTTGATATGTCTGTAAACCAGCTCAATTCTCCGGATCTGTTTCTATAGTTTAATTGACTCCAGCTTATCCAATCCGCGATTTCCACTTCGAAATTTCTGTTAAAAAGATATATCGATATTATGTGATATGACCTCATTTCAAAAAGATTGCCTCGTATATAATGGACAATATATTTAAGTGAATTTAGTTTATGAAGTAAGTACTTTAGTAATAGTTTAGTTATTTAGTATTAGTGTTTATATATATTATTTTGTTTTAATTAGACATAAGTTAGAAATAAATACTTTTTATTTAAAATATATTCTAGAGCTCATATATTTTTTACGTTATTTTATATTTGGTGTATTGTACTCACTGTGTTGTACATTATGCTTTTATGTATTTATTGGACTAAAAATATCTAATATGATCTAATCTAATAATAAAATTGGAAAATAAAGCTACGCCTACGTTGTAAAACTAAAACCTTATTGCAAAGATACTGGATCCACAAATAATGTGAAAAAGAGTAGCTCCTAAAGTCATCTGCATCTGAATTTACTTTGTTTGTGCGAGTCCATTGCATCTTGCAAACTATTATTTTAGTTTTTTTTTTACAAAATAATGCTTGTCGCTCCTTTTTAAAGTAAGAGATTTCCAACGAGCAATACCCATAATCGTACTCGACCGACCGTGACCGAATATTTGGGGGAAAGGATCGACGGTATTGCGTGCGTTTAACAGGAAAATGTGTGATTCATCCCCTAATATCCGCCACCCCGACTGTTGGTACTACCTGTGTGTCAGCAAATCCTGCGAATGCTTCAACTTGTTTATCGTCGCCACTTCCGGTATTTTACAATGTTAAATACTCCCAAGTTTCTATTTATTATATTTGACATCGAAATTGAATTAAAAGAAATAATAATAATACATTTTGTTCTGACTACTTAACGATGATTCGCGCATCGTAAATCAAAACATTAACCTAACCCCTTACATTTCCAGCAAAAACTTTTATTTTTCGAAAACTTTTAAAACTACATGCCCTGTATATAATAAAAGAAATGCAATGTAGCAAAATAATACGTAATAGCTGTAATCAGATACGATCGAAATATCTTAATGAACTTAATGTAACCATTAACGAGGAAAAAGAATATTTTGCCGTGAGCTAGCGTAAACGTTATCTCGAAAATGCCAAATATGTCACTATCATATTGGCACCACTATAACATTGGCAGAGTAACATTCATCCAAACGGAGGGAATTACATTGTTTCGGACCGTTAAAAAGTGGAAAACGAAGTTCTCAGAGCAATTGAAGTATCTTGGTATTATTCTTGATTCCAAATTTACTTGGAATCGACCCCTACATAAAGTTAAATCTAGAGTGGGAAATAACACTTATGTTAGCTAGACGAGCCCATGGGATAACATGGGGAATAAAACCAAATACGATATAATGGACATACATTACGGCGGTTAGCCTCGTCATTACTTGTGCGTCTCTGGTATGGCGGACAAAGTAGTAGCAAACTGTTATAACTAAACTTAGCAAGATACAGAGGTTTGTGTTTTTAGGAATAACAGAAGCAATGAGAGCTACTCCTACAGCAGCAATGAAATGCCTTCTAGACCTCTTCCTTTCCATTTGGCGATATAAATTGCAAAACTATAAAGTGGCAAATATGCAGAACTCCGATATAACAATATTCTTCATTATGCGGAAGGCAACTGAGAATTATATCACATGATCTTGACATATTTTTTAAAAATTAATTTCAATGTGGAAATCACGGATTGGATAAGTTGGAATCAATCCAACCAGAGAGAAAGGTTTATTTGATTTACAGACGAATCAAAAACTGAGAACGTGACTAGAGGTAGAATCTCCAGAGAATTTAGAAAGACAATAATCACCCTTCCACTAGGAAAATATGCTAGAGTCTTTCAAGCAAAAGCACACGCACCATTACATTATGCAACAGAAATCAGCTTTTGAAAATAAGCAGATTTATATTGCCAGATATTACAGACAGCCAGGCGATACTGAGGGCACTAGTGAAAGTAAAATAGTATCGGATAAACAAAAAGGGGTTCATACATAGGCCCAGAATAAATTGTACAACTATCTAGCAACTTAGCACGCGTGCAGGGAAGGATTTGGATCAAACAAACACACAAGAGAACACTGGAACAGAACAACAAAGCAAAATGGAAAGACGTTTATTAAGAGATCATCGAAGAAGAAGACTGGAGGACTACTGCAGCTTAGTAGAAATAATATTAGCAGCGCAGCCGATCTCCTAACATGACACTGTACATTGAAAGGATGCCAACAGAAAATTGGGGCCAACATTGGAGATACCAACTGCAGACTCTGTAATAGGAAGAGAGAGGTTACTTACTATATTCTGTGTGAATGCGAGACTTTGGAGCAAAAACAAAGCCATATTTGGAACGTCATAAATGAATCCAGAGAATTGCTTCAGTCAACCAACCAAAGACCCGCACAAACTAGTTATCTGGATACTGGAATGAGTGGTTTAATTTAATTTAATGGATAAAAGAAATGAGAGATTAAATACGAAAAGCCAAGAGGCAGTAGTGTTTACAGAGACTTCATATCAGACGGCTCCCAAAGCGACTAGAAAGTCCGTATTATAAATAAGTTGATGTATAAATAATTACAACGTAACAAACTGATAGCTACTTGTTGAAAAAATCGACAAAGAATCCAAAGATAAAGGGAAAAAGCAAGAAAAAGTCAAGATTAAAGTTAATCTTGACTAATTTTAAACTGATACTGAATTCTGTCCTGAGGATGCTCGGCTAGAGCGAAACCGGTCGTGCGATAGATTAAAGAATTTTGTGAGGATCAAGATCTTGTTTTCTTGCTTTTGTCCCTTTATATAATACTAACACAGTGTCAAATTATGGATGTTATTAATCCAAAGATACACTTTTTGATATATAAAAAAAATATTAAATGAGTTTTGACCAAATAATTTGAAGAATTTTAGAAAAGAAAGGGATTCATCTCTTCATCAGTTGCGTATACCGCAGGAGCCATCCAAACTCCAAACAGTTAGATACGTCGTTATATGCATGAAGCGCACGCTTCTGTTCGTAGTTGATGTGGCTTCTGCGGTACAGTATATGGCGTTTTTATGAACCTATTGAAGAAGCTACCTAGAAAAATATAATTTACGTCTATTGCTTATGAATTAGTGTCCCTGCTTTGCAGTTTTGATTCCATATGCTGATTCAGTCAACATTTAACTAAGCTAATTATGCGGCTGTAATATCAAACGTTCATAGAAAATTTCAGGTGTGTTGAAATGCTGTAAGTAAAGAAAGGCTGGAAAGTGTTTTTAATTTTATTTTAATGTTATAGTAATTTTTGGATTTAATGACCAGAAGATTGTTTTGAAACTAGGTTACTTTTTATGACTGAGGATTACAGCATTCCCCAGTCACAAAAAGTAACGTAGTTTCAAAACATTCTTCTAGTTATTAAATCTAAGAGTTACTATAAAATTAAAGAAAAATTAAAAACACTTATACAAAATCACATTTAATACTACTTGATTGATCCATTTCATAATTTTATATTATGGATCCCAAATATATGTTTTCCATTTCCATTTAGTTTTTTCTTAATTTTCTAAGAATCAAAACCTGATTAAATTACGCATCATATATTTCTTGTTTGACAATACAGCCCTTACCTCGATTTATCTCATTAAATAAGGCAACCAAGCTTGTTGTACCCCATATACATGTAAATATAACTTAAAGAGTATCTATCTCTTATACCTATACTATAAGCGTATAAACAGAGAAGACGTGAGGGTGGCTTTAACGTTGACGTGACCACCGTCGTCATTACGTTTGCGATTACGCCTAACAGTGTACGACGGGTGCCGATAATTGCCGCCGTTTCGTAGATAGGTACGCATAAATAACGGAAATGACGGCGACAGCGTCGGCGACGCCAAGCGTCGTCATCACCCCAGACCACGCCGTTACTGAGACAATCGGTCGCGACTGGAATCGACGGGGAATTTTCACCTGTAGGTGAGCCTACGATGTACTGTCGGGGTGCTTTAAATTTGACCAACACTATCCATACCCTATACATATTAATTAACAGATAAATATCCAATTATTCATTTCCATTCATAGGACTATAATGAGTGACAAGACTGATAAGTCTAACAAGGGAACCTCACGAATTGTAAATTTTGGATTCTAATGAAACTTCACCAGTTTGTAGACTCCATGGAGTGTTACTCACGGACACTTTCTATTATTGCGGAACTTGAACTTTAAGGGGTGTAAAACTCCTTTGAAATTCAACCAAAATTTCGCTTATCCAAAATAACTTTTGAAACGGTGAGAGATAGAAAAAAGTTTCAATGGTGGGCATGCGGGGTTTATACAAGCTTTTCGATTGGTGGAGCTATTTGTATACAGGGTGTTACAATAAGCACGGAACGACATATGCTGTGCTTATTTGATCTAATTTCATTAATCGGTTATAATGACTCTATTTGGCATCGAGTACTGTATATAGACCTGATTTTTAAAAATTATACAGGGTGTTCCCAAATTTATGATTTTCTTCATATTTCTTTATTCTAATGAGATTCTGTATATATTGTCATATGGTTGCGTTGTATCTTGAAAGCCAATGTAAAATTATACCAGGTGTTAAATGCATATATGTGATAGTTTTCGAACTATGCGCGTTTGGATGTAGAAATATATTACGCCCTGACAGAGGACAGGCAGAACAAAATGTAGACTTCCACTGATTGTTCTTGATACTTTAACTATTACACACTGTATATACAAAGCAGCGACAGATTACAATGATCATTCGCCACAAATAAAGTAGTATCATTATTGGTGTTCGTGCTGTTTGTAAGCATACAGAAATTTGCCTACCAATTCTTAATTCCTCCGCATTTACTGCGTACAAAGGGCCTGCAAAATGTCAGAAAAAAAGCATTGGAAAACTTTGGAAGCTATAAGCAGCATTTTTATCCATGCGAAGGTATGTTTTGCATTTGTAAATCAACATATCGTATCCAATTTCCTAATTTCTCTGATTTAAGTAATCTTAAGCTTTCCTGCTCTGCAAAAAACCTTTAAAAAATAATAATTAGAAGAGTATAGAGTGTTTGCTAGCTATAAGCTGTATAATTAATTAAATAAATAATTATAATTATGTTGTATAATCGCAGTAAAAAAACAAAAACAGCACAGTGATGTATTCGGATGCTTAGTTGCACTAAGTAAAAATATACCAACTATTATACCACATCTTCTTATCTACTATCTATTGTGAAATATTTGTATTCATTGTAAAATAGTATATATCTTCAGATATCCGAAGGTTTTAAATGTGAATGACGGAGCAACAAGAGACAGCCACTATTCGGAAAAATAGCAAAAGATTAAAGTCTAATTAAAAGATCCAGAATGTCTCTTTGTGAGGTGTTTGATACAGTGCTCTAATTCGCTTCTCTCTGTAACACAAAAATTATAAATATGCGTTTTGAATTTTAAGACAATGAGACTTTGCTCTTTGAGGATACTTTCCACCCATTTGCATCACTAACTCTAACTAAACGATATCTAAATCAAAACAACACTTACTACTTCGATATACTAAGGAATTTTATTTTGGTAGATTTAAATTCAATATTTTATCTAATATTACTTATTGTTAGAACAGATGGTAATTCTTATAACTCGAATGCAAAATATTATGGTGTTAATGATGTTGTTTGATTTACAAAAAAAAGAAAAAATAAATTTATGTTCCGAATTGCTTTTTTTTTTTTTTTTTTTTTTTTAATATAAATGATGTTATAATAGTAGTAACATTATTATTATAGTAAGTAAAGCAATGTAAAAACAATCTCAAAAGAAGACTTTCACTTGAACTAAATATGTTTTGAAAGAAGATTGTGGTTTTATTTACAAGATTGCTATATTTTCTAAAATTGTTTTTTTTAATATAATAAATTTACCACTAACACACTAGATATATATCTAGTATCCAGTTTGATCTTAGTGGTAGGTTTTATATATGCATATGTGAAAAAATACATTTCAAAACTTTGATGCAGCCTTCGATTTTGTTTTCTTAAATTCAATATTCCCATTAGTATTGCATTTTTAGAAATATCAGTAAATTTTAAACAAGTAAGATATAATATACTTCAGGCCTAAACTCGTTAGTTTTCAAAATATCTTTGAGTTCCTAAAAATTATGCCACATTGTTTGAGAAAGGCGGTTGTAATCTGATTACCACATGGAATAAGTGAATAAGTCAACCAAGTTTTCAAATATCTTATAAATCTATTTAGCCTCAGATGTGTTTATACCTCAACCTTAATATACTAACTCAAGCAATCAGACAACTTTAACTGGGGTTATCTCATTTTTTTTTAAACAGAACACCTGTTTATGTTCACAACATTAAATTCCTGTTACTGCCTTGCTTTTTGCTAAGATGACCTATGTCTATCTGTCTGTTTTTTGCTTTATTATAGTTTTCATTCATTTATTATTACTGCCGTTGTATTTATTATTTTAATAGTTGATGATTTCATAAAAATAGATTTTTCTTCGGTTTAATCGTGTCTAATGAAAGTAATTAAGACACATTAATGTTAAACTGCTTTCTAATTTCACGGATTTTTTCCAAATGCGAAAAAATAACTAATGTGTTTTTTTGAAAGACTAAGAGAGAGACCTAAAAGAGCAGAAAAGTGAAATATCCAGATAAGGAAATACCAAAAATTGCAACCAATGGAGAAAACTAATTTTCAATAGTAGCCAGTGGATGATCGTGGGCACAGTAGAAATTTTATTGACATCTGTATAGGCATTTTAAACAAAAATAGGTTGCATCTGTATCATTTTATGTCATGTATTTAAGTTGTATGTAAGTTAGGTTAAATAGCTACAAGTCTGAATTAAAAAATAGTTTCTTATTACCTACTTATGTTTTTTGTGTGAAATATACCCTAAAGGTAATTATTTACCTATAAGTTACTAGATTATTTAATTAATCTTCTAAATTTTTGAAAACTGTGTCAAATGTAGAGATATTTAACAATATTTACAGATCTGGCCACATCTAACTTGTACACTTTTATCATAAACATCGCATCATTGACCTTTTTCGCTTTAGGCAGGAAATAAACTTTCCATCTCACAAATAATATAGCTAATATGACGAATGAAAAATGCAACTTTCTAAGCCGCTGGAAAAAAAATCTAATCCTAAAAACTCATTTCTATTTATTACTTTTTACGCATTATACAGGAATTCCCTCCGAATGAAACACCCTGTACAGTTATTTTGCAAAACTTTTATGTAAACTAGATAACAGATAGATGCATGCATAAGCACGTTCTCAAAGGTCATAATATATTTTCACGAATTTTTCACACAAAAGGCTCTAAACGATTGGTTTAATTTAAAACATACGAACTGTACAAATTTCGAGGTCAGGTTGCGTGCGGCGTCATTCATACCTGCGTCGTCGTGACGCCCGTCCGGCCGTCTATCGGCCACTACATCTGATAGGACGCGTACTACGTCGGACCGCGGTATTTGCATGTTGAAATGTAGTAGTACTCATGGTCGGGCAACGTTGTTGGGGTAGTTTTACAAGGAGGGGAAATAATTTCACTTTCTTCACGGCATTTGTCGTGTTGGCAGATACGACGACGGTGGCGCGACCATATCTACCCACCGATTATTATTCACCCCTTCACTGACATGAAAATTAAATGAATGGGATACGATGGTAAAAGTTAGCCTACACGAGATTAATACTATTTTATATAGAGCCTGTCCCACCAAACTGACTCTTTAGATTTTTTTTCAACTTGTAGTAGGAAAATGGTTTTGAAACTCTAGAGTAGTTATGAGTGACCATAATCTAGTTAGGGAAAATATTTTTATTTGCTTTATAGCACATTCGATGTACAGGGTGTTGCTGTCAGCTTTCTTATTTTAAATGGAATGATACAATTCTTATCAACTTACCACATCGTTTACGAATAGTTTGCGATAAGGTGCCTTATCCCTAACCTCAACATGTTTTTAAATAGCGATTTTGCTCAATTCGTTAAGTTTCCGATCTTTCGACTAAAATCAAATCTATCACAGGCTCTTGGGTTATCAGCACATCAGATATTTCTCCAATGTTGTAAGAATTATCCTTGTTTGGTGCATGCACAATGCATCTCATGTATGTCACCTAATCGTGTCAGAACTACTTGAATTTCTTGGTCACTGTAAATTCAGAAAGCACTTACACAGAATCGGGGTCTTTGATGAGCCTGACTGTCAACTGTGTTCGGAAGACGACGGGACAATTGAGCATATCTTCTGCGACTACCAAGGTTGATCTTTTCCTAGAAGGCCTGAAAACAATTTTTAAACTAAGGAATAACGCTGATGACTACAAATTTAATCAAAGATTAGCAAGTTGGTAAAAAACTAAACATGTTTTTACTTTGTATTCTATATCGTCTGGGTGCACTACTTAATAATTTCCAGTTACCTCCTGGTTATATTTCTGCTTATTTTGACGTGGTTTCTCTATTCACGAACATGCCTCTTGATTTAGTGATTGATATTCTTTCTTACAATTTGCCTCTAATCTCTGGGCAATGTATCATCCTAAAATCGTCATTTTTAGATATAGTCGCTTTTTTGTTTAACTCTATGTACTTTTTGACTGTGTTTTCTACTCCCAAATTATGAGCTTAGTGGATATAGTTATGAACACTATTTTATTTCGTTAGCGCTTCGTTGAGTGTCCATTTGGTTTCATTTATTGATACCTTGACGAGCTAGTCGTTGGGTTACCCGCTGACAAACTAGATTATACTTCCAATATCTGTAACAGTTTTGATCAACATCTCCAGTTCTCTGCTTAACAGGATAATAATAACTGTCTTTTTTTCTTGGATACTTTACTGATCAGAAGTACCGATGATAAGATCGCACTGGATTGGTAAGGAAAACAATTAATTCTAATCGTTACCTTATTTTTAAATCTTTTCATCCTTTATCTTCTATACAAATATAATTTAGTCTTAGCTCTAAAACACAGAATTTTAAATATATGTCTCCCCATGTTCCACAAGAAGAATTTATATATTTTAAAAAGTATATTGAGATTTAATAATTATCCTCCAAAGTTAATCGGAAATTACTTTATAATCCTTTATCTCCTCATAAGCAAGATACTAACAGCTCAATTGTTGCAAACCCACAAAGTCCTGAAATTAATACTGAATATCTAAAAGTGCAGTATATCCCTGACTTGACGTCAATATTAACATGTTTATTTAGATCTTACCTAAACTTAAAAATAGTTACATATATATAGTAGTTACAGACCGAAAGACAAGGTAAATCCTACAGAAAGATCTAACATTTTAATTTTGACCAAGCGAGAATTTTAGCAAAAGAACCCATTCTCTCGAAATGCTTATTTTCTGAAACGTGGTTCAGCCATTTGAATTCCATTAAGTTTAAGCGAGATACTGAAGGATTTAGTGACATTTATGGTAAGTTATTTAGTCCATGATTTTTCTTTTCTTGGTTCAAATTTTATAACAAAATATATCGCAAGGACTGTAGTGTAGTAATAGACACGTAAATATCTGATCATTCCGCACTACACATTCGAATTAACCAAATCTTTTGTAGTGCGGAGTGATCGGATATTTACGTAATAAGTTTTATTACTCTTGTTCCTTTTACTTTGAATGTCATTTGTTCTGAATATTTTCGATATGTGTGTATGTTGTTTTTCTACGCTTGGTAGACTTTTTACTTCACTTCCCAGATTGTTCTTACAGAATACAGAATATGTAAAAATATGTTTAGCTTTTTACTACCTTGCTAATCCTTGATTAAATTTGAAGTCATCAGTGTTATTTCTTAGTTTATAATTACAAATACTCCTCTCCATACTGAAAACAATTTTACTGAATAAGATACTGAGATACCTTAAAGTACCTGAACTTCTTGGATGAACTTTAAGATAACATTCCCTCTATAATAGATCCTAGTAGTATATGCTATCTCACGGTAATACTAATACTAAGCTGTTAGGCATTAAGATGTTTATTTAGGTAGAAAACAGCCCGTTATCAGTAATAATTTCTTTATAAGTTACAAATACCATGAAAAAAAAAAACAATGATAATAAGAAAATATAGCAGTTTTCACATTCAGACACACAGATAACAACAATGCTAAAAAACGAAAACACTATCAAGAGCAAAATTATTGTAATTGTCCAAACCGTTTTCCGTCATTATTTATGCACACATTTAGTCTACGGCGACTGCTATCAACTGCTGCTTCTATCTCTGCTCTCACTAGATGATAGCATTATTAATCGTGAATTCAGTTTATAGGAAGCATTAGATGAACTAGGTAAACCCATAAGTAAAGTCGAGCCAATTAGTTCTAGGGATCTGGCTGGGCACTAATAAGTAAACTAGAAATTTTTGAATAAGGCCTGTTCATACCTTAAAATTTTCTATGTTACTTGGCCTCTGTTCTGCGGACGTACTTTTGTTCAGAAATATAAAGAGTAATAAGCAAGGTAAGTAACTTTTAGTGGGTTTCTGTTAGTGCCATCAAAATGTTGCCTTCGTTAACCTATTAGCATGTGATCTATTTATAGGTCGGCTTTTCACAGAAATTATTAAACTAATTAAAAAAATAAAAGCTTTCATAATGTCCCATAATTTCTGGGAAAAGCATTGACCTACATATAAATAGCTCACTAGGTGCTAATGGGTTAAGTACTGTAAATCTAATTGATGGATTTCACTAATTTTTTTTCTCTTTATTTCTCTAACCTAGTTTAATATTTGCAATTTACGTTTTTTTTTTTGTATTCAGTCATTAATTTTTATTAATTTCCAAAGTTAGCGTTGAGGTATCTGCTATATCAACTTCTTTTTTGCCTTTCTCCGAATCTGGTAGGTATTTTAAAATATCACAGCCGTCAATCTTCTATTATTTTGTCTACAATATAAGAATATAACGGTGTGAATATCGTTAACTGTGTGTAAGAAAAACTTGCCTAAATGTGAAATAACGACGTTTAGGAAAGCGATTTTGTAAAAAAGTTCATTTCTCGCCGGTTTTACGTTCTAGAATATTTGTGTCTTGTATTGGGCGTCTGTTATTTTTGAAAGTTAGAACGTGTAGTGCGAGAAAATTTGCCGAATTTCAACAATTCGTTTGGTGCTTCAAATTTTTGGAACCATCGTCATTAGAAACGAGAAGGATTAAATTATTTTATTAAAATTGAAAAAAAAGAGATTAAATTTTCGTCTGAAAAAAAGGTAGTTAATGACTAGCTTAAAGAGTAGGCAACCATTGTTTAAAATATTATTGCTTAAGTTAGGATGGCTTTTTTAATTTCTTTTTGCATTTTATTGTTTTACCTTTGGAATTTTTGTCTATTCCAAATAAGCGTCGGTATCTACTATACTCGTAGGAAAGCAACATTTGCTTATGGAACTTTCAATATTTTTCTGTCGATTTATTTATATTTCGAATTTCGACAGCATTGGCAATATTACTTGCTAACAATGCGTAAGCTGAGCAATGGTATAGATATCACGCGTTTGTTGTGTATATCATAGCTTCTTCAATATCTAATAATGGAAGTGCATTTCCAACAATTAGATACAATAGATTGGAAACTTTTTTTGGGCAGCCCCTACTTATAAATAACAGTTAATATCAATCTATTAAATATATATTATATATTTATGTTTACTTATCCTTTTATCCACCTGCCACGTAAATAATTGCATGTTTAGGTTACGTTTATTTCTAATCTTCTATTTTTAACGAACGCCATCATACAATGAGTAATGTGTTACTTTCATACATTTCACAATGTTAATCAAATTAATCATAAAAGGGTAGTATGTATATACCTGGACTCACACTAATATGCGCTGGCGTCTAGGCCGGCGTCATTTGTGACTCACTACAGCCAGTTTGTCTTGTATAAAATCTCCCCTTTCAAATCCGAGGAGACCGATGTCTACTATCCATACGCAATTATGCCGAACCCATTTTGCGTGGAATTTTTGTTACATGTTGGTTACCTGTAACGCGGAATACCTTTTCGTCATATAATAGTTCCCCTCTTTAATTCTAAGCCCCCAACTATACTTCCAATTAGAATCTGTTATTAAATATTCACCGTTCTCTTTTTGCTGTGTTTTTTATATTGGTAATCGTTTATGAATTAAAACATTTTAGCTAATAGCATCCGTCAAAATTGCTATGGTTGAAAAATATTAACGAATTATATACGGCAAGCCGAAAAATTACTTTCTACCCAAGAAAATATTTTTTCAAACACTAATGTATACCAGTGGGGATCAGCGTTACCAATTGACAGAAGACATATTTCACTAGATTGCGATTATAATTCCACTAATCACTAGAATTGAGAAAGGAATTACTTTATAAACTATTTTGAGAAAAGCAAAAGGAAATATTTTATATATTAATGTAATTATTAATAGTTTTTTACTATAAATGCCATTTTATTTCATTTTTTATTATATTTTTTATGAATTTAATACAACATTTATTAGGTAGTCGTCGAATATTAATAATTTACAATAATCTACAACTATAAGCTATAAGAACATAATATATATCCTTATTTATTTTATTATTTTATTTTGTACTTTATTTATTTATTTACATATATAGTATATATGCAATCAAAGTATAGGAAAACCAAGTAGCGTCACTCACGTTTTTATAAGTAGGTTTTTAGGGAAAATTTTTGGTGACCTCCTACCATTTTGTTTTGTACATTCTGAGCGAAATTTTAAAAATGTACATGTATGTTAGAGTCAAAATGTAGAATTAATATTAAAATTATTCCCATATAAACGAAAATACACTCTAACATTCGAGAAGAAACCTTAATCGCCAAATTTAAATTTGCCGCCGCAGTTTTTAGTGAATTCAACGTAAAGGCATTAAAATAACTATTAATGTAGTACAAAATGATGGGGAATTTGATGTATCAACATTGAAGTTACTAAGAATAATTGCGGGAAATTTAAATTTGGCTATTAGGAAAGCTAAATTACAAAAGACTTATCTAGATTTCATATCATAGAATAGAAGTGGTAGACTTACATAACATACATTATACGGTACAAAATAAAATGGTGACAGAAATTTATCTTAGCGAGAGTGACGCTACTTGGTTTTTCTATACTTTAGATAATTTAATCTTCGTGTTCAATGAATTCACTAGATTTATTACTAAAATTAAAGAAAATCCACTAAACTTTTCACTAGCCACTAGAATATGATTTGTGTACATCAGACGTGCTTTCAATACACCAGATTTAGTGGAAATTTCACCAAATTGGCAACACTGGTGGGGACTCGTGACTATATGGAGTGGTGGGGTCAATCTTGACCAACTCCCCCTCCCGCTCCCTCATTTTGTTAATTTTACAAATTTTAGAATTAGTTCAGTTCAGCTTGCAGTAGTTTATTACCTCGTTTACTACTAACTAAAATAATACCGACACAAAAATTTCGAAGTCATTTTAAAACGAAAAGTTACATGAAAAAATAAAAGAGTATTATAAAAAGCCGGCGTCTTTGTTATTTGTTAAGCCACATAAAGAAGTTTAAATGACGCAAGTAGGGTCAGCTACATATACACATGACGCGTCTGGGAATGCATATGCTTAAGGCGGAATCCCACGGCGCGTGACTCGGCGAATTACGAGCTAGATTCGCCGATCCACGAGCCGTGGGAATTGCCAGGTTCCTCATTTATAGCTCGGCTTGAAGAGGTTTGTGTTTTCCCGATTGTTGTCGGTAAATTTGACGCGAGCCAAAGGAACGCACGCATTTCCGGCCTCGGCTCGTATAATTTCGACCCGATCCAATGGCCATCGGCGAGTATGGTGCAATTAAATTTCGGTAGCGTCTCGTAGCTGTGGAGGTTAAGAGCTATTTATTTTAAAAATGGAATGGTCAAACGACATAGTTCTTGAAATTTTGTCAGCATACGAAGGAGAGGCGGCGATTTGGAATCCGCGAGATTCAAGTCACAAAAACAAAAACTGCAACACGTCTCCGCCGATCGTTCATGTTAATTACTTTTTAACAAAACTCTCCGCTGTCGCTGGAGAAACTAAAACCATGATTTGCCAAGCCAACACGAATCCACACTATGAACTCACACACTTGCCACACTTTGTCGCGAACCAAGCATGGACAAGCTTCGACGAACCCAAGCCACGAGCCATATTCGCCGAGTCACGCGCCGTGGGATTCCGCCTTTGAATCACGGTACAAATAACATAACATGATGACGTCATTGCGGAGCACATAAAAACAACCAAATATATCTATAATAAATATACGGTAAATAGTAAAATGTTAAAATCCGACATATTCACAACTATTAATTAATGTAATTTAGATGCAGCTTTACTTTAGAAAGCCTGCTTAGGTTGACGTTTACCTTATCTATCTTGTGGTCATCTACAATGAGAAAAATACTGGATGTGATATCAACAATCTACACTAATTGAGTGAACTTTTATCAAGAGAGCGAAATGTGTCATTGTTATGACCAAATATTGTTCACAACCTTTGATAAGTAATAACAAGGTTCATTAGTGATATAAATTATTATAATAAACCATTGTAAATTAGTTCGTGGATAATATTTGTTATGCTAACTATATTTTTATACGTTCAATAAATAATTTTGTTAATAACATGAATATGAACGAACATATATTGTTATTTTTGCGTACAATTTTCATAAAACTATTCACGATATGAACGCAATAAAGTATTAAATATCTTCTTCGTTAGTTCAATAGTTTGCAATTTATTACAAGAACGAACTGCAGACTGAGCAGACTGGGTGGCAGACTGAGTGAGAGGTTGGCGTGTTTCTAAATTCGTGACCTTTTAGAGAGAAATCGAAAATAATACTTGAGACACGCTACTGATGAAAGCGAATTTGCTCTTGGAGGAATAGATAAAGATGGTAGGCAGAAACTCACATTTCCATTCTCGTTTCTGTTTGTATGGCGATTTCCCCACAATGGACTATGAGGAGCCCCTGCCAGGGTGGCATTCTTACAGTTTATTGTTTAGGCAATTCCTTTTAATGTCTTTTTTGTTTTTTTGCTTAGTATTAATATTTTAATATTACTTTTACTGCAATCCAATTAAATAAAGCTGCAACGCTTACTCGACAGCAAATTGAGTGAATGAAATGCGATTATTGCATCAATGAATTAAGTTTATTATTTTGATTAGAAGTTCACTCTATAACAATAACTAAAATTTATTAGGATTATGAGCAGTGGCGGCTCGTGGTCGGAAGCGTAGGGTGTTCACAAAATCAAGAACATGCAAATTTTTAACTAAAATCCAATCATTTTCTTCGTACATGTATTGCCCATACTTTTAACTTGAATTTTTGTTCATAACTAAACGAATTAAAATTGTCTTTCAAATATTGCACAGTAAAACTGTTCGCATCCATAGTTCTTATTTATATATTGTTTAGTGTTTACTTACAATACCACTTTGTTTGTTTTGTGTGCATTTCATTATCTTTTTTACGTACTGTATGTTTCATTTGATTACTTTTTTACGTACTATATATTTTCTTTTTTGTTTGTCGGCTGCACCAAAGCGCATTAGTGGCGGCTTTGCTTTGTCGGTTTTTGCAGAGGATTTAACGACGCGGCGTAGTTTTTAACTACGACTGCGCTGTTACCAATTTATTTTTGTTTTTCTAAAAAAATCAATTCATTATTATTTGTATCTTTGAGGGAAATGTACGTTTTTTGGCAACAGTTAAAGATTTACGAGTTTAAGTTTGAGGTTTTATGTGCACGGGTTTAATAAACGTATGTTATTTAATAAATTAAAATAATTACGCACCCTTGGTTTCATTATAAAACTGTCACCAACAAACAATATTAGTTCTTATGGTAGTTACGACCTGTGAACGGTGAGTCATTCATAAACAAAACATATATAATATAGTTTATCCGTAAAACACGATATCTGAACGTTGATGTCGATCGATTTATTAACGTGACCCAAGAACGCAACGAAACCGAGCACAGAAGCACACTCAATTTGTGCACAGTTCATATGGAATCTGCCGTATCCCTCCCACCCACCGCTACGTCCTTTATGCGGCTAGGCATCGACAAAATCAACGTAGTCCCGCCTACTCGACGCACTTGCTCCGTCGTCCGTCACTTGCTCGCGATGTGTATAAAAGGGAACGTCCCGTCGTTTACTCGTTTCGCTGCGTTATATTTCACGAATATATTAAGATCGATTAATATATTTTATTAGTTTGTAATCGAGGATTTGTTTAGGGGTTCACGTGCTCATGTGCTCCTATACAGAAACCGCCACTGATTATGAGTAAACTACATTAAATCAACCACTTGTGATTAGCATATCAACAAGTAATATTCACTGTATTGATGCCATTCTTCATTCTTCTACTGGAGTTCATACATGAAATTGATAACTCGAGGCATTCGACAAACCAAATAAAGTTTTTAAAACAAAACTGCTGTTAGTTACAACAATAACATATTTCATTGAGCCAATCATCCGTTGTCATTTAATCAAATCTTTTTCATTGATTCTCAACTCCTTCTTTGGATCGATTTTAATGCATTACTTCATGTGAACAACGATTTCTTTCATTGTTTCAGAACCCGTTTTTCAGTTCAGTGTAGCAGCGCTCTGGGACCGGATGGCATTTCTAATCTTGCCCTTAAGCGGTTGCAGAACCGCATGCTGCGCCTCATTGTGGGGGCCCCATGGATGGTGAGGAACCAACAACTTCGCGACAATCTCGAAATTCCTTCGTTGAAAAATCAGCTTCTTGAACTAGCTGCCCGGTCATGGCTGAGGGCGGGCGAATCTTCGAACCCCCTTCTGGCCCAAGTCGTGGAGCCCCAGGACAAGCCGCCTCCTAACGTCCTGGTCTGTCGGATTCGGGACTGCGTTGACCTGTCCGCCGTGCGGACCGCCGGAACCAAGAGAAAAGCAAAATCGGGCACGTCTTAGCTTGCGCCCCTACCCTATCGTGCCTTAACCACCCAACAACCACATAATCGGCATGCCATTGTCCTATGCCTTACGGACGGCATAGACCCCCATAGACGGCAAGACAAAAGTGCCACATAGATCTCGGTCTTGCACTAGAACGATAATGGGACCTTAGTAGTAGTAGTAGTAGCGCTCGCGTTTATTTCTACAATTTTAGCGAATTTCGTGTGTGTTTACAAAGTATTTTCGTCGAATCTTAAAAACACCTCAACACTTTTATATTCCATATCCCCATCCGAATTTTCTAAAGCTACCTTTTCCATTGACAAAACCCTCACGAGCGAAATCGATTTTTGTCTGACCCAAATATAATAATAATTATATAATGTGGCGCAATTTTTACGTACGCAACATACTTCCGTATGATATGGGGTATCGTATTATGCCGTGCTTAGAAACAACACTAACTACCGTGTGACTCGATTAACCAATCAACTGGTAATGGGCCAAGTTACGACTGGCCCCACTTCAATGTAATTTTCAATGTAATTAATAGTCCAACCTCCTGTTCCGTTAGCTCCCAGCAGGGATCTACGAACCGTCTGAAACCGGAACCAATTTGTATATAACCATAAAATACAAAAAGCGTGTTTTTTCGCATAAAATCATGGAAATAGCAACGTTCGTTCTTTACTTAAATCTGTGTACCTGTATCTATTTTTTTTTTTTACAGAAAATAAAAGCTTTTTAATGATTAATTTGTGATGGTGGGGCCATAGCCCCGTGGCTTTTTCCGAAGAGGGGCTATACTTACATAGTGTATATACCGTAGTCGACAAAATTTAATTTTAGTATAGAGATCTTATACTATGCGTAAAATGACCTTACAACATGCAGCGATGCCAATGTTGAAACGATATTGGGCGTTAAGCATGTAGTGGGAGACACAGTCATATGTCTGTTTCTATTTTAAAGCGACGGGCTCTTTCCTACCCTCTGCTTTCCTATACTCCAGTTCAATTTTGACGATTATAGTATATATGGCTGTGTACATTATATATATCTATATGAGTATCACAGGGCAACTGTCTTTATATTTAATTTTTAATAAATGACATTTTTCCAATGCCACTGAAAATCAAATCATCATGAACTTTGCGAATGCCACAAATCTATTGTCTACCAAAGAGATTTTTAGGACAATCCAAAAAACCTGCTTCTTCATTACACTCGAGAGTAACTGAATAGATGGAAGAAATCAATTATAAATCAAGTTCTCCCTGCTGCATCAATTACAAATGACAAATCCTTTTTGAGGAGCCGGTCCTCATAAAAGTATGCAGTATCAATCGTATAGACCTGCACTTCAGCTACAAGCTCTTCAACGATAGCCAAAAAGTTGTCTACAAGCAGCGGCCATACCAACGAGGACAAAGGCACTTACTGCGTATACCTATCTACGAAGGAACTACATTATTATATATTATAATACTACCATTACTATATTTCCTTGGATTTCGATATAAGGTCCAGAATTTGCCTGCTTAAATTATTCTCTGATGCGACTATATTAGATTAGATTAGGGTTGGGGTGACCTACGGACCAGTTTCACTTTTTCAGATCTATTTCACCTTTTCAAATCCATTGCGATACCTTTCCAAAGATAGAAAAAGACGCTCGCTAAATTTGCCCTCTTAATTGGGCTAGAAACCTTGTCCTCTTCAGCTCGTTACATTGGAAAAGCACATGAACTGGTGTTTTTCAGTAGATCTTTAATAGATTCAGGCCTCTGTTTCTCTAGAAACTCTTTTGCCTGTCTCTACCTCGGTGCACCACTCTCTGGACCGATTATGTATCGATTCATTGATGGATTTTTTAATTTGTAATTTGGTGACGCCAAAAGAAGGATCAGCTACAACGAATGACCTTGAAGAACCTCGCCTGATCATACCGTCCACCGCCTCACCTCCTCCTCCACTTGCCAGCCCGAGCGGCTAGCAACCCAGGCCAATGATAATTGCCTTTAAGTGCCCACCTCTTTTAGGGCGTCCCAAATCAGCTTAAAATCCACGCTTACGGAATTAATCGTGTGGATCCTGAGAACTAACTTAACTGTTAGAAAAAAATCGTTTTCACCTGGCTCGGTCAACCTTTCTATTTCTCTGATAGAATGATAAATTCCAGCAATCGCACCCTGGAACACCGTTGTGTCTTTACTGAAGTTTACTGAAAGAGCCTATTTAAGCTTCTTTGCGTATATTCCAGCTTCAACGACGTAGTCCGTTTTAGAGCCTTTTGTATACCAATTTGAGTCCACTCTTACTGAAGTACCTGTCTCGTAGTCCTTCTTATCTGGTATTATAACCTGATATTTTCTACCTAGGTTAAATGTTGAACCATGGCATCACATAGCATTCCCTAATGGAGTACCTCTTTTCATCTAATAGTTTTTGGTAGTCAACGCCGTGCGATTTACTTATCGGTGCTTGGCCATACATTAGTCTATGTGCTGTAGACCTGGCCATTCTTTTTGTATGTAAATATGTAGCGGTGGCAGATTTAGAATTACTACCATTGCGGTAGTGGGGGTCGATCTCATCGCACCCGTGCCACACAGACAAGTCAGTCTTTGTACGGCACATAGCGGTTTGGCCACCCCTTGCCTGAGCTTTGGCCATCGTACCAATGCTTCGGGCGTTATTATGGGTCTAATTACCTTTGTGTATAACCATGGAGTCATCTTGGGGCTAAAGCCCCCATTCCTTCCGCACAGCCTCCTGCACATATCTAGGGCAATAGTAACTTTGTTGGTTGTATTCTAGATATGTGGGTTCCCTGCAAATCTTTGATCAAACCATACCCTAAGGTATTTCGCCTCGTTAACATATGTTTGTTGTAAACGTGACAACTTGTATTTTCTGAGCATTGACTGATAGTCGCTTTTATTTACACCATTTGTCAACCATATTTAGAGCGGTTTGCATACGCTTCACCAGAACCTTTGGAAATCTAACGACTATTGTTAAGCATCAGCATACTCGAGGCAGTGAGAGCTCTTTCCGGTTAGCTTCCGGATTAGGTCGTGCACTAGGGTAGTCTGTAGCAACGGAGATAAAACTCCGTCCTGCGGACATGATGCGACCTAACATTCTCTCCGGTATCTCCAGAGAAATGACATCAGACGAATTGAACGAAAAGTACTGGAAGGTACCTCAGATTTTCTCATTTTGAGAATATACATCACCATTAATAATACTAGAGGCCGACATAATATGCACTTGATTCAAATCATACTGTACAAGGTAATTTGTTGCCCAAAATAAATCATTAACGACACAGGTTATTAAGCTTCTTGCTCATACATGTAACTACCCAACCAGAAAAATACTACGATTAACATCCCTAAACCAATAATTATGGCTCGCCGCTCTGGCGTAAGCTTGCCACTTACGATTTAGCAGGCCAATTTAAAATTTACATATTCAATTTCTCAGGAGTCCGCTCCCTCGATTCGCACCGTTCCCAAGTTTATAAAATATGCCTTGTTTTCCTAACGGGGTCGAGATTGTTTTATAAAGGAGACGCAAATCGAATGAATGCACACGAAAGATGCACACGGGCCAGTAAGTAGTCAATTCCGCGACAAAATTACATTTTAAATATTCATTACGATGACATCTATTGGATGTATCGACCGAAGTTATATTCTACCGAATTTATTATTAATTTAAAGAAACAATATAACAGCAGTGGTTTCGAAATCTGCGTGGGATTGCCTTTATTTATATTTTCGATAATTATTTCTTTTAGAGAGTTCATAAACAATCAATGCACCTAATCATCGTATCTTATAAATACCCTTTGTGCATAAGAATAATTTGACCTGTCACGATTAGAAGCAAAAAAATAACTATGATAGCAACCTTTCTTTGTGTCATGTATATACTAGGGTGAGCTTCTTCTTCTGTTACTTTGGTAACTCCACCAATTGTAGCGTTAGAGAAAAAATATACGTCCAAGCATACTTCAGGTGCCTTGAGCACAAACATAGGATCCGGAGCTGCACATCGAGGAATGCATGAAGGTGGCCAAAAGAGGACAAAATTAAAGAGTGCAATAATAAGGATCACGGCGTCAAATGCGATGTAGATGGATTCAGGGCGGACAAAATTAAGTGTCCGTGCTGTAAAGGTCTAGAAAACAGAGAACACAGTGATCGGAAGAAAACAGGCGGACTGTTTACGGTACTGCTAACTAACTTTGCACAGTGTTGCACAAAACTTGGCTCACGCCTAAAAATAATGTGGGCATATTAATAGTTAACCTAATAAATCAATCATTAAGGGAAAGAGTTGGTTGAATAAGGAGGATGTCGCAATATTGTTATAAATAGTAAGGTTGCAGTAAACAGGACGATGAAAGGCGTGACAAAAAAAAACACACTCAGAATGCTCAAAGAAGAAACGATTAGGTAGAGGCCTCAATTTCCCAATGTTGATCAAATGGGGATGACATTTCAAAAAATTTAGTTTTGTGGAAAAATTTACCATAAAACTTGGCAACAAAAGCAAAAAGTAGAATTAAAACACTATGCTGAAATAAAATAAAAATGCCCTCGGATGGTATACATGGCTCCAAAATAGCAAAGCGAACTAGAATAGGAATATATGGGACTAAGACCAAATATTTGGGAAGCCTGAGTATCTTCCAGGCGGAAATATACCTACGCTGTTGAAATATACGTTGAGTTCAATATCGACAGAAATTACGGAAATATTATGTCTGATAACCAAGTAGCCATCAAAGTGTTAAGCTCATACGTAATCAGCTCCAAGATGATCTGGAAGCGCCCAGGGAAATTGAACGAGCTGCACAAAAGGAACAAGGTAACCCTCCTAGAGATGGGTAACGCAGCGCTGCGTTGCTCTGATACAGTGGAGTGTGTTCCAAGTATCGATACCTCAGTCACTGCGCAATGGTGCAATTCGGCCAACTGATATTGAAATATGTATTATGCACCTTGCGGGCAACCGGCAAATGAGTCAACTTTGTGACGCGTAACACAATGATACCACGTGATTTGAGCGATATTTTCACTATAGCAAAGGTTAGTTATTGCCTTGTTTATATATCTTAATAGTTATTCAACCGATTGGGAAGTACCATTGGTTGTTTGTTAGATGGCGCACTTCGCCAATGTAAAATCCCATTTACGTCGCGCGCCATCTACGAGACACCCAAAAGTACTTCAATCGGTTGAATAACTATTAAGATATATAAACAAGGGTTATAGCAATTGATACGCTGAGATCGAGAATAATTGTCCTGAAACAAGAGAGTATTTGCAGGAATTTTTTGTTAACAGAGTTATTAGCTTTGAACGTTGGCCACCTAGATCACTCGATCTCACACCGCTTGCCTTTTTTTTATTTGGTCGTCTAAAAAATAAAATTTATCGGAACCGCTTACATAATATGGATCAATTAAAAGAAGCAATAAGAATTGAAATAGAGAATATTACAAACGAGCAATTAATGAATGTTTCTGAAAACATGAAGAAGAGGGTAGATGTTTGCATAAATAATGGTGGTTCCCATTTTGAACACAGCATGTAAGCAGTGCAGGTATGTTAAAGAAACATGTTCTCATTTTTTTTTAATTTATATTATATTTTTGTTGTAGAGCGTATGGCTATGAAAAGCATCCATCCATTATTATCCATTCAGTACCTCGTATAAATTACGAAGAATGTCTGATATACATGTTAAGATATGCTACAAATGTGAATTTTTGCAATATATATTGTTTAAACCTTACCTTTAATTAAACTTGGTTGTATTTGTTATCAGAAATATACTGTTTTGAAAAATGCTTATTACGTTATTTTTGCGCGGGAGTTAGTTGAATGAATCATAACTTAGATGCAATTTTGATGCACTAAACTTGTTGTCCGGGTTGACGTTAGTGAATATTAAGTTGCATACGCATAATTAGACAAAAACCGCACAATGACCGCACGTTAGTGTGTTTTATTAAATAACTTCATTCGAAACAGTGGATGTAAATATTGAAATAATCTTCGTGGAAAGTGGAGTAAGATCAGGACAATCTTATTCGATCTCACGGTATAAGCTGATGTGTTCGCGGAGGAATCACAAACTAGTCAAAGCCAACCATATACTGTGAAATCAGTCAGAAAACGGTTTCGGATTTTTTTGGGCCAATCGAATCGCGTCTGACTAGTTTGTGATTTCTCCGCGAACACAGCTATTATCAAGAAATAATACAAATGTTTTAATAATAGCCAAAGAAAAGTTAAATATATAAATAAAATATTATTAGATTTTTGTAAACAAAAAATAAAATTGCAAATAAATAAATGAAAAATGTTATTGAGGTATTTATAATTCTTTTCACGGCATTTTTGTCATTAAATTAAGAAGAAGTTTTACAGCTTCCCGACTTTATCTTGATATCAGTTATAAATTATAAGAAAACGAAAACATCTAAGATACCATTAATAACTACCCACGGCAGCAAATCTTTTCTTATATCATCTTTTATATTTATCTTTCAGATGCCTATTTTTTTTAATGACTCGATATACATACTGTGTGGTTGTAAGCGAGCGCATCATAGGAAGTCCGAACGCTAGGCACAAGCAATGCAAAGTGGGGATAATCGATGCGGTCGGTTTAAACCAGACCGTATATGAAAATTCATCCTTCTTGAGCTTGTAACATATAAATTACACTGCGCTAAGCTTCAGTTCAATCGCTACGATGCACTAGGTAGGCTATGCCCAATGCATCATATGGCACAATTGCGTTAACTCATTACGTTGAAACATCAATGTGCGCTTGAGTTATTGTGGCAACGCATAGAAATTTAGTGAGTTACCCATGACTAAACCCTCTACAAGTTTCGGAACGCACAGAAGTGGAAGAAAACCAAAAAAAGGAGATGGAACAGCATTTTTAGAGGCAGAACTCTTCTGCAGATGTCAGAGACAGGTTACATTAGATTAGATTTTGGTAATTAGTAGTGGTCGACAAAAAGGGAAAAACATATTAAAGAGGGTCTATTGCTATTTTGCAAAAGTTCAATCTGAAATAGTGAGTCATATATTCACGTTGTGCTGTCCACGAGGAAACTAGCCTAGTGTATTACTAAATGGAAAATTTTGGTTGAGGAGGGCATAACAGAACATTGTTTGATAGTACACCCGAGGAAATAAGTAAGCGAACGATTCGAAATGCGACGAGCAAGAGAAAAGCCGGATTGCTCAAAGCACACCTGTCGACAGTATGACGTCACCGGTGTATATGCTATTGCTTCCAATATGCTACGTCCGAATGTCCGCAGGTAAATGAAAGAAATTACACTGCTCCTCAGGTAAGCGGCTAAAGGGGGAGGGGAGCGGGGAAAGGAACCGATATCTTCTCTCTTGGTCGTCGCATTTCAAATCATTTGCTTACTTATTTCCTTGGGTGTACCTATATGAGATAGAAACCAATAACACCCGGTAGAAAACAAAAATGAAAAAGTATAAAATTAAATATCGGGTTTAGGACTATACAAGGTACAGTCTATAAAAGTAAAGTACCTATTTCGCTTTGTATGTGACATTGAACCATTTTCTTGTGATGTATTTTTTGTGTTCGTTTACATCAGTATTTTAATTGCTGTACCTCGAAACAGAAATAAAGATATTGATTGATTGATCGATTGATTGTGAATTGTCCCATTTATTTCGACTGTGGTAACTATGTTACTTTTATTATCTGTGTGTTATACTTGACGCACAAGTTTTGGACTTAAGGTGACTTTCTTGAAAAAAAAATATTATAGTCTATTTAAACAGAATTTAATTGTGTTTAGGTAATTAATATTAACAAAATTTTTCAGATTGTTTGAAAAAGATGTAAATTAAATGTCGTTACATTGAACTATTTAGTTTTTCTACCTAAGCCATACTCCAAATAAGACGAACCACTAATATCGTAATATCAAGTCACGTTTTACACATTCGTTTTATGGTACTAAAGGAAACATGAAAACCATACTAACTGGCTGTTTTAGTAAAAGATGTTTTAAAATAATAAATAAGGGAATCCTTTAAATTAAATCTAGTATGTCGCAAGAGTCCGCAACATAAGGATAGATACTTTTCTTAATGTTGTTACAGGAGGCATCGCCTCGTTAGGATATGTATGTATGTATACATGCAACATTACACATAATTTTATGCCAGAAAGTAATTGATTGCGATCCATAACAAATCGATAACATTATACAAAATCAAACATTGGTTTGATTACAAACGCAACATAACCATGTGTAAATGAAAAAGCAGCGTGTGGGAAAGCTGTCAACGCTTCGCGTTCACGAAGATTACTATACGGTCCCCGTGTCCCGCACGTGACCGTTCCAGCGTACTCGTGAGCAAAGAAAAGCAACGGGCGCACGCGGCACGCGGCTCTCGCCAATACATCTCGTTGTGTGTCGCCTTCCAATTGCCCAAATGCGTCCGCTGGCGCACGAATTACGGCGGTGTCGCCAATCAAGCGCTACCATGTTCCCTATACAATGCTATTCGCGCACTTTCGTCGTAATGAAATTAGTATTCCCGTGTGATATCGGGGATTTTCCCTAGAGAGACTTGCACTCAACATTCGAGCGTGTGAGAATGTCGGAGTAATAAATGGTACAATGAGAAAATTATCTAACATTATCAAAATTTATCCACCTGTCGACTAGATAAAATTACCTATGATTGAATGACGAATTTTCGAAAGCAGACCCTTTTTATGAATGAGTTTTCACACTTTTAGATTAATAACAATTGATTATATCTCCTCCATGACCAATAGATGCAATGAGAAGCACCTAATCGACACCGTCACAGAATTTCTTTGCTAGCAATACGAAAGGGGGACGCACACTGTGTGAAGAACTCGAAAACGCGGACAAAAATAGGTATATATTAGTGATGTATAAACCTGCAGCTTTTGGTTAGCAGTTTAAAAAAGTTGCTACTTTTTGTAGCAGTTTTCCTTAAGTAGCGGTATACGTTAAACAGATAAACTGTTTCTACAACTTATTCACTCAATACTTATATGTATTTATATTGCACACTCTATTTGATTCAGTAACGAGTGGAGATACCTATACTTACTACGTACTGCTATGGTTAGACAACCCGCGTTACCGCTGAGTGTATTCTAAGTTGCATAGTTTTGTTGTTATGATTACTCCGTTCGTTTGATTTCAATGTTCCGAGAATTTTCACAATAATTTTGTTTGTATAAATTTTAGTTTATTGTTTGATTTAAATTAATTAAGTGTTAAGTTTTTTTTTAAATTAATTCCATTCATTTATTTGTCTATTGTTTGAGCGTAGGTTTAATGCGTTTTCTATTCAATATTTGCGTATTGTTTATACGACTGCGTTGTACGATTTTGAGAGAGGGATTTTTGTAAGAAAAATAATTGTAGCGTTTTGTCAGGGAGTTCCTTGTTCGACTATTGACGTGAGTAGACGTATTTTTCAATCTTTGTTGCCTTTTTGTTATCCATTTTGATTTAGTAAATTTAACATTTCTGATTTAATTTTATATAGCCAATCAAGGAATTCTTATAGTGATAATTGTTAATGTATTAACATGTACACGTAGTAGATATAAGATCATTTATTTTTTGTTGGGGAAGATATTTTTTTGTTTTTATTCTCCCATTATAGTTCAAAGAGGTTATTTTCCGTTTTTCAATTTTGCTGATTCATTTTTATTTATCAATCACCTCGTTTGGGTGAGTAGAAGCATTGTTCTTGCATTTTTAGATTTTTTTTTTAAGTTTCTAGTAATTGTCCACGCTTAGTTTATTTTAATTTGAAACCACGTGGATTGAAATTGAAAGATTTACCAAGGAACTTTTATTATAATAATTGTCGGTATATTAAAGTGTGCACTTTATAGATATAAGATCAATTATTATTTTTTGTTTAGGAAGGTATATTTTAGTTTTTTCTCTAGTTTTGTCTGAAGAGTTTAATTTGTGAAACCACGTGAATAGAAATGCAAAGATTGTGTATTTTGAACAATCTTCCTGAACAAACTAAACCTTTGCTTCGCATAGGAAATAGCATTGGCCGATTTAATTTAGATTCTAGTGCAGTTTTTATTTTAGGCTAGAACCTAGTTCACGGTTTTTTTCTGCACAATCTGTAATTTAACCCATTTTTGAAATAAATTTGATTGTTAATTAGCATCATTGGGTTAAAAAATTCTGTTTTTTTTATTTTATATTAAACCTTTTCAATCTTTCGGGTAATTAAGAAAGTCAGATTTCATTCACTCACTTTTTACTTTTCGTGGTTAGATTCAAATTTTAATTCGCGAGGGTAACTCTGAGATTAATAGTTCTTTTGCGTTATTTAAAAAATCTTATCCGTTGAGCTAGCATTTTCATTTAATTCAATCAGTACACAGCAGTACGTATGTGAATAGCTTTATATATATATATATAACACCTAGGTATTGTACATATTTTTGTAACTAATAATGATCTACTAGTATAAATAATTGATTAATAAATGAAAAAGTATAGTTTCTTGAACGAAAAAGTATAAATTGGCATTTTCTACCAATTATAAAACGGTGATACAAGTAACAAGTAACAATAATAACTAGTAATAACTAGTAATAGGTTCTGAGTACAAAAACAATATGTAGTTGTTAAAGAATTCTGTTTATTTTTATTCTCTTATTTACTTAAACGGATGTGATGATGTTCGTATATCCGTTATTTCTAGAAAGTATTTTTTTTACCGCGTACACTTGCCATTTACTTAACACACCACTAAAATATAACTAATTTTAGAAATATCTTCTTTATTTGTTTGTTAATCTATTTTGACATTTTTTTACCGTAAAAAACATATATGATACATAAATAGTGCCACAAAATAAACATGAACTGTTTCTTACAATAAAATGTTTCCTGAATTTATAATACCAGATAAATATAGCCTTTATGTATTTATCTTGGTTCCTTTTATTATTATTACCACCCAAATTCATATAAATAACAACACCATACACAAATTATTGTTAGTCTTGCAGCTGCCAGTTACCACCAAAGTTTACTCCTAGAATAAAATACAACCAACATATATTCCAATTGTTTAATGCCAAGTATTATAATAATATCAATGTGATTTCAATAATAAGAGAATAATCTATTTGACAAAAGTTACTAAATTCTACAATTTAATAATCACATAAAATTGATGTTTTTTTTATTACATATCCACTGAAGTTACAACTTCAAAATGCAACAAATTAATAAATTATCAAAAAATTAAAAATCAATTTACTCATTTAAATTATGATTACCTCCATTCCTCACCGGTGTTATAAAAAAATAATTAATTTAATCATTGAAAAAAAAGTTAATCCCTTCTGCGCCACGCGCCTCCTCCATCAAGACGATCTCAACACCCCTACGACAAAATTTGCACGTTCGAGAGCGCGATCCAAACCGACCACGATCCTCTCTTTACACAACATGTTTAGAAACATTTACAGAAGCAGGTTGTAGTTGCTAACGTAAAGAAGCAGGATAATAGAGGACTCATACCCTCCGCAGTCAACATAAAAAACTCTCTATCTTTTACTGTAGCCGTTCTACCCATTTATAGCATCGTATTATTTTGAGCTTTTTCTCACGAAAACCAAAATAACTCGGAAACGCGTAACCGATAAGTAAGTAGATGTTTTATAAAATTGGCTTTATAATTCTTAGTAGAACCTAAAAATGCACTAAACAATATAGGTTTCTATTTAAAATATCAAAGTTGGCCATGACTTTCCATGTAATCGGAAGTACGATATAGATGAAATTATTTTTTCTAAAGAGATCATAGCCAATTATGCTTAACTCCAAAGTTTCAAAATCGAGATATCATTGCAAAGTCAAAAACTTTTAATGGACGGGTTCCGTGAATCACCCAGTATACTTTAATTTAATTTGCGCTTTAATTTGCAGTTTTGCTTGTAAAAAAGCTTCATTCATAGCGATGACGTAAACTGTAGCGGTATATGTGTAGAGCTTTTGTTTGGGGAGTGCGAGGTATCACGACGTGTAACGCGAATTATTTTAATTCAGGATTAAATTCTGTATTCATTATATATTAATTAGCGCTTCAACGCATACGCCTACCTATGACGTTATTGGCTTCACTTTAACTGCCACTTTCTTCTATAATTATAGTACAATTATAGTAGAAATATTGCATGAAGGTATCATTATACATTAAAATTGTATTGAACATTGAATTTTTGGGATAGCAACTTTAATTATGATGTACGTTGACCATTGTCTATCTCAAAGAATTTTAGGGATAATGATTCTAACACAAAGACTTCCTCATTATTACCATGTGGAGTTAAATTTCTTTCGAAGAATTTTAGTATAATGATTTTGACTAATTACCTAATAATTACAGTAGAAATTTTGCATAGATACCGTTCTTATACCAAACATAGTACATTGTGTCTCATAGTCTAAATATTTTTAATTCATGAAATAGGGATTGTGACGTTATTGGTTACCCGATATACAGAGTGGCTATAAAGTAAAGCATAAAATTCGTCATTTATCTATTTGTAATTAATTATATTCGAAATCGTTGAAAGATGTAACTTAGGGTTTTAAAAATAGTTACTTTTGGTATCATATCTATTACCATTGCGACGATATGCTGTCATTGATAATTTTTTTAAAGTACACCTGTAGATTATATTGCATTTTTAAATACAACCGGTTTCTATACGTGCAGCTATGTAAAAATGTTGCTATGTTTAATGAGAAAACTGTCGCGAAAAATAATGTATAAATTTAACAAGGGAACACCGGCAGGTGTCAAATTCCTATTTCCATGAAATTTTACAGACTAAAAGAGTACCATGGTAGAAGGACAACGCATTTTTTTTCTGCGGAAACGGCCGATTTAGGGGTATAGCCTCCTCCAAATTATTTGGAAGTATCCCCGAATGTATAACAGATACTAAAAAACTTCTTTAACATAATTTACAGCTGATTACATGCCCTCAAAGATCACGTAACCTATTTTAGCAAAAAGGTAATAATAGGGGACGGGGTATCCATTACCCACTTTTTTAATAATTTTTGTTTTATTTTATTTCTCAAAAAAAGGCACCTTCACATGGAAAACGATGGTGTATAACAAATTCAAAAAATTAATAATAACAATTAAACATAATATCTGTTTAAAATAAGTAAACCTGTATATTGATATACATCAAACGATAAAATATTATCAGGTGTATTTACTAAATTAATTCGTTGGCGTTTTACATATTTTTAATAAAATGTCCTTCATTCTTCTACAACTATATCCTTAGAAAGGTGCACATACTACGAACGAATTTGGCGAAGACTAAGGACTAAATATTTGACATGCAGTGTATGTGGGTTTAGAGTTGCCACCGTGTGACTTTTTGGCACGTAGACCATCAAGTACTTGAACGCATACTTCAAGTAGGACAACATTTTAAATAATTAATTTCGTACAAATGCCTAGATAATCTAATAATCAATATCAAGATTTATTAAAACATGGACCTTCGAAAAGGCACGTAGACGTTTGGTATTCAAGACGATTGCTTCAAATGATGTATTATTTCTCGCGCTACGTTAAATTGTAGTTTAGTACTATGCCAGTTAATATAGCTAATGTGCTGAACATGTTACTTGTGACGTTTCAAGTAGCTAACATCACACTAATTCCTTTGACATCAGAAGAAAGTGAGTTGCACAGTGCCTTGCAAAATATAATTATAACTGCTCAACAAAACAGCATGTTTTCCTTTGAAGATGTAATGGGATTAGAGTTCGCCAAATCAGCTGAACCGCACGACGCGCAATTTGTGGAAATGTTGGTAGAAAATGAAGACCACGATTATGAAGATATGGCATATGTTCCTGAAGAAGGCGAAAGTGTTATTGACCTAGATTACAAAACTAGAGTTGTAGAGTACTGGAAAGATTGTAAATCCAAACGACATTCTTTAGAAAGCGCCAAACAAAAATTCAGAAAAGTGAAGACACTACGACAATTATATAGATGGAAAGAAAGTGTTAATAGGGGTGGCACTCACATGGACAAATTACGGTTACCTGAATACGTTCTTACAAAATTTGAAGATAGCATTGTCGATGGAAAAATAATTTATGATATGGATCTTCGACAGTGGACTTTAGAAGCTAAAAAAGAAATTGGACACGAATTCTTTAAAGCAGGACATTGGTAGATTTGCAACTTTAAAAATGTACATAATATTGTATCGCGAAAGATAACAAAATTTATTACTCGCTCTACACGCACTGATGCGAAACAGTTGGAAACTCACCTCAAATCATTTCAAAACCTGGTTAACTGATGTTTTCCTCCCAAATACCCCGAAAAAAACAGTGTACTCTTGATTGATTCTTGGAGTAGGCATTGTGTTGCCAAACTTCAGAAATTAGTGCCAAAAGACAAAACTTTAAACATCTCGAATATACAAAAAAAAAACACAGAGCTGATACAACCTCTAGATGTGTTTGGTATTAGAGTGTGGAAAAATTTTTGGGACTTTTTCTGATATAGTGATTCTTATGAACTATGACGTAGACCTCCATCAAAGAAATAGCATAAACCTACAATCACCTTTCGTCAATAAGATTTTTCGAAGTCTTCAAATATTCGTGGTATAAGAGTGGATACGTGGATGAAAGACTTGGGCCCTTTAAAAATCCTTTAGAGTTTTTTTTTTTGCCAAGATGCAGAGTCTACACCCTTGTGTAGTATTTGTAATAAACCCGCAAATGTGCGTTGTTCGTGATGCAAACAATATCTGTGTTTTGAGCACTTTTACACAAACTACCATTATTGTAATAACATGATACATAGCTTAATTTTTAATACGTATATGTATTGTAATACTGTTCGCTACTGTAATATATATCAATAAAATTGCATTACAGTATGTAGCGTATTTAAGCATGTATAAGGATTATAATGTTTCTCTAATTCTGTTCTATTGTTTTTCGAAGTTATTATTGTTACAAATATGTTAGCTCTATTTATACTAATTTAATTAACTAAAATAAGATATACATGAGTACAATATTTTATACTTTTTTAAGAAAATAGTATTAAAGAATGAATAACAGTTTACATAGTTGATATACAGTTTTGTAACATATTCTTTGCAAAATTTAATGTAACTGTGTTGTATTCTGTCAGAAGTAATATGTTCAACACATTAGCTATGTTAACTGGCATTGTACTAAACTACAATTTTACGCAACATGAGAAATAATACATCATTTGAAACCATCGTCTTGTATATAGTATACCAAACGTCTACGTGCCTTTTCGAAGATTCATGTTTTAATAAATCTTGATATTAATTAGATACCTAGGCATATGTACGAAATTAATTATTTAAAATATTGTCCTACTTGAAGTATGCATTGAAGTACTTGATGGTCTATGTGCCAAAAAGTCACACAGTGTCAACTGTAAATCTACATATACTGCATGTTAAATATTTAGTTTTTCGACTTGTGCACCAAATTTGTTCGTAGTATGCACACCTTTCTGAGGATATAGTTGTAGAAGAATGAAGGAGATTTTATTAAAAAATAAATAAAACGCGAACGAATTAATTTACTAAATGCATCTGATAATATTCTATTATTTGATGTATATCGATATACAGGTTATTTTAAACGTATATCATTATTTTTTAATTATTATTAATTCTTTGAATTTGTTATACACCATCCTTTCCTATATGAAGGTGCCTTTTTTGACAAATAAAACAAAAAAGAAATTATTAGAAAAATGGGGGCACGGGCTACTCCGTCCCCCATTATTAGATTTTTACTAAAATAGATTACGTCATCTTTGGAGGCATGTAATCTGCTGCAAATTATATTAAAGAAGTTTTTTAATATCTGTTATAATTTCGGAGATATTCCAAAAAATTGAAAAATCACGCGAAATTTAGAGCCGGCTATACCGCTAAATCGGGCGTTTCCGCAGAAAAAAAAATGCGTTACGCTTCTACCATGGTACTCTTTCAGTCTGTAAAATTTCGTGGAAATCGAAATTTGACACCTGACCGTGTTTCCTTGTAAGTAAATAACGAGTACCAAAAGAAAATTAACTACACTTTAGTGAAACAAGCTACACTTCAGTGTTTAAACTGCTCCCCATGAACTGCCAATAACCTAAGCAAGTATAAAAGCTTTCAAATCTAATGTCGTGGGGAATTCTAGCTTTTATATCTTTTATATCTATGTTATTCGATCTATTCACACAGATTCTTCAAATGACCTCATAAGAAATACACGTCATTTAAGAATATTCTTACAGCAATTCCATAACACGGTGATGTTCCATCCTGCTGAAATCAAATATCTGCACGTCACTGTTATTGTCACTGGGAAACAACACAGTCAAAACAGGGATTAGTTCATCACGTAAATATTCTAAATAGCGCGCAGCAGTGAGAATTAGTTATCATAAATTAGAGTTTTGAAACTTCGAAAATTTTTTTAATTAAACATAACAAAATTATTACATATCTGTAGGTACGTATAGAAACCGTTTGTATCTAAAAATGCAATATAATCTACAGTCCTTTAAAAAACTCATCGATGATGTCATATCGTTGCAATGATAACAGATATGATCGTTCCAATAATGCCAAAATATAAGTATTTTTACGTGTTTTAGCGATTTTCAATATAATTACAAATAAAGAACTACGAACTTACGAACTTTATGCGTTACTTTATACTCACTCTGTATATATAATGAAAGCTACTCTATATTCGTTATATATTAATTAACAACTCAACGCATATATGTACCTACCTGTGACGTAACTGCTTTTACAATGTTTGGAAGTAAATTCTGTCGATAGCAACTACCTAATAATTACTTTAGAAATTTTGTATAATGATACTACTCTTGTTGGTATTAATTTGAAGTTTGTAAATTTACTAATCTTAACGTAATTGTATTTCTTGGAAATAATTGATTTATTAATTTTACATAATAACCCAAATCGAATATATAATGTGAAACATCTTGAGATATCCATTCACTCATTTTCGTTTTGTGTGAGTTAACTTCCTGTGTGTGTGTGTGCGTTTCTCATCATAAAAATGGCGCGTGAATTAGCAGCAGAGATGGTTGCAACCATGGAGCGTGTTAAGAACACAGCCCGTAAGGGTGATGATGTAATTTCTTTCATCAACACTTGTTCAAAAAGTATTCGCAGCTTAAAATTGGCGTTAAAAAAGGCAGAAAATATTGGAATGAAAGTAAGTATATTATTTTATTGTATAATCACAACTTGCTCATAATTTTGTTTGGTATTTTATAGTCAAACTTAACATCAGCAATTGGAAAACTGATGGGATACCGCACCTATCTAAAAACATTGATGGTGCAAGGAAGCAGTAAAGTGAAGAAAAGCGATCGTATTCGATGGCATGTTGTAAAATCTGCCTTTGAAAGCCGTATCCGAACCGACTGTATTAGTAATTTACGTCATATCGACCCAATAACGTTTTTAGAAGATTCAAAAGATATATTCGTACGACGCATTAAGAATGAGCTCAAAAAGGAGGCGTTTTTAAAAGTCGATACGACATTCAGCGGGATATTTAAATTCGGGAACGTGGAAGAATTTAAGTATTTTAATACTAAAAATAAAATTATTAATGCAGATACCGATTTGGATGCGTGGTATGTCGAATACGTTAAAGATGTTATTTTACATGATCTTGAAGAATTTCAAGTAAGTTACGTTCAATATATCATAGTAGTAAATAATAAGCAAAATTTCTTCATGTCTTAGGAACGGGATAGCGGTTGGACGTTGTTGGCAGTAATAGATTTAGCAGTTAATATCAACAAATATACACCGCAACGAGTAGGTTCCTATTTGCCGCTACCACCAGCAATTCGACACAAGCAAGCCTGTGTGAACGTTAAGAACAAGTACGACGATGCATGTTTTGCATGGGCCGTCGTATCAGCCTTATACCCCGCTCAAACACACGGTGATCGCACCAGCAGCTACCCATACTACGCGGATGTGTTGAATCTTCAAGACATCACTTTTCCAATTCAACGGTCGGATATCACAAAATTTGAAGAAATAAACAATATAAGTGTTAACGTGTACGTGGTAGATGAAAAATTTAGATGTTCACCCAACCGCCTCACCAAAACAATAATGAAGAGGCATGTAAATTTGCTTCTAATACAGGACCCAAACGACCACACTAAGTGCCATTACGTGTGGATAAAAAATCTAAGCAGATTGGTATCCAAGCAATTAAGTGCTAACAATGGAAAAAAATTTATCTGTGATCGGTGCTTACACTATTTTTATTCGGAAGCCAAACTACAAAAACACAATGTAGAGTGCGAAAAAGGAAATGAATGTAAGATTTCGTTTCCGGATGAAAAACTTATTAAATTCAAGAATTATAAGAATAAGTTGGCAGCCCCCTTCGCAATATACGCAGACTTTGAGTGTCTACTGTGCCCCAACAACGATCGCAGACTTACACATAAGCATGTTCCGTATAGTGCGGGTTATTATTTTAAGTGTTCTTTTGACAATGAACTTTCATATTATCGTAGTTTCAGAGACGCTAATTGTGTACAGTGGTTTGTGAAAGAACTGCAGCAACTGGCAGAAGATATTCAGACTGTGCATCGGTGCTGTGTCCCTATGAACGAATTATCTAGTGAACAATATTCGCAATATTATAGAGCCACAACATGTCATATCTGTGAAGACCCCCTTGGACAAGATAGAGTGCGTGATCATTGCCATTTAACGGGAAAGTTTCGCGGAGCTGCACACACCCAGTGTAGTTTAGACTTTCAAATCACGAAAGCTATCCCGGTTATTTTCCACAATCTCTCAGGTTATGATGGGCATTTGTTGGTGGAAGAATTGGCGGGAACGGGTAATCTGCAAGTACTTCCCAACAATACAGAGCAATATATTTCAATGACGTATACGTTCAAAGATACTGATATAAAATTCAAATTCTTAGACTCTTTTCGATTCATGGCTTCCTCGTTAGATAAATTAGCGTCTTATTTGGAGAAATATCCTATACTGGAAAGCCAGTTGATAGAGACGTTAGTTTCTTGAAACGAAAAGGTGTGTTTCCATATTGTTACATAAGTTGTTGGGAAAAATTGCAAGATTCCCAACTACCACCGATTGCGGCTTTCATTAGCGATCTACAGAATACTTCTATTAACCGAATGAGATTACGTATGCACGCACAAAGTGTCTGGCAAGAATTCCAGTGCCAGAATTTAGGGGAATATTCCGATCTGTATCTGAAAACTGACGTCCTATTGCTAGCGGACGTCTTCGAAAATTTCCGAGAAATGTTTTGCGAAATTTGTTTGGATGCCGCACATTTATACGCTCCGGGTTAGCAGGACTTATGTGAAACAACAGGTTTGAATTAGATACCCTTCAGGAGTAGATATTTGTTGTTATTGAAAAGGTATACGGGCGCCTTGACAATGTTCGTTAGGTTTGTTAAGCTAATAACCAATACATGTTAAGGTAATCGACAGCTCGATTATTTTAATGTATACTGACATTAGCATGTTTCCTGGCATGTCACAATACCTGCTTACGAGGATGAAATGGTGAAGATCCTTGAAACGTCAATTTTACATTCCGACGATAATCATTGGATATCTTTGGAATTCTCTTTGAATACTCCCAACAACATTCAGACGCCAAGCATTTACGATGGTCCTGAGAAAGGGAAACCTTCAGGTAATCGGCAGGCGAAGATGTTGGCGACATTGCGAAAAAAGGAGAAATATGTGCTCCACTACCGCAATCTCAAGCAGTATCTGTCTGAGGGCTTGTTTTAACTAAAATCATAGCGTTTGAATTTAACCAATCAATTTGGTTAATTCCTCATCGATTTAATACGGTGCTACGACAGAACGCCAGAAACGATTTTGAAAGAAATTTATTCAAATTAATGAATAACGCAGTTTGTGGAAAAACGATGGAGAACGTGCGGTTGCGGCGCGATATAAAAGTAGTTGGAAAATGGGAGGGGCGGTACGGTGCTGAGGCACTAATTAGCAAACCTAATTTTAAGAATAGGACAGTATTCAACGAAAATTTAGTGGCTATAGAACTGAATAGAACGAAATAGTTTTTGATAAGCCAATATATGTAGTGTATGAGTGTTTTAGACATTTCAAAAACTCTACTATACGAGTTCCATTACGCGCACATGAAAAACGTTTACGGACCGCAGTGCAAGTTATGTTATACAGACACGGATTCCCTAATATACGCGATAGAGACGCATGATGTGTACAAAGACATGAAACGAAGCATCAATCGATTCGATACCAGTGATTATTCTCCAAACTAATATTTACAATATACCGCGAGTTAATAAAAAAGTGCCTGGGTTAATGAAGGATGAAGGTGCCGGCAAATTACTATTGGAATTTGTAGGCCTGCGTGCAAAAATGTATGCTTGCAAATACCAGGACTCCGACATTATAAAGAAGGCCAATGGAGTACAGCGAAGTGTTCTTAAACAGCAAATATCGTTTGAGGATTATGTAAACTGTTTATCAAACGATATAGAAATGCAGCACAATCAGTGTAGCATACGATCTTTTGAGCACACTCTGTACACAACCGCTCAAACAAAGATTAGCCTCAGCCCCTATGATGACAAACGTTTTCGAGTGCCTGGATATACCGACACCTTACCTTGGGGACATTATTCCATACCACATTAAGTGAAGCACCCCTACTTCTACGACTAATAGTTTTCAATATGAATTTATGCCAAAGAATCAGTTCGAGACTAGTAAGTATTCAGGGCAGACGTTGCAAATGTCATCAAGTAATATAAGAAAATTTTAAACTGGAAATAAGAATATATTAATTTTTATTTTCATTCTAGATACATACAACAGATTTATTAGCAAAGCCTTAAAATTGCTAGATGAATCAATCATTGAAGAGAAACAGCTAGAGTAACCTACCTACTGAACAGAAGCGGTTCCGAATGGATTGCCATGGGACTTAGTCCAGCTCCCGGATTTATACCAATCATCCGGATAAGATTACACGCATCCTGGATATTCTTCACCACAGAAGAATGGAGTAAATTTTGCAAGAAAGAATGATATAACCCTAATCATGAAATTATAGCTAGCATGAGTAGGGACATTAGCGTTATAAGATTGAAGAGTCGACATCATGTGATTATTTTATCTACCGAAACATATAATAACTTTATTTTGATTTACAACAAATAATTAATAAGAAGATTCAGTTTGTTGACAAATGGTGATTTTACGACGTTTTATAAGTCAATATTAACAAGAGTCTCATACACACTATTTCACTTACTAAACTAAACTAAGCACTTTAACCAGAGATAAGTTTCCTCAGGAGATAGGCAACTCCTATGTATGTACTTATTAATAGTTTTTGCTAGAAATATCAAGGGACGTTTGTAAATGGCGTGCGCTAAACGAATATTAAAATGTACTTTTATTTGAATTTTTATTTTTCAATTTTTATTTCAATTGACAATATATAAAGATGTACATAAAAAAAAAACTTGTGCGTAAAAATAAATTGATTGATGAAATATTTAAAATTACAGCATTCAAACTATACATTATATATTACATATACAGGGTGCATCAAATAAAAAAGTAAATTTTGCTTGGGTGTTAACTACACGACATATAAAGCACAAACACACCGAAACCGGATTTCATCATTAAAGAATAAAAAAAAGTAAAATTTAGAGCCAAAAATGCTTTAGTCCGGGCCTGATACAAAGGAAACGTCATGTTTAAGCACCCCTAACGTCGTATTATGTATAAATACATTGCACTCATTTAGTATTATTCTTAATGGTATGCCGTAAGGTCATTTAACGTCATTCTGAATAAATAAAGGCCAATCGGCCAGTGTGCCCTCGTAAAAATAGCAAAACTGAGGCATTTTAAATTTCTTCTTTTTATAAAATAAACATTCCTTTTTTGTTAAGACCATTCTACGTAAGTCTACAAAATATTATCTTTACTATCTTGATTAGACGTTCGAGTTTACACGGGATGATGGCGACTTTTAGTAGTTACAAAAAACGTAAATATTTTTCTTTGCTTTGTCGAATCGACATGTAATTGTTAATAAATGGTACCACATGAATCTGAGTTATTTCTTTTGGATTTATTTAATCATATAACACTTTTTAATTGTATATGATTGCAGCTGCTACATATTAATTTATATTTACCTCTATATCTGATACACCTGTATAATACATAAGGTATTTTTGTAAATATAAATCGCGATTGTGATTAGGTGTACGATTATAAATTATATTGTTGGAAAAGTATGAATTTAAATCGCGTTTGAAAGTAATCGTGTTTGAAAAATCAAATCGCAATTCAAGTGATTATAAATCACAATAATCGTACCTATGGAGAGGATTACTGGTGGTTTGTTTACATTTCAAACAGCAATATGGCTGAAAATATGAGGAATATGTATTAAACAAATCGGTGCATTGGAAAACTAGAACAAATCGCAATGACGTAACGAATAATCTTAGAATCATAATCACAATCACGATATATATTTACAAAAATACCTATAGACTTGTATTTTAACTTTCAGGGATTTAAGATGTAAGTTTTAAATTTATAACAGAAAATCCTGCCGTATCCCAATACAAATCGTAGTAATTATTATTATTCCCAAGCATGACAATATAGCTAACGTACCTTTTATATCCTCAAGAATATCTAAGTAATATTAAGGTAATCTATGATTAACTGTAGAGTGCCTTTAAATAACTAACTAACCTAAAACTAGAGTATAATTAAAGTCAATGTATTATTTAAAAAAAAAAACGTAGTCACTAAACTATCCTATACAATTCACTTTAGTAAAAGTTTGTCAAGATATAAACATAAACCACCACCGCCACAGCCCAAGTACCACGCCAGTAAAAAAAAACACACAAAAATTATCATAAACGCAATCACAAGCAGATCGAAATTCCGCGTGATTAAAAATTACCAAAATACAAATAGCGTCCTTGTGATTGTACTTATGAAACGATAAACAAAATGCAGGCTGACGTATCAGTGCCAGCAACCTAAATCACCTAAAATTTGTAAATGTACCTAAATCAAATAGTTTCCTGTAGTTTGTTACCAACAAGAGTTTTATAGCGCCTCTACAAACGTCCTTTAACTACTAGGAATTTTGTTAACAGTTTGACCCATTAAACTTACCCATCTCCTATAGTATAGTTATCTCTGCTTTAACTGTGAATATTGGAGTAGAAACATTAAGTAACATCCTGTCACATCGTCTCCGGTCCTACTGAAAGTATAAAAGAGGTGTATATCTATTCGTATTTTTTTAAATAACAGAGTGGCCTCTAAACTGTTGCAGTCAGAAATTCTACCCATCTGGTATTTGAGAGGGCATACTTTTGATTAAAAGTTAATAAAATAGATGACATTAGGATGTTCAAAAATTGGGTTTTATTAAGTACCTTATGTTTAAAAAAAATATTTTTTTTTTTTATTTATTGCCAATCAAAAGCAAACGATAGTAGCAAAACCAATAGAAAACTACCCAAGCCAGTGAAATGTAGATACAAACGGCTCGGAGTATTTGTTCATCGTTGGTAACGTATATCTACTTAACAAGGAACCAACAATTTTCTATTTATTGTAATCGCAACAACAGGAAATATCCTCAAAAAGCGCTCCCTTTATTAAAGGATAACATTAACGGACATCAAAGATATTTCCCCTCGGCGGTAGGTAGAAAATACCCTTCCGTCGGGAGCGACATACTGCGAAGTTCCCCTGAATAAAAGAGCAACATGAGATCCGAGCGGAGACGTCGGTAAATAGTAAATTACAGAGGACGCCAGCAAATCTCCGCTATATCCCCTGAGAATGTTCGACCGCGACGACTGTGTTTTGAATACACGTACATAAGCCCTTTTACAGGGAGGAGAGAGATCAGAGTACCCTGGCAGGAATTAAGGACGTCCTGTGCCATTGTATGCTTCATAAATTTAATCAATTCGAGTTCAGGAAATTGCAATCGTCCGGGTTTTCTTTTTCAGTCCTTTTTGAACATTACCCTGATTAATTCGTCGTGTGCCGAACAGTGGTTGCTTTATATAGTCCAACGATTTACTACCACATAAATAAATAGGAGATAAAATTAGTTCTTTCCTAATATAATTAAACTTTTCATAAACATCGGGACGAATGCAGTTGTTACTATGCATTTGTATTTCTAGCGCTATGTAGAATAACTAAAGTAATCACTGTAACTTTTTCTTAACATCGTTGACCGGGAATACTTTTATTAATATGTGCCTCGAAATATTTTTGCCCCGCATTCAACTTTGACAATTAGCTAGGAATTCGGGAACGCATTACCAGAGCCCAGATATATCAGAGAGGCTCGGTGTGTTCATGGGGTGTTAAATCAGATTGGTATTCCAATATTGCGTCGTTGAACACATCCACCATCCGACCACGTTACGTTAACGTAATGTCACAGGTATTCGCAATATTAGTTCAATTAGCTAGATCCTATAATTGAATGATGACCTATTTGTACCCTAAATATACCTACGCAACTACATATAAGAAATCAATGTCATGATTATCCTCTAATTCTGTTTTTTTCGGTAAGATAATTCAGTGACAACTCGATATGAACATATATTTTGCGGAGTAAATAAATAGTAATTTCAAATTAGGTGTGTAGTTTATTTTCATGTAGAAAACGGAATTGTACAGTTCTCTATCATTCTATTACGCTTTTTCTGCAGCACAGAAAAAAAATATATTACATATATTGCTTGTTAAAGTACAGATAGTACACTGACAAAAGAGAGTGCATTAAATGAAAATTTTTAACTTTTTGTTTTATCTTTTCAACGCAAAGAATACCTTTTCTCAGAAAAGTGTTTATTTTAATTGAATGTAGTCATAGAATATCTAACAACCAGAATATCGGGCGAGAACTTGTGGTTCGCTCTTTGCATTAGGCACACGTCGCTGACTTCAAGTTTATATTCGTCTGTTAATTTAAATAGTGTTATGAAGTGTCAGAGGATAAAATATGAAAATAATGGATAATGAAGTGAAATAATTTGTAAAAATAAGCGATATCCATTCATTTTTAACGATAGATATTGGTGTCATATATTCTCGGTAATTCCTTCAGTTTAGGTCTTGTAGGCACCGTAATTCTATCAAAGCCCTTCGTGATTTCTCGTCCGAAAAGTGACATCAAGGTCACGAAATTTTGGCACTGAGATCAAAAGAGCCAACAAAGAGATTGTATTCTGGTTGTTAGATATTTGTTGGTAGGGTGCTGTTTTGCCGGGAAGACTATTTTTCTGTAAGGTGGGGCAAAAGGAGGTGGGGACAATGCATTTTTCATTCCTCAGTTTCTCGAAAAATGAGAATATTTAATTATGTTTTAAGTTATGAAATAAATCTGATTTCACATTAATCATAATAAAAAAAAGGAAAAGGATCTGTAATTGAATACCGGCGAAGAAGAAAAAATAGGTTGAAGAGTGTCATTATGATCCTTACGTTTTGTATATTATGTATGTGTAAGAAAAATGAAAAACATTCACTCATTTGGGAGAAACTTAGGAAAACGCATTTTGTAAAACAGTGGCCATCCTATAAAATTTATGATTTTCATGCCCATCATAGAAGTGTAGCACTTTATTCGAAGATGCGCTACAGAATTTTTAAAAAAATTATTTTGTTAATGTAGATTGATTCCATTGCTGATAGCCTACGTTAACTGCATTTTCATTAATAACAATACCAAAAATTTTTAAATAAAATGGAAAAAACTGAAAGATAAATTGTTACATTCCAGTTATGTATTCCCTGCGTTAGTCCAAATTATTTCTTATAAAAATCACTCACAATTGAAAGTAATTCGTTATAAAAGTATTTATTTTTCCTCATAGCTACAATTGTACTGTACAAATAAAAATAAAACTGCGTAATATACAAATTTTTATAGTAAAGGAAATAATAGTGTATATAGTTATACATGTCAGAAGAATAATAATACAGAAAGTGCTAAATTCAAGAATAGGTGCTTAATTACGGCAAGCAAGTAAATCGAGGTTATTTAATGATCATCAATAATCGAATGATGCCTTGTCCATCATTCAATTATATCCACCACTACCTTTTTATCAGTTATCTCCTCTGTCTATGTGTTCCATCTCCTCCAGCAATTAATTCTCTAATATTTTATTTACACCCTTACGACAAACCATGTCCTCTCCAAAGTACTAAATTGAATTTAAAAAAGTCATTGGTGCAATGTCATTTGCACAATATTCTTCGCGATATAAATTATTGTATTTTCCCAGAGGAAAATATCCTAGATAAAATTGGAAAAAATATGAGATGAGCTCAGCCTTTTGAGACCGCAGTATTGGCTATTGGATCTTGAATGACTGCAGATTTACGTGGAATATATATTTTTCTTTGCAGACTACATTTTCTTATTTCTTACATGCCATTTTAGGTTATGTCACTGCACAAAACACGTCGATATCACGAAAAGATTGACCTTTTCTAGCAATAATAGCTATAATAATAATTGTTTGCAACTAACTTATTTTTGTTGAAATAGTTAACACCTTTCCATGTATTATTTTGACACTAAATGTATGCGTTTGTACTCGCAATAAGTGCCTTTAGATTAGACTTACACAACAGTGCGATCCTCAGAGCGGCTGGGCTCACTTCAAGTTTTCCTAGAATTATTTCATTTTGGTAACAGAGATATATAACCAACATGGACATTTGCCACGTATTCTCATCGATATATCCTACAACAGCGCTTTTTCTATAAAACAAATAAATAATCTAGTAAATAGGCAAGCACAGATAAGTCTCAATTCTCCCTACAAAAAAAAAAATTACTCTGATTCCATTTCACGCTCATTTATGTTATGTTTGTCTGTTTATGTTCAAAAATGACATACGAACTTCATATGCCTTGCATTCATGGCAATTCCCGCGTCGCGGCCGACACGAAAATTTCCTGCTTTTTAGGCGGTAAATACAAATTTATCAACTTTTTTAATAAATTGGAATAAGTGTACCATACAAAAACAAATACAAAAAAAGAAACAATAAAAATAAGTTTTTTTTTAATTTCTATTGATTCATAATAATAATAATAGTAATATTTCATGTAATAATTCCCTCTAAAACAAAACTTTTTTCCTCTAGCTACCCTCTAAAAAGGGAATTTCTCTCTCATATACACAAAATGACTAAAAATAGCACCCGACCTTGTGATTCACTCGACTTGACCACGTGATACATCCCATGTGTTTACATCACAAATATACGAATGTATATATTATTTTTCGCCCAAACAATTTTGAAACAGGCTGCGCCATCTACATTTCAAAAGCTTGTTAATTTCGCACCTATTTGACAGAAACGAATTTTTTTATGTTTGTGCGCCCCCCTAAGTACATGCTTTTCGATGAAAGTAACCGTAATTAAATGGAATGCACCTTAGTTTTGATTAATATTTTATAATATCTGTATAACTTCTGTTTAAGTAAAACAATACACATTACATATTACATTATTGCTATTATGTACATATTTTAGTTTCTTTTCGTAACATACTAACCTGGTATATTTACTAGATCAACATCTTATAGGAGTCATTGCAATTGAAAGGACGATTTATTTAACGGTACACTAAAGCCCGTCTGACACGATCAATTTAAATGTACATTTTTTTGTAATTTTTTCATGTAATAAAAAATTGAAAGAAACTTGTGCAGAAACATTGAAGCTAGAATTTTTCTATATGCAGAGCCCTTAAATTTTTTCGTCATTTTTCTTTCGATGCCAGCGCAGAATTTTGTTTTTGAAGGTCTGGTACATATATGAAAGTTTTAAAAAATGGATATGGAATGTTTACTATTAGCCAGTATTACTGCGGCGCAAGCAGCTTTTGTGATTCTATTAAGAAAAAAAAAGGCCGCTAATGGAAAATAAACGCAATATTTCGACATCAGCATTATTACTACATGCGCATTAGACTTGTGCGCAGAAAACTGACAAAAAAATAGAACATTTCCTATTATTTTATGTACATAATAATTGAAACGAAAAATGATCATTTTTTCTGTAGGACACGTTCAATTTTTTATTACCTAAAAAAATTACAAAAAAATGTACATTTAAATTGATCGTGTCAGACGGGCTTTAGAGTGCTTAGGATGATCACTGCGACCCAACTCTCTCGTTTAGTTTGTGGTAAGTTTAGAGGTGTTAAAGAAACATACAAAGACTTAAAACATTTTTTTAGGTTACAGTTCAAGAGCCCGGTAAACGACTTAGTTCTTGTTGCCAAGAGTTGGTCAGTGTTACTAGTGTATTTCGAGGAGGAAAAGCGAAATGGAAATCCTCTAATATCCGTTGATGCGGTCCATGAGGTAAATTGTAATTGGTTATTATTAAATTAAAACTTACATACAAATTGTAGAGTTGCGAATGCTTCGGGCATTTCTGTGGGTATCATCTACAACACAAAGCGCAAGAAGGAAGCTACATCTGCTGTTCCTTCATCGAGCCCTGTACAAACCACGATTGATGCCCAAAACATGTGATGTGTCAGAGAGAAATATAATGGATGTTCGTAAAGTAGTTTATGGTTAAAGTTTATGTTATTGATGAATTACTTCGAGCACATGGGCGTAAAGTTTCAAGACTTCCTCTGTATCACTGCGATTTCAATGCTATCGAATTGATATGAGCACATGCGAAAGGATATTATAATAAGCATATTGGTCGGGATGGTTATGGCGATAAACAAGTATTGGGAATGTGGCAAGAAAGTTTGGAAAATTGCATAAATCACACAGGGAAAATAATTAAAGAGTGGTACGAATGTGAAGCAAATATGACTTTGTTCTGACAGTTAATTGCGGATCAGAAGATGAGAGCGAAGAGACAAATTAAATATATTTTATATATTTTTAATTGCACTATTCTTTTCTTTCAATATTGACATATTTTAATTTAATTTACTGCAATATTATGTTTTGTATATACCATTGTATGGTAACATATATTAAACTAAATACTTTTATGTTGGTTGAAATATTTTGATTTGGAAATAGGTTTTTGATATGAGAACTACATTATTGCGGTAATACATTATTTCATTGAAAACACATTTAATAATAACCTTAGCTTGATCACGAAAGCATTGTCAATAGAAAAGTTCACTATTTAGAATCCTATTAGTTGCATTACCCATGATTGTTGTTAAAACGCAACGTTGACTAAAAACTGAACCAATATTTTTAGTTATAAAAAAAAATCTATTAAAACTGCGTATAACCTCATTAAATTTGACAATTGTCATTTCGTACAGTTCATTGTAAACAATGTTGGTGTGCCTGAATTTGTTTCAGACGCTGCATACGTCATAAGCAAATATGACGTAACTACAAACATTCATGATTTGGCCTGTACATGCCATTTTCTCGATATGTGCAGAAATAAAATATATATAGTTTCCTCAAGATTGTAATGTTATTGTAAGACTTTTACATGACAAATTACACTTTCTTCACTATGTTTTCTTCCTCGCCTGCAGTAACTAGGAAAATATAAAACTAGATAGCCGAAGCGCTTTCCAATCCTTACCCTATTACGGGGAAATTAATGAAGCAAAAGCCTAGCATCTCTGTCAACAAAACGAGAAAACCAACCTAACTGCATAACATCAAGGGTTAATATCAAAAAATGACCAAAAGGATTATGGATGATTTTGTTTTGCCTTTTTCCTTAATATTCCTATTTTGTTTATATAATTCTATTCACGGACGGCCCCTCTTAAAGAGGCACGGGGCCATGGTCCCACCATTGCAAATTACAAATTAATCATTAAGGAGCTAAGGGCTTTTCCGTAAAAATACCGATAAATACACCTACACACAGACACACATTTAAGTACAGAACGAACGTTGCGATTCCCATGATTTGATGCGACGAAACGCGCTTTGTAGTTATTTAAGCAGACAAACGGCGAACTGGGGCCACGTCTAGATTGACACCGATTTCAGACGTGTGTAGGTCTCCGCGCGCAGCTAGCAAAAGAGGGGGTGGTCGCAGTGTACGCAAAAATTACACTGATGTGGGGCCAGCCGGATTCAAGAATATTTAATATTTATTAATTATAGTAATAAAGTGTAGTATTATCCTAGGATGACATCGCAAATTAACAACTAGGTATAGTATTTCAAATAAAAATGAACTACCATTCATATCTTTCTTGGGGTAAAAATTATGAAAATGAAATAATAAATTTAACAAGAGAGTTATTCCTGAAAAATACATCATAATAGTGTTTTAAGTAAAAAAAAAACAGGCCATTTGCTTAGGTAAATAAACAAAGAAAATAAAAATTGTGTTTTCCATTCTTTTTAAGAAATATGTCCGTTTATGCTTAGAATATCGGTTATATATCTTCGCTTAAATAACTCATGCACTCTACGTTGTGTTTTCGTCGATATAAAATCACAAAAACACCTGAACTAAACAAGTGACTCATGTACAAAAACTAAATATATGCAAGTTCGAAGGAAATACGTCAGTATTTATATTTAAGTAGGTAAGTATTCCCGATAAGAACTTAATTTATTTTGCATTTTAAAATGTCTTCTAAATTTGTCAACTTTAAATTTTTTGTGTGGGTATTATTTTGAATAGCAATAAACGAGGTAATAAATTACTGCCAAGTGGACTAAACTGATTCAAAACTTTGTAAAATTAATACAAAAAAAAAACGGGACAAGATGGCGGGGGGGAGTTGGCCGGAGATTCGCCTCACCACTCAATATTGTCACGGGCCGCCACTGATTCTATTAGCGCTTTTGTGCTATTGATGTCTCATTTCACTTTTTCGAAGTATATGTTCCAACTAACATTTTAAATTTTTCTTTTTTTTTTTGAAGAATTTTTCATATTTTTACAATAACATATTATATTACATTTTTTTAATGTTTTGCAACACTCTCAAGTATTTATTCTAAAATCACGAATTTCTATAGAATCAATTTGGTGCTAAAGCGGAGTTAAACGATCTTACCACGAATCAAGTACATAATTTTTAGTCTTCACGCGTCGCCCCACTTTCAGCGAACTTACAACCCCCGTCACTCGATCCAACAATAGGCAACAAGCTATCACTAAGCAAATAAGTGGATCGAGGGTGGCATTTCTTGATTCTTTTAGGCCGCGAAACGCTATGACAGATGCCCAGAGCAAACACGGCGACATATGCGCTATTTAATCTAGTTGACTACGATGCGGCCACTGTTCAAACATAAAACAATCTCCGTTCGGCGGTAAACGGATTTCCTGTTTGTTCGCGTTCGTCTGTACCCACCTATGACAAGTACGGGTGTACGTAAGAAAATAATTCTTACATTAAAAAGGATGATGGAAGGAAGAATAAAAATGCTGCACTTTTACTTTTTATATTTTGCCAATTAAAATCGCAATTTCGAAGCTAAAATAGCTAAAAAAAAAAGAAATGATACCAAGAATTAAAGTCACATCTGCGACTACTATTAGCTTTTATCATTTAATGATATATTCGATTCTAAAGATCTGTGATTGAATAGACGGGTCCGTCCCCTGGGCATTTACGTGTCTGTAACGTGTGCGAAAAAGAGAGATATCTCGCACTCGGCCCGAGGAATCGACAGCGATCTCTACTACAAATTTCATCGCACTCTCGGCTTTTACGGAGCTTATACAATAAATACGAGTTGGCGGTGGCAGGCGTCCACGGTCGCCTGTTAAAATTGAGTTTTTTATTTAGCCTATTACGATTCTATTGTAGCGAAAAAGTTCGCAAAAATTGGATGTGAATTGAATTTTTCTATATGGGATGTGCTGGGTGAAAGCTTCTTAACGCCGGGACGCGCGGGAGAGCATATTATGTACTATATATATATCTTGATCTTGAACCGTGCGTTGTCGTATATTAGACGAGCTAGAACATTCTGCTCAAGATACTTCGTAGCGATTTTATTTTTCGCGTGGAATTCGAGTCAGTTCTTTGAAGCCGTGAAGGGATAGAGAATGAGATTTATGAGGGTGAAAAGGTTTCTATTTTGCACTTATATCTAAATAGAACTCTTCTGTTACATCTTATAAATTTATATGATTTACATTAACTGTATCAATAAAAAAAATGTCATGTATAAAATTTTGCGTTGGTTATTTTTTAGTAAATATTGTTTATTAAGGTTTGCGTACCATAGCAAATTATATTGTAGTATATCTATGTCGTTACATTTTTGTGAGAAATACCACTGTATATTTAAATAAGGTCCTTTTTCGACGCGTGTAATATTTCATCGTAAATTTACAAACAGTTTAGATATAGATAGTTGCAGTGTTGTATTTTTTTTATAATAATTAAATATATAAATGAATTCAATTCTTTGAATTTAAATATTATTTGAAAAGAAAATATTGAAAGTTTTAAAACAATAATAGGTACTTATAATTTGGATATAATCACAAAACATTTTTGTCAATATAAGATAAAATTACTAGAGATTATGTAAAATACTACAATAAATATGATTAAATTGTTTTGTACCTGTTTTAAAATTAATTATTGAATTTTGACTGTTGTACCATTCCTAAAAATAACAGTTTTTTTTATAATTATTTCCAATCATCAGGAATTTTAGTGTTATCATTATTAAAATTGTAGTCTCAAATTTTGTTTGAATGTAGAGACATGCCATTTTATTGCACGCAATTAAAAATAAATTACGAACTGTAAAGCGGCCTTTACATTTGAAAAGTTTGACCAATGTAACAACATTGACAATTAGGACAAGGAATATTATTATACTTTTATATAATTATACTTTGATCTAAAATTAGTATCTTGGCTCTAGTTTTTGCAAAGGTTGTTTTGATGGTTGTTAAATTGTATTGTGCAATTTTGATGTTTTTAAAGTATTTCAAATCTTTATTTGTATTAATAGTTAGACCTTCTATTTGTATGTTCATACAAGGAATTTGGAGAATAGATCAATTTAGAAAGAATTTTTTAAAGAAAGAAAAAAAATCAAAAAGCTTTTTTAATTTATCGCTATAATATGAAATTGTATGTCATTTTCTGTGTTAATTCTCTTTTTCATAGCGCTACACGGTATTATATTTTTGTGTTTATAGGATAGTTAGAATAAAAGTTAATTGAATCTGGGTTTTTGATACCAATCTAATGTAATGCTATTTCTGAGCCTTATAACCTTGGTATTTAGAAAATAGTACATAATCATCCAATCAACAGTGATTTGTAAATGATTATTATAAGAATTAAATATATTTAAAGTAATTATCTACCATATCATTTAGTATGGAGCAAGTAATGTCACGAAGATTTAAATGCCATTGAAAATTCTATTCATTTCTAAATATGTTGAATACCTATGTATTTGAAAGATACCTATACTGTTAAGCATAAATATTTATTAAATTTAATCTAAAAGAGTTAACTAATTAAATTCAACTATATATAAGTTTTGGGTCAAAGAAGTATATCGTTTTCCAAAAAAGCAATAATCCTAACATGAAATTATTTCTTTTTATTAAACCAGAAAAAGCTATTTCAAAAAAGAATCCATTATTAATTAAGTGTTCTGATTATGGTAACTTCAGGAGTCAAAGAAATTTGCATAAGATTTGATTAAATTTGTTATTTCATAAATATGGCTATATTCTTTTTAATTGACTGTAATTTTTTTGTGACGATTAGTGCCGCGAACAATTGCAAACACACAAAAAAATCTATTATCAATCTGAATATCTTTGTTTATTCAGAAATCGAAAACTTAATATACAGGATGATTTTTATCTTGAAGACACGGAATATCTCTAAACACTGCATCAATCAAAAAAAGCTTTAATAATATATAACGTAGGGGCTCATGAATGGTGCCGGAACTCGATCCCACCTCACGCCCCCTGGCAGAGTGGGATGGTGAGACAACTTTGAAATCTTAAATGGAACCCCCCATTTTGTATTGCAGATTCGGATTCTACGCCATCAAGTATATAGTTTTTATTTCAAGCTTTTTTTTCGATTCGTAACAGATTGCGAATACTTCTCGTGCTATTCTTGAATAATGTGCTGGACAACCGTCATGTTGGAACCACATTGTTTGTCTTACGTCCAAGAAAAGGTCTTCAAGTAACACTGGAAGTTCGGCACAACGTACATTACTGGAGTATCGAAATCCCCATTGTTGCGCCAATTGCCATCAACATCCTTGAACGTAAATTTTTTGTGTGAATAATTTGCCAATAAGCTATACTTAATTCATATTCATCGATGGAAACTTAAATGGTGAAAAATATCGAAGCATCTAGCAGAACGAACTTCCAATGTTACTTGAAGACCTTCCTTCTCTTGTTACGCCTTTCGTACCCGTACTTAAGAAGAATGGTCAAATTAGAATTTGTAGCAATTTCAAAATTACTCTTAATCCTGTATTACATGTAGATAAATATCCTTTACCAAAAATAGAAGATTTATTAACCAATTTGCAAAATTCTAAAAATTTTTCTAAAACTGATTTAGCGCATGCATATAGGCTCAAATGGAATTAGATAATGAATGAAAAGAATTAGTGACAATAAATACGCACAAAGGATTATTCCAATTTAATCGTTTACCTAATGGCGTTGCTTCTAGCTCTGGTTTGTTTCAACGAATAATGGAAGGTATTTTTGCAAAATGAATGGCGTTACTCTTTTCTTAGATTAGATGATCGTATTAAAATACAAGATCACGTGTTTGAGAAACTTAATCAGTTTGGTCTTAAAATTCAAAATTAAATAAATGCAATTTTGGTGAAACCAAGATAGATTTTTTGGGTTATGTAATTGATAATGAAGGATAACATACATAATTCTCTTGAAAAAATTAAAGCTATTGAGCAAGTTAAGGTACCCACCAACATAATCGAATTGAAAGCTTTTCTGGGCTTAGTAAATTATTAAAATTTCACTAAATTACGTCCATTGTATGAATTTTACCTAAAGATCTCTCTATATTGCGTGTCGGCACACAACGCTAGTAAGACTATGAATAAGTGAAATCCAATGAGTCGTGTAGCGGGCGCATTGAACGAATTGAATTGAATTTGCCCGTTTGTGCGAATATCTTAAAAATGCCTCTCTCAGACATATTTTCAAATGTCTCTACTTCCGATTTGTGAAGTACAAAAACGATTTAAAAGAGGTACAAACGGATACAAAGTTACAAAACGATCTCTTTCGAATAAAGGTTGCATCCACACGATCGGAGTTCGCTGAACCCGAGCACTAGTTTGGCGAACTCCTAGTCGTGTGGACGGGCAGTTCGGAGTCGGCGAACTAGTCGGCAAACTGTTTGCCTATTCCCGATTTAGAGTGAGAAGGAAAGCTCTTGACAGCTTGACAGCTAATCGCTCGCAGTTGTTTTCAACTATTTTTAATGACAATCTATTGTGACAGCCTTGGTACAAGTACAAATTCATTTTAATACACTACATTTATCTTTGTTATTACAGCATGTCGTGTGTAATAACTGGTCGTATATGTAAAACAGACAGTTTTTTCAGAAAGATAATTTTTTGACATATGACTTTTTGCGATCTTATGTAAATGCTTTGATATAAGTGTTAATAATCATCATTACATTAAATTGATTCATTTCAAATAAATTAAAAAACTGTATTTTCATTACTTTAAAAGTGTACGTCTAATACTGAGATAAATTGAATCAATATTATATAATTTTGTTTTAAATATGATGAAGAGGTTTCCAATAAAATTTCTTTGAGCTTATGTGTATTTTTACAATACGATTTGGCTTAAATGTGTATAATATTTTTCTTATAAATAGAAAAATTAAAAAGTTAAATAGTATTTATGTATTAACAAATAAATTGTTAATAGGTACATACATGTTCACACACATAATATTCTATCCTAAATGTGAAAAAAATAAATCATTTGAATGTTTCTAATCCTTTTCCCCTCATTTCTACAATGCGCGACCAATAACAACAAATCTTGAGGGTTAATTTATCGTATCAGGCGGTAGAATTAATAACAGGTCACGGTAATTTTAAATCATATTTATGTAGAATTGGGAGGGTTAATGATTCGCTTTATGAGTGTGGCGGGGTAGATACAGCGGGGCATGTCTTATTTGAATGTCCACTCTAATGAGTGGCGGTCGCGTACGGAGGTTAGGGCATTAGCTAGGGGGTTAAATTGGCCGCGACGCGAAACAGATATTAGAGATAATGAGTCGATCGAATGGTGGGAATTTTTAAGTTAAGTAAGTATGTTGCTAAAGAACTAGATATGCTACGGCATGATATTTAGATAGTTAGTAGGGTAACACGCTTATAAATGAATATTTTATGCTCTTTAGTGGTCGGAATTGATGTTAAACTACAAATATTTAAAATATAAATCTTTATTTTTTTACTCTTGGTTAGAATAATTAGGATTAAGTTATTATTGAGTATTAGAATAGGTACTGCTGTTGTTTTGTTTGTTTTTTAGGACATAATCTTTCCTGTTTCAACTTCGAATGTGTGAAAAAGGGAGCAGCTACGCGAGAACGGCAAGGCTGTTGGAATTTGAGGAGACGCGGAGGCTGCTTCTTCGGCACTCAGAAGAGTAATAATAATTTGCGACTATCAGTAATAAAATCTGGAACTTCTTCCCAGATCTTCCCAGAGTAAGGTTTTTGCCATGGTTTTCCCTTACTCCGTGACCATTGATTTTATATAAGTATATTATATATAATCAGTGTCCTTGGGACAGCTGGGAGGTAACGAAAGTCGTGCCATGGGCGCATTTAATAATAACTCATAGCTGACCGATTTACAGTAGACTCGCGATTATGTGAACTAATCACATTTCACATATTTCATCATTTCATAAAAGTAGTATTCATATGGTCGCGAGGCTACTGTATTATATTTTTGTTATTAAGAATCATAGGGAAATTATTTAGTTAGAGTAGGATCATTTCAATTGTTATGGAACCCATATAGTATTTAAGAATAGGTAGCCTCGTGTAGTACCTTTTTTAGGTGGAGTACGGGTTGGGATGATTTTTAATATTAGTTTTCATAATAAATATAATTGAACTGTATTACATTTTTTATTTTTTAATCAAGTTGCTTGCAAGTTCACACCGGTTAGCAAGCCTGATTGAGGCAATTAATATTTCATTCATTAGACAATTTCTCTTTCTCTGTGACTCCTAAAAGCGGTGACGCCGTGGGAAAAATATCTCTACTTTGAATAACTTACCTACAGAATTTGAATTAATTCCGTTGCTTGATTCTCCATATACCTACTTCTCGTACGTCATCCACCTTGGGACACCCGGTATAACTATAAAGATATACAACAAACGTCTGAGTGTAAATGAGTAAAGGCACACACAAACGGACACTTTGGGTAAGTTCATATATGAATGCAGTTTTAACCTGGAGGTATACGAACGCATGTATGGGTGTATCTAATGAGTAGTAGAACCAGTGGCAGTAAACGACTTGCACATCCAGAAAAGCTCTGGAAACGAGGTCGTTACAATTGTCGGACGCTCTGCGGTGCTCAATTATTGACACTTCAAAGTGTTTCCGAACGCCAACGTTATTTCCCGGCTTTTAAAAAGAACTAACGATGCGTCCCGCAGTCTTGAAAATTCACACACGAGCGATAATTGAAGTGTTTGTCATTACGTTTTAACGAACAATACTATTTATACTTATTTGTTCTCAATATTAATTACGTTAACAGATATGTATGTACTTATATTAGTAATAAGTCTGCATCATACAATAACACGAACTACTTGTATGTTATTAGAAACGAAAGCAATTACAACTTTTTCTGTTCTTTTCGGCAAGGATGAACGTCATTCTTAACGGCGTCCACTATGACAGTAATCCAGTTTACGAGCTAACGTATGATCTCGTCTTGCCAAATTAACCCAGGTCCGTAGAGGATTCGGAAGCCGCCCGTGTACGGAAAATAATTGCTTGGCCGGATTATTTTTCGGAGAAACTGAATTTAAGTCTCTTAACGTTTTATTTTAATTAATGTGCCTACAGTATCCGTGCTTTTATTAGTAGTAACGGATTATACGAAATTAAATTAAAATAGCAATGTCATTATATTCAGAAGTTTAAAGAATATTATTTAATACATTGGATTGCCTAAATTACATATATATCACACCAAACTGGTTTATTATTTTCTTATTTTTAATGAAATAATAAAGTAAAGCTTTTAATAATAACGATACTTTATTGCCCAACAGAAATATTTTTCAGTTGCAGTCCTATACTACACTACCTATAACTACGTAATGCTGTGGTTAGTCAACCCACTTTCCGCTGAGTGTATTTTGAGTTGCATAGTTTTGTTGTCATGGTTACTCCGTTCGTTCCGTATTCAATGTACCGAGAGAATTTTCACAAATTTAGATTTTGTTTGGTTTAAATTTAGTTAAAGAGTTTATTGTAGTTTAATTAATTAAGTGTTAAGTTTTTAAATATTCATTCATTTATGTCTATTGATGCTCATCTTTTCATGCTAATTCTATTAGATTGCCGTGGAGTGTTTACGCTGAGTTATAAGATTTTAAGAGAGATTTTGTAAAAAAACAGTTGTAGAATTTTTCAGAGGTTCCTTGTTCACTATAAGTGAGTAGATGTATTTTGTATATTTTGGTTGCCATTTTAATTCCTTGATATTAAAGATTGATCTGTAAAAATTAGCCATAGAATTCTTTCGTAATAATTGTTAATATTGAAGAGTGCCACTTTATGAATAAATCATTTATTATTGTTCGGGAAGATATTTTTAGTTGTAATCCTATTATATTTAAGAAGTTAATTTTCCGTTTCTCATTGTGCTGATTCATTTTTATTTATAATCATCTCGTTGGCGAGTAGAAGCATTCTGCTGCTTTAGTATTAAGTTATTTTCTTGAAATTGCCACACTAATGTAATATCATTTAATTTAAATCACGGGATGAGTTTTGTATTTTGGATTATCTTCCTGAAAACAAAACTTTCTTTACAGGAAACAGCATTGTCCTAGTTAAATTTAGTCAATGCAGTTTTTATTTTAGGCCAAATTCATTCACATTTTTTCTGCACAAGTTGTATTTAAACCGTTTTAAAATAAATTTGTTTAATTAGCATGGTTAGGTTAAATTCTGTTCTTATTTATTTTAAACCTTTCAATTTCGGTAATTAAGAAAGTAGATTTCATCACTCATTTCTTTTCGTGGTTGAATTCAAGTTTAATTCGCGAGGTAATTGGAGTTAATTGTACTTTTTCCTTGTTAAATCATTTGGCAATTCATTTAATTCATCAGTGCTAACAGTAGTATTTATAGATATAGTAAAATAATAAATAATAAGATAGAAGACTATTCAGAAATTTACAGTACTATGTAAGAACTAAATCCAAAAAATCTTAATAAAATACTATATTTCACAAAGAAAGTAAATTTTTATCTTTGATATTTTTTGCAAAAGATATCTCTTAGTTTTGTGAAGGAACCTTATATGAGAGCAGACTAGTTACAGAAATATTAGTATAGCTATCGAAACGTCAAAATATCACGTATTAGTGTCCTTGGCCAGAGGTAATGTTGCCTAAGAGTGTTGTTTTCTATCACGAAATTGCCGCCGTGTTAATTGTACTGCAATGACCGTAATGCGTGTATGTCGTGGGTGAACAGAAGAAGGTATAGAAACGAAAAAAGATCAACTGGTCAACCGAGGTGTACCACAGAGCAATATCAAGATTGGCACTTCAGACAACTAACTCTACGAACCGTTTTGACTATTACGCGTCAAATCGCTGACCAATGCTTGGAGAAAGAAAGTAGACCGGCCCACTATAGCATACAATTACATCGCCATATTCGAGCCTGGGGACTTTTTCACACCGTCCACGATTAGTGCTTCCATTGACTGCGGACCACGCGGTGAACGTTTGAACTGGTGCAGAGGAACCGCAACATTGCACATGAGAAAAAAAAATAATCATAAATAAAAATACAATTATCGTAAGTAAAAAGTTCAGCTGGATGGAACAAAAGCACAGATTACTTAACATAGTAAAAAAGAGATCCTAAACACGGATACTACAAACAATCTAAGTTACTTACGGTCTGCTTCATACCGGTAACTTATGATAATTAAACTGAAACAAAAAGAATATATGCAGTTGCGGTAAGTAAAATTTGCCTCATGTCAACAGATGTATATGCTATAAGTGAACTATTCTCTAATGGCTATCAACACTTCATTATACCTCAATTAATGCAACCTATTTGGATTACTTGTGAAAAGAAACAGTATCATTAAATGCACGTTCACTGATACTGTAATATAGAAGATAATGGTTTGCTATAAAATATACAATATAACTTACTTAAATTTGTTGTTCAACTTATAGTGCAGGAAACGGGGAATTTAGTGAATATTTAATATAAAATTAAAAAAAACAGTATTATTATAATAGTTTTATTTGGTATAGAAAAAACACAGCGGCACTGATATGAATGAAGATATTGGTTTCACTTTAACAACAGTTTTTTTTTAAACAATTTACAATGTAATGACTCATAAAATATATTCCTTAATAATGAAAAAAAAATGAACAAGCAATATAAAAGATAAGGTAAATGGGGCCCCTCAAACGTTATTGTAGTTATTGAAAATTACTGAAATCTAAACAAACGACAAAGAGAAATATGGCTTTGAAGTTACAACTAATAACAAAGAAATAATATACCTAGGCGGTAAACTTGCGGTTCTGTTGGTATTTGCACTGGGCGTTGTCTTGGCGAGTTGATCCCCTGTCGGCGTACGTGGCGCTTATGTCCGGTGATCGCCTCGAAAACGCTACTTGTCGGGATATCCTAACTGCAGATGGCAATTAGACTGTCGGATCACTAGCGACGGCATTCATACTTTAACTTCAGCACGGGCGCAGATATCATCACAATGATGGGAATTCAAATATCCCACCACTGGTTTAAAACTGCAATCTTGAACCATCCGATTGTGATTAGGCTCGGTACTTTTTCGCCTGGGATTCTTGATACGAATGGACCTTGAATTAACCCACCAGGTATTTTAATATATTTGGTTCAACTGCCTACAATGCCTACTCCTTGGCCACCCTTTTTCGACGACCTTTTACTACGTCCGTCACTTACTTCTGACGCTAGCCCGCGTAGCAGTCGGGGACTATTTTATTACTCCGCCGCATTAGCCAATCAGGAATAGTAAAACAATACGGGGTGGCAGCAAACTCAAATAATCATAGTGTGGCAAGTTGTTACCTATTTAAGAAATACATGAGTTTAATAGCGATCAGCATTGTTGTTACTTCTATAGCCATGTGCTGCAGTAGATACAGTACCAGTAGTCATAAGTAATACTTTACTTACTACAACTAGTCAGGTACGCTGTGTAATAGCCGTTAATAAAAGCACATATTTACAGTAACAACTTGCATCAGGAAACTGAGTTTAGTTGCAGGTATTAAATTAACGAGAATAGTTCCAAGTAAAACTTTATCTATTGTAAATAATTTTTTATCAAGTAAACACTTTACTTAGCCCATTTTTCTCAGTGTAGAACGACACGGCGCTGGCGTGGAGAGCAACCTAATATTGGGTTTGCTGTAGAGAGGCATGTACACAGGACTGTTGACAATAATGCCTATGGTAACGATCATAATTTAACTTTTGTTCGAGGCAGCATGACAGCGTTATGTTGATGATGTCTTGCAAATCACTTTACTACATTATCTAAATAGCCGTCTACACGTCTTTTTTCGGCAAAACAACGCATGTCCCCATATTGCTCGTCGAACTATGGACCAAAGCAGCAGGCGTTGATGTTTTGTCGTGGCCACCTACACCGGAATTTAAACCCCATTGAACCATGTGTGGATACATGGGACGGAAATTTGCACCTTCTCCACGACTCTGCACAATTAAGCCACGAAATTCAACGTGCTTGGAACAAAATGCCACAAGCAGATATCAATCATCTCATTTGGTCGATGCCTAGACGCGTACAGGGTTGTACGGGTTGCTAAATACATTAGTATTATTATTATTTTTTCGTATCACATGTAATAAATTTCTTGCAAATGGTATCCGCTTCTATTTTTTATGCAAAACTATCACATTGGCAAAAAAACAAGTTGAACACATTATCCTTCTAGTATAACACTTCTAATGTCACTGAGCATATTATGTGCACATCCATGGCGTACACCAGCAATTTAGAGGGTGCTCACAAAAAGTCATTTGCATTTAGCTACCAAATAAGTATAAAAACTCGATACTAATTTGATGATTGCATTTATTGCATGTGAGAATTTGTAAACACTCTGCACAAAGTAACTCACGAGTGACGGCCAGGTCGGCGTGTCGCGATTGAGCTGAAAAAAATGGTGCTTGCGAGTATTTTAATAGCCTTAAAATGGTTCAAAAAATAAAAACGATATTTTTTTTGAACGGCGAAAAAACGCGTTTGATCGTGTAAATTCGTATTTTTTTATCAATATAATATATATTGATAAAAAATGTAAAACAACATTTAACTGTAATAAACTGAAAGAATCCCGAAAAGTCAGAGTAATCAGATTGCTGTACGAGTTCATTTTATTTTCGTTAATATATATTATAAAATAATTATTAAATTTAAAATTAATTTTTGCAATTAGATTGTTGCGACACGTGAATGCACATAATTAAAATTCAATAGGAGACATTCAGAATATGAAACACTCGTTAGAAAAATTATGGCATAAATGAATTAATGGAGAAAATAGATAAAAACGGAAAATACTTGATATTACATTACATACGTAATTTTTATAATATGATAATTTACATATTATTGCACTGTAATTGTGATTTTGTTTTTTATTGATTTTTAATTTACGTGCTTCACGTGTCGCAAAAAATTTAATTTAAATGGTGAAAATTAAATTAAGTTATTTTTTTATATCATAACAAAGAAAAATTAATACACAACAACTCGAACTCCAAACTTTGCCCTAAGGATCGAGCGCGCTATCCACTAGACCAGGCAGACGACCACGAGACTAAAAATGGAGGATTATTCCAGCTAAATGTTGCTCGTTTTACATTTTTTTATCAATATGACAATGTAAATTGAATTTAACACAAATGAACGTGTTTTTCGCTGTTTAAAAAACTATCGTTTTATTTTTTTTACTAATCGTTTTTTGGCTTTCAAGAACCACCTCAATTTTTTTCAGCTCGATCAGCGATATGGTGACCTAGCCGTCCCTTGTCAGTACCTTCATCTAAGGCAGCGTACATCTCCACAGGGGTTAGAATGAAAAAGTTATAAAAGACAATTCTTTCGTATGTTACTTATATCCTTTTATTCTAAATTTTCAATTGCGATTTTTGTTTCCCGAATGTTGGATTTGCAAGCACAAGTTCCTAAATGCTATCATTACCTACACGCTTATCCTCACATTACAAAATCGCAAATCCATGCATTCCATAGCCGTAAGGAAAACTTATTTAATAGTTAAAAATATTGAAAAGTTAATATCGATTGATTTATTTAAAAAAATGTCACCATATACCAAAACCAAGCTTTGAATGATCACGTAAATAAAAATCTCATGATTTAAAACATCAATTTCTTGTATTTGAGCAATGTGTCAATCATTTTCTTTAGTAGTTCCTCCTCTTTTTTGCAAACTACTTTCTATGAAGCCTCATTAAAAACATAAGCCCTGTTCAATCGATTTTCTGTCGGGTAGATCGTAGCCAAGTTTTCACTCTGCGAAAAGTAATGAATGATCCCCGATCGTACTTGTTGAATGAGGTTGTGATAATGTTATGAGAAGTGCTTTTTTTCGTATTCGGAAAAAAAAGCGCTATTATCTACTACACATTGAAACTTAATGATACCGGCAAATGGCAATAGCATTCTTGCGGTTTTATCAAATTATTGTTTCATTTTTGTTCTATTCCTGTGTCTCCTAGGTCTTAACAGAATCGCATCTGGTTAATTATACGGTTATCGAAGTGATATGCATGATGTATGGGATTTGCTTTACGTGTGTAACTTACAACATTGCACTTCGTTGCATTTAGTCTGGCTTGTCATCCACACACCAATCTGCAGTGAATCAAGCTGACGTTCTAGGTATATTCAGTCATACAATCGCGTTTACAACAGAAAGAAGTTTTAAGTCATCGGCAAATAGTATTTGGAATAGCACAGGTGATTAGACACGTTATTAATATAAAAAATAAGAAAAATGCAGTGGACTAAGTATCGCTTCCCTTGAACACTGAAAAGTAGGATAAAAATTGTGCAGATTCGTGACCCATATGTGTTATGTAATCTTGTGTATAAAATGAAAAAAATCTGTAACTGCGTTGAGAAACCAAAGGTTTCAGTTTCAAAGAAGAATAAAGTGATTTATTCGATCAAATGATTTGCTAAGATCAGTATAAATAATACGTACTACTTGTTATTCTTGTCCATATTATCAGGGATGAATCTGCGTAACGATGACCAGGTTAGTCACAGTGGGACGATTGTTATACCATATATATAATACTATATATTGCGGGTATGTGCTCAAAAATTCCGAAATCAAAGGAGACAGCTATATCGATATGCACAACGTTCTGGCTGCATTATGCGCATGCGCGAACTTAAATAAACATGCATCTTTCTCGCACATGTTGGTCAGTTGTTTACATTCACATGTTTCTCGTTGACAACTGTGCGTATGTTAACGCTGATCGTTGTGTATGGTGATATTGTGGTTATATCCATTGCTGTTGATTTTATATTATGTCATGAATTAGAATTGAAGTCTGTATAAATATTTAGTTTTTGGAACATAAGATGGTAAGATATTGCTATTTGTGTGGCCATCAACAAACAAAGGAAAACGTGAAGGCTTCTACGCATAGGTAAAGCAAATAGTTATAAAATGAATATATTGTAGTAACAATAAACTTACATTTTCTTCAGATTTCCTAAAGACGACAACAGACGATCTGCCTGGGAAAAATGTTTGGATTGTAAATGAAGATGATGTAACAACTTTATTGATTTGTTCGGCTGATTTTCTTCCGGAGGATTTTATAGAACCAAATGCAAAAATACTTGGGCGAAAAAGTCTCTATCTAAAATCCACAGCCATACCTTCAATTTCTACAGTAATAGAAAAAAGTACATCTACATCGAGAACTGATATACTATACTTAAAGAAACAGTAAAATATCTTTTTAATATATCCATTCTATTTCGATGTATTGAATGTATATTTTCTTGGTAGTGGCTATCAATCATGACGAGATTTTAGTAATAGATGATAGAAGTACCCAGTTCCTACTGTGAAACAATGGATATGTAAGCAGGTAATACTGGATTTCTTGAAACTTGAAACATACAACCGACTACCACAAGTCGTACACTACTTCATATGAACCTGCATGAATATGCCGCCGCCTTTCTCTCATCATCCCGTGATAGCAAAAGATAGCGATGGTTACACGGATATTCACACCTTCGGAAGATGTTCTATAAAAGCATTTATATGGAATAGAATTCTCAGTTTTAATACCCCTAAACTGAATTTACATATTTTGAGTCAAGGGATTTTTAATAATCATTGCATGCAATTATGTAAATTAATTATTGAATGCTACATATCTATTCGATTGTATCATGAGGGAAAAATATCATCAAAGGATGAGAACATACATCAGAAATATAACAAATTGGTTCTTTTCCAAAATCAATAAATGTAAAAGTGGTTTTTTTATTCACCTTTCCCAACTACTTTGCTAGCTTTTAAAAAGAATCCTTTTTTATCAGTGTAATACCTATTGTGTTTTGTAAACAATGTAAATTGATTGAATTTGTTATGGTATAGTTTGAAATAAATATTCTCATATCAACATCAATGTATTATTTACCAGTATTTATTACGAATTCATCTATCCACTTTTGTTGTATATTTACAGAATTAGTACATCTCTTATCGCTATTTATAGAGGCATAAAGGTTTAAATTTCGTTGCATATATCACTATAAAAAAAGATTCTCTTAACAAATGAGGAAAAATTTGTACTCTTCTTCCAACGAATATCACAATCATTTGATTATTGAAATCATTCGATTATGCCCATCACTACCAAATTGCTTCGTTCGCACTTGTGCAAAACAATCGTAGAACCATGTCAGACAAAGAAACTCATTTTCCATCTCCCTTCATCGGCGAAAATTTTTATCATTGGTTTTCTACGAGATACGCAATATAGTAGTATTATATATATGGTTTATACATCCATGTTGATAGTCGGATATGTATTGGTTTAACTTGAAGATAAATAGACGAATGCGCTGAGAAAAAAGGTTGTAATAAAATGTTTATTAAGAAATATGTCTTAACACCAAATAAAATTAATATTTGGAATGACAGTATTACATTTTTGGAATAACAATATTTTTATATTAAAACTTTTAACAATTTTTTTTTTATTTTTGGTATAAAGCTGTAGTATTAAATTCTAGAAAGTAAATATTACTGAATGGTACCAGGTGGATAGCGAGGTTTCTATTGGTGCGTTTTTTTGCGTGTTATTTACTTCATTTGGAGTAAACTGCACATGAGCGATCGGTGGATTAATTCTTGCTAGGGATGGTACGACCTGCTCCTTATGCGGAGCGGGTGCACTAGCTGCGACTCCGGCTTTGAACCTGGTGCAAGAAATCAAGTTCACATGTCTACAGGTCCTCTTGTAAACTATACTCTTTTTTTATTGCACTGGCACCATAAATGCAGAAGCAAATGTAGCGAAGTAGAAAGACTGATATATTTGAATATTTCTAATTTATAGCAATTTAATAGCAAGATAGCTATTTAGTTGTTATTTGCAGTTTGTATAGTATTTTTTTGTTTAAATAACACAAAAAACTTGCCGGAAGTTTCTTTACATTTTATTGAAATAAGTTTATATCTGTGAAAATAAAATATTTTCTCACAATTACATTAGTTTCATTGGATACACAACAAACTTCAATTTAACTAAAGTTTATACTATCAGATTTTAATGATATCCGTATATTTCGTTTCGTATTAATTGTACGATTCTATTTATTATATTGTAATACATACTGCTGTGTATTAAATGCAACAAATAAAAAAAATGCTAAAGTGATTTTAAAATGAAAAAAAAAAAAATATTAGCTAGCTCAACGGAAAAGATATTTAATGAACAAAAGAACTATTAATCTCAGAGTTACCCTCGCGAATTAAAACTTTAATCTAACCACGAAAAGTAAATTGTGAGTAATTGAAATCAGACTTTATTAATTACACGAAAAATTGATAGGTTTAATATAAAATAAAAGAACAGAATTTTTAACCCATTGACGCCATTAAACAACAAATTTATTTCAACAAAACGGGCTAAATTACAATTGTGCAGAAAAAAACCCTGAACTGAAGGTTCTGGCCTAAAATAAAAACTGCACTAGACTCTAATTTAAAATAGGACAATGCTATTTCCTATGCAAAGCAAAAAAAAATTAATTTGTTCAGGAAGACTATCCAATATACAAAAACCTTTGAATTTCCATCCACGTGGTTTCACAAATTAAAATAATCTAAGCGTGGACAAATGCTAGAAACTTACAAAAATGAAAAAGCTAAATGAAAGAAAAATGTTTCTCCTCACCCATACGAGGTGATAGGAAAAATTAAAAATGATACAGCAAAATAGATTAACAGAAAAATTAACTCTTTAAATATAAATGAGCAAATAAACTAAAATAAATCTTCCTAAACAAAAAATAATAATTGATCTTATATCTACCAAGTGTACACTTTAATACATTAACAATTATTACAATAATGATTCTTGATTAACTATATTAAAGACAAAAAATATTAAATTTTACAGTACAAAATGAATAACAAAATAGCAATAAATATTTACAAAATACGTCTACTTACATCAATAGTCGAACAAGGATGTCCTTCACAAAACCGTACAATTCTTTTTCCTACAAAAATCCCTCTCTCAAAATTCGTACAACGCCGACATAGAACATTACAATGACAATATTAGATATAATACGCATAAAATCAGCACAAGCAAACAATAGACATTTGAATGACTGGAATAATTCAAAAAATCTTAATACTACATAAATTAAAATCATACAATAAACTCTTAAATTAAACTTATACAAAACAAAACAAAATTGTGGAAATTCTCGGTAAATTGAAAATCAGCTCTACGGGCAAAGAAAACACAACGACCAAAATATGCAACTTAAAATACACCTCAGCGATAAAAGGGTTGTATGGCTCACAGAGTCCAAAACCACAGCAATACGAAAAATTGTAAATTTATTGTTGACAAGTCAATTAACTTTGTTATTTCAAGCAGGCTGAATGAATTAACACAACGTTCTTCAAACAAAAAAACTGCCAAAATAAAATTCCTAAATCTGAAATTTTTAAAACGATTTTCTATTCATACCTATATCACAGTATAGAAAGATAACAGTAGAGACAGATTGGCTTCCCGCTCTCGTCCGTTTTTCGAATCGTAGTAAAATGAGCGTGGCCGGTCATAAATAAATCGTATTGCGCAGCACGTGAATCGTGTACGATCGTGCATTTCATTCAAGAAAATTTTGGCGGGGTGCTAGTGTTTATAGCAGCACGTATGTATATATATGTATCAATCACGATAAATTAAATACCACGTTTAGGCACTTATGTTATGTCGCTATGATGTTCACCCCCATTTTATTTTTAAATTTCGTTTGTTCTCTTGATCTCTTATTTGTGATTTTTGGTTTACGTGTACGGTGTATTAGCCACACATTTTATAATTATTTTTTTCATGGACAGTTTTACATACGTTTTTTGTGTTCAGTTTTAAGTGATCATTCATAAGTATATTAATATAATCAATTGTACACTAAATGTCAAAAATACTTACAACTATGGGACTAATAACACCACATACTATGAAAAGGTGCTTTAAAGTATGAAGTGCATTTCAATGTTTACGGTAAAAAGTACCCGAGAGATCAACATTTAATTTTTTGTTTTTATTAAAGGTTGTAATGTAAGCAATACATCATAGCAATCATTGGTGATGCTTGATGATGGAACCAGAGGAATTTGGATCAACTACCTGCATTGGTTACAATCGTTGGCATACTCCCAACTGCAAGAATAGTGCGAGAAATAATTACAATTTAAGTTTTTTCGCAAAATTCGTTGTGATACGTTTGTGGATATTTGATATGGAAATGTTTAAATGTTTACAATTGTGATGTTTGTGAAGGGTTTTCCCAGCAACACGATCAGTTAGACGATTCAACGTTATTTTGCCATTTAAAGGCATGTGAACATGCGAATAAGCAGAAATTTGGAAAATTAAAAACACCTTTCTTTTATGTTATAATATTAGAGAAAATATTTTTTTAATACTTTTGAATTAGTGTCACCACAACTGAAGTGTTTGGAAAAATTCATAGCACAGTTCAGTTCTATTAATTTTGAACATCCATGTCAAGAATGCGATTATTTTACACATTGAAGTTTCTGATTTCAAAGATGTTGGGTTTCAGGGTACACATTAAATAGAAGCACGTGTGAAATCGGCAGAAAAAGTTTGACAAAATGGAGTGACAAAGCCATATATAACTTCATAAAGTTGTCAATTATACATATCAATATGTAAATAACTTTCGACTTGCTACCTTTCGTTGCTAGAATAAATTGTTGACTAGTACATTGGTATGTAAACTCTAATGAAAACTTTCTGTTTGTAATATTTTTCATTGTCTATATTGTAGGCATAGCAAATATAAACTATTCACTACTTATGTCTTTCAATATTAACCTGTTTACTCTTACCTGGAAATTAACTGGCAAAAGCCCAATCAAAAATGTCCAGTATATCGTGTATGCATTGCTGTTATAATGAAAGCTTTCTAATCCAGACAATGCATATTTTTTTCTGAGAAGCCAGACTTAATAAAATTCACATTATTTTGTAAAAATATTGGAGAACGACGTTTCCATATGATAGGTAATTTCTTTTAGTTAATTATATAATTAAATTACAGCAATAGAGAATTTAACAGATTGGTATTTTTCAATAGATTAAGTGCTATCAACTAGGTATATCACTAACGGCCGTTTTCATAATCATACGTCTAAAGTCACTTTAACTAAAGTCACTTTAAGACTTTAAATATAATTTAAAGTTATTGCTTTTCATAAAACATTATTCGATATACTTTAATAAAAGTCTGTTTGTCATATTTTAAAGTAAAGTTGGTATTAAAACACACTGACATAAATTAGCAATTTATTAAAATTAATTGTCATTTTGAATTGTCGAGATCTAGTCGAGATAATGAGTACAGATTCATTGCTTATGTCTTCGAGCAGTGACTCTGAAGATAATATAATAATTATACGCCAGCCAAAAATATACAAAGAAAGAGTCGTTGATTTTGATAATTGGAATGATTTGGAATTTTATCAAAGATTTCGTTTAAGTAAAGCGCTTGTATTAGAGCTAGTAGAACATCTAAGAGAAAGAATTAGTTCTCGTACAAATAGGTAGGTGAATATCTGTTGATTTACTCTGTTGCAAGATAATGTTTTTTTAAACGTAGAGGTGGGGCGATAAAAGCTGAAACAATGGTATTATTGACATTGCGATTTATGCAACGGGCAATATTATCATGTCCGTTGCTGATTTTGTTGGTGTATCTGTGGCATCGGCGTCGAGAATAATTAAGAAGGTAAGCAATGAAGTAGCTCTCTTAAAAAATGGGTATATTAAAATGCCGCAAACCAGAAGAGAACTTGACGAAATTACACTGCAGTTTTTTAATATTGCACACTTTCCCAGATGTTGTGGTGCTATTGATTGCACACACATTCGCATATTATCCCAGGTATGAAATATTATACAACATATAAAACCATGCATACTACGTATAAACATGAATGGTAATTTAGGTGGTGATGATGCTGAAATATACCGCAATAGGAAAGGGTACTTTTCATTAAATGTTCAAACAGTGTCGGATGCGAAATTGAACATACGCAATATTGTTGCGAGATGGCCAGGTAGTTGTCATGACCAAACTATTTTTAATAATTCCAATTTAAAAGGAGAATTTGAAAATGGTAACTATCAGACATATAAATTAATAGGAGATAGTGGATATGCTTCCAGACATTATCTTCTAACGCCGCTACAAAACCCACAAAATGAACCCCAAAGGTTATACAATGAAGCCCTTATTAGAACTAGAAATGTAGTGGAGCGACAATATGGCGTATGGAAGAGACGATTTCCAATTTTGTCACTAGGTATTTATTCTGCTTGATATAAGTATGCAGATACTGGAAAATAAAAATCCGTTTTAGGCATAAAACTTGATCTGAATACTGCAATGTCTGTGATTGTTGCCACTGCGGTGTTGCATAACATGGCTATTGCTATGAACGACATATTTGAAGATGAAAACCTAATTATAGAAGATAATGATGATAATGAGAACATTAATGATGATATTGAGGCAATAAATGGTCAGGATTTCCGAAATATATTTATTAATGAAAATTTTAATTTATAAATAATTATTTAACAATAAAATACCTTTTGAAACACAATGACAACTTTATATTGAAAAAAAAACATTAATTTTAGTAAAATTATTAATTTGTAATTCAAGCAATTGTAACTGCTTCTTATGTATTTCTTCTTTTCGTCGATCTTCGTTCCTTAAATTATTTATTTTGTGTTCTATGTACTCCCGCTTTAAATTATAAAGAGTATGGACCTCCTGCAATCGTTGTGTGGGTTTGACTCTTAACTTCTTTGATTTTTTCTGTTGTAGCATTTTTGGAGTGTAGTTACTCCAAGAGGTATTTTCCTGTGCTTTTAATTCTTCTAGAAAATATGTTTAGAAATAAAATACAATTATATGTACTTAATAAAAATGTACCTTGAACCAAAACGACAGGCGTTTCCTCAATGTCTGCTGCAGACCTTATTTGCTGCCCTTGCGCAAAATCTATCAGCAAATACAGAAAGTATAGAAGTAAAGTTAATAAATGTATATTAAATATAAAACTTTACCTTCAGTTATTTTATTGAAAATAGTACATGAAGGAACAAGACGATTCGACCCGGAGGTTTCGCCGCGGTCGTTTTCAGGCGGGAGTTTCGAGAATGATGGCGATATATTTCAGTATCTATACAAGGTATCAACAGTAATTAGTGCAATATGCTAGTAAAGAATAAAACTAGCTTGTGCCAGAATGTGAGTTGATATTTGGATGTCTCCATCGTCTGTTGGATTGTTTAGATCCGACATTTCGACAATCCCAGTGAAAATGTATTCATCTCTTGGATATAAGTTGCCTATGTAATCAGGACTGATGACGCCAGTAGACACACTGCCGAAACGTCGGATTTAAATAATCCAACACACGATGAAAACAACCGTAAACACCAACTCATGTTCTAGTAACCCATCGTCAACAATTTCATGTCAAGTCACCTTGTTGTACTTCATTTTCGTTGGAAATTCTAAAATTTAAGGCATCATCGTCAAATGGATTTACATGCCCCACAACAGTCGTCTTGTTAAGAATTTCTACTACTTTATTCAGCACAACACTTTCTTTTACTTGGGGAAATCCACCTCCTGTTTTATATAGGTTTTGCCTATTCTCTGCAGCATATTTCCTGGCAGCAGTTTTTAAATTATCATACTTGCTTTTTATTTGTTGAATATTTCTTTGCCGATTTTGGCTGTTGAATTCCTTTAATACCTCTTGCCATGCCTGTTCCTATAACAAATCATCAAAATACAAACTTAAACGTATGAAAAATAATCGTAAGGTGGCAATCGTATAGTAGTTATCTATTACTTACCTTTTGCTGTGGAGTTGTTGTATTTGTATTTTTGCACTCTATTGTGGGTTTATATTTAAAAATTATATTCACCAGAGAGAGTTCTTCTTCCCTAGTAAAATTCGTCCCTCTGTTCCTTGCACACTGCATTTTTTGCTAAATTTAATGCAATAACACAGTTGCATAAATTGTGTTTTTTGTGAAATGTCAATTGTCACTGTGGTGACATTACTTTAAAGCTACTTTAAAGCATCAACAAGGCGACTTTAATTTAAAGTTGCGATAAAGTGCTAAAGACAATTATGAAATGCATTCTCATTTTAAAGCGCACTTTAGAATTTAAAGTGCATTTAAAGTTGATTATGAAAACGGCCGTTAATTTCAAATCAAAAATGCCACTATAAATAAAGTGGCATATTTTATGCAATTTTATAATTTTGAATATATAGGAAATTTTGCGATCAGGTAAATAAATTCACTTCTACACTTTTATAATGTTTACTTACAGTTGCGTTATTATTATAGGTTATAGTATCAATAATAACGAAATGTCAATTTATTAAAACATTTCTACAAAAAAAAATTGGTTATATGCACATTGCATGTTTATAATTCACAGCTAATATTCTTACAGCGACTCTTTCTCTTGCAGCTACTAAATTTCGACCAATTCAATAATAAATATATGATATAACTTTGACATAACCTCCGCTATAAAGCATAGAGATCAAATTTTTAAATGTTCCTACATTTTTCCGGTAGACGCATAGGATGCGCGTGGCCGTGCACTCCGTAGCATCAATGTGATCAAGGTCATTAAAATAGGACGAAGAATTTCATTCATAAAAAGGGTTCTGTCATTACTAATATATTTCTATAACTGTGCCTATATCAACAGGTTAAGGTTTAGAACGAATGTGGTGCGGGAGCGAGTGCACTGTGGTGCACTGGTGCAATAGCTTCGGCTCCGGTACTCTGGCTCCATCTAGTTCAATCGAGTCCGAAGTTGCATTCAATTCCCTGCACTCGCACCCGTTGTATTAGCAAACCCACAAACCCGCCTTTTACGAAAAGCGAACTTGTGCACCAACTCCGATAAGCGAACCAGCTCCGAAAGAACAGGTCCGATCCGGAGCAGCCATCCCTAGTTCTTGCCCAGAATTGATTTGGTTAGTGCATTTGTGAGGTCTTATTGCGTGTATGTTCCATATTTAGCTTTTCTATTTTGATTTGTATTCATTTCAAAAACATAACTGTTAGGTTAAGGTATGGATGTACCACAATTGTTAAGGGATTGGGGGCTTCGAGGGATTAAAGTATTTGATTAGTACCTATATCTTGTTTCAATTAGTACATTACTTTTATTGCAAGTTTCGTTTAGGAAACATGCTTAGGTATATTTTTAGATATATCTACTGATATTTATATATTTTTTCCTAAGTAAAATTTTGTTCTAGTCTTGTCAATTCAGAAGGCTTGTGATATCAATTATCTCTTCATTGGTTACAATAATTTTTATTGTAGTATGAAGAAATGAATTTTGAGTATGCCTATGGTTTTTTATAAACCTATTAGCTGATGTTGATAAAACAAAGTATTAGTGTTATGAAATATCTAATGTTTTTAATAGGTTTATTATACATTCACTTTCAATGTGCCATGTGATCATTAGAATGTTACCGTCCAGATACAATCCTCCAATCTGTATTTTATGACCCGCAGGTACATTTTGACATGATCAGGCTGCATCTAAAATTAATTGAAAGTGTGATATAATAAGATATATTGTTGGCCGATATATGTATATTATAATAAAGAGCTGTTAATGGCATTTCCCTCACCATATAAAAAAAAAAACGTAAATTTGTACATATTGCTGTAGTCTGGCACCCCAGGTTTCGGAAATTTAAATGTGTATTTTTATTTATTCCAAATCAGCCTTGTCAAAACAATGTTAGAGTTTCCACTATTCTTATTGTTGTAAATTTTGTTAAGAATTTTGATTTAATTGTTAGTATCATTTTATTTGGCCAGTTGTGTATAGTTAATTTCTTTTATTTGTACATTTTGCGTACTCCTGTATATAGTTTATTTGCTAGTTTTTTCTTTGCGTTGCGCTGTGCGTTCATCGCACGAAATTGTAAATTTGTTATATATATGAGAATGTTTACCTTAGAGGGCCGAGGAGTTATCAGATAGACGAGCCCGTGTTTAGTCGTGTTTTGTTGTCTTGGTTACCGTTTATGGTAATCCTTTTTCAGTTTAAGATGTAGTTCGTTGTTTGAAGTTTTTAAAAATCGTCTATCTTGTAATTCTTTTGTTAAATTGTATTAGATAGGTGTGCACATACATGTAAGGCTTTTTAATTATATTCGTTTTAGAAGTAATCGCGTTTAGAGTTTTTTTTAGTAGTATCAAATTAATTTTATTTTTTATCACCTCGGGGTAGGTGAAGTGAAGCTGTGAGCTTGGTTTAAATTTCATTTTTAATTTTGGTTGTTTCTTTACGTTATTTGAATTAAATTTTTAGTTTGCTTTGAATTTTTGAGACCACGTGGATATTTTTTGTGGTATATGAAATTCCTTCTAGAACGAAATCTTCCATTTTGTTTGCTAAAGGATTTGCATTGTCCTTTTTAAATTGTAGAATCTTATGCAGGTTTGTTTTATGCCACAATCTTATATTCAAGGTTTTCATTTTCCCTGTAATTTGTATGTTTTTTTTTTTTTTTCTTTTACAATAAATCTAATGATTGTAAATATCATTTTAAAAATCACTAGTTCTTTTATTTTTGAATCAGCCATTTCGATTTTTGGGGATTTTAAAGAAAGTAATTTTGCACGCCCACTATTAATTTTTAAAAAATTTACTCTGAGATTTAAGAATCTCTGGCGCCCTTTTAAATTCATTTTTGCTGAGCTAGCTAAATTAATTTTGTCATTTTTAATTTCTCTTTACTTATATGCTTGGACCATCAGTTCACAGCAATATGTAGGTGCACATAAGTTTAGTTAAAGAGTTTATTGTATCATTTTAATTTTTTTAATTAATCCATTCATTCAATTGTCTATTGTTCGCTTGTGCTGATTTAATGCGTTTTCTATTGAATATTGTCGTAGTGTTATACGTCTGGGTTGTACGATTTTGAGAGAGGAATTTTTGTAAGAAAAACAATTGTAGAATTTTGTTATGGACTTCCTTGTTCGACTATTGACGTGAGTAGACGTATTTTTTAAATCTTGGTTGCCATTTTGTAATTCATTTAATATTGAAATTTAAATCTGTAATTTTCTTTTATTTAGTCTACCAAGGAACTTTTATTATAATAATTGTCGGTATATTAATGTGTGCACTTTATAGATATAAGATCAATTATTATTTTTGGTTTAGGAAGATATATTTTAGTTTTTTCCCTCGTTTTGTCTGAAGAGTTTAATTTGTGAAACCACGTGGATAGAAATTCAAAGGTTGTGTATTTTGGACAATCTTCCTGAACAAACAAAACTTTTGCTTTGCATAGGAAATAGCATTGTCCTATTTTAATTTAGAGTCAAGTGCAGCTTTTATTTTAGGCCAGAACATTCAGTTCAAGGTTTTTTCTGCACAATCTGTAATTTAACCCGTTGTTGAAATAAATTGATTGTTAATTAGCGTCATTGGGTTGAAAATTCTGTTCTTTTATTTTATTTTAAACCTTTTCAATTTTTCGGGTAATTAAGAAAGTCGGATTTCTTTCACTCACAATTTACTTTTCGTGGTTGGATACAAGTTATAATTCGCGAGGGTAACTCTGAGGTTAATAGTTCTTCTGCGGTTATTTAAATCTTTTCCGTTGAGCTAGCTAATATTTTTTTATTTTTCATTTATTTTCAATCAGTATACCGCAGTACCTAGTTTGACGCTTGCCACGTTGAAACTCCTTTTATTACATAAAAAAATATTCAACGATAAATATCATAATACATAATTTATTCAGACCGCTCCGCAACTCTCGTTAAAAATTTATTGTCAATTTTTAACATTGCGTGGGCTCTCTATATATACATACTCCTAGCTCGAATGTTTTAAGTTACCAAAAATTATGGTGGGAAATTTGAATTTTGCTAATAGCAATATATTTCTTAATTACCCACAGCTGTAATACTCAAGTGCTTCCATATCAAGTAGTTCGCTTGGTCTATTGCCTATTTTTGTACGTCCCTTGCCCCGCTGCTTTTTAACTCCCCTCGTTGAGAAACTGCAGTGGCGCCGCTCTAGATTACGCCAGCGGAACTACACATCTTTGACCATATGTATATTACTATAATATTTGGTATCACCAACACAGACGAGATAACATATATATGGTCAAAGAAATGTTCCATTGGCGAAATTTAGATGGCACACAAGTATTCTCCTATTGAAATATATTACCACAACAAATGCATAAGAATAGGAAATGCTGGTGGTGTCATAAATATTTCACCAATAGAATAATTCTGACCCCATGTATACTAGTATCACAGCATATTTGGTGAGTCAACGGGCAGATACAGCGCCATCTGTCTAAAAGTGGCGCCACCAAAATAAATATAACATCTGATTTAATTTGTTCCAAGATAGAATTCTAATTTAGTAAACACTACCGTTTTGGACATTTTTAGACATTCTAGATAAACTCAAGTACACGTCGATGTTAAATTTTAAAAATCCGAAATCTCTATAGTCAATTTTTGGATAATGGCTAAGGTTTAACGTATACAAACATCTATTTTTGTCTGCGGCATGGATTTTGCTTTTAAGTGCTGTATATAAAAATTGTTGTCCGACTACGTTCGACTTTTCTTTCACTCCTCTTCACAATTCTTTTAAATACTTACATTTTCAAATATTGCGCGATTTAGGATTTCTATCTTCTGTGATATAAGCTAGATTAGATAATCTAATCTAATCTAATCTAACAAAAGCTATACAGAGTGTTTCGCGAGAAAATGGCAAAATTTTAAGGACATGTCTAGGAAGCCAAATTAAGTAATATAAGATCATATGTTCTAGTTCGATTTTTATTTGTTGGAGGTATTTTAATTAATGGTAATTTGAAAAATTAAAAAAAAAATTACACAATTTATTAGAAATAATAAACAATTATTAGTTATTTTGATATTGGTACTTGATATCAGGGGCGACCCCTCGTTAAGAGCCACGCGCATTCAAAGGATTTCGATCAGCTGGGTGCAATTTTACTTGTATTGCGCGTATAATAAAGAGAATAGAGCATGCGCAATTTTTATTGCACGTAATAAAAAATTGAGAATTGTAAAGCGGTCTTAAAGCGACCTTAAGGAATTTCTTAATACAGCACAGCACGGCAACGTAATTAAATCCAGACTAGATTAGGTAGTTGCAAGTTATACCATATGAATACCGAGTGATCGATGGCTAAAGTAAATAACAGAATAAAGGCATACCTATTGCCTACAATCGTCCTGAAAGTTAATATCCTTTACAATACGCGACAACATACGGCGATCTTTTCGGTTGGGGATTTATTTCGCAAAATTTGACTTTTGTAGTTTCCTCCAAAGGTTAAATAAAAAAAAATAATTCTTAGAATCTACATATACGCACGGGACATGTATCTTTCTCTATGGCTTATTTTTCTTGATATTATTTTTTGAGTCGAGTGTACACGCTGATTTCATGGATGTAACGCAATTCCTCAACGAAGCTTTATTTACGTATTTTCTTTTTTCTTACAACGTTATTGCTAACATAAGATAAAATAGAGCATTTTCCATCTCTTTCTATTTCTAATTTACTTAAATGGAATAGTTCTCTACTTCCTTTTCCTCCAAAACTTTCTTTCGCTGCCTTCTCTTTTATACGTCAGATAAAATAACAATCATGGTTGTCCCAACAATTTAGAGTGGTGTCATGGTGTGCAATTATGCAATAGGAGTGATGAGTGATGTATAAATCATTTAGCAAACTGTGCCCATATTTAATCCAATAATGACGTATTTTCCAACCTCATGCAGATTAAAAATAGCTACTTATATTACTATTTTGATTGCGAGTAAACAAATTAACAACTGATGAGGAACATGTCTCCCTGACAGTAGTAAATTTTGAATATGCGCGCGAAATCCCCATCTTTTTTGAGTACTTTTTAGCATTTAGCCAATAGAAGTAAATTAGCGAATTGAAGATCACAAATTTTCTCCCCCGATAAATCAAAGGTACCGACACTGAGTGACCATTCTTGTGGAGATGTTGCTTGGCGTTATTGTTCCCTGATATGCCTTTATTGCCTACACGAATCCGTTGCACGCGTGTGCAAAGCATTACATTATGTAGGTATTTGTTTTCTTGATTACCAAACTTTTCAATTATAGGTGGATACACTACCCAACAGAATTAATGTCGTCTTCGACGCAGTAGTTATCAAACTACTCACCATGTCAACATGCTGGTTTCGGTTTCTGTAGATAATAGGTTTATTGGGGATACCTAGTTACAAAACACCTGGCAATTAATGCAAATCAGGTAGGAGAAGAGTCCCATTTGACGGTATATATGTATATTATTGCAATTTGAATATGCTTTATACTTGAAATAGGTACTTTTTTCACAGCTGGATGTGATTGGCAGTTTTGAATATGTAGGTTCAGCAATAAAATTTAGTTGTATTAATTACTTACTTTTTCACTACCAGCAGAGTAAAGTAAAGCAACGCATTGGTAAAATTCGAGTTTGGATGAATAATAAAAGCAATTCTTGTAGTATGTACCGTGAATCGAACCGCAGTAACCGTGGTTGCGGTGACCTCCGTTTTTGCGTACCGTAAATCACCTGTTCCTGAAAATTTGTAATTCACGGAACTCGGTTACTGAAAATGGTGAGTTGCTGTTGCAACCGCAGTTACCAGAATTAGAAGTTGGTTTGTTGTGGTAAGTATCGTTATTACAGGTATCTACAGGCACCTAATTTGTTATGGTTATGTTGTGTTGTTTATTCTGTTCCGTGAATAACCGTATTTTCAGGGAACCTGTAACTACCAGATATTAACCGAAACCACGGTAGCGGTTACTTCAAATCATTCGCGGTACATAGCCTTGGAATGATTATTTATTACAATTAGCGATGAGCAAGATAGAAGAAGTGAACACTTTTTTACGACGATCAGACATAATTTTTGTCGACTCTTGGAATATCAGTAGACAACATAACCTCCACTCATGAGACGAATAAACACGAGTGTATGTAGTCGTTGTAAGAAGATATTCGCTTCTCCTTTCTTGCCCATTGCTAATTTCAATAAGCATCCAACTCAGCCTTCCGCTGTAGCAAAAACCACTGAAGAAAAACCTCTTTGGTCATCTAGCCACCAGTCTCATGCACTATTGAAAATGCAGCAGGTGGGAGACCTGTTTCAAATGCGTATTTCATACGCTTTCTGGGGAAGATTAACATTAGTGGAATATAAATTCCAGCATCTGAGAATACATATTTCGACAGCTACAGTTTCTCCCGATGACGCTGCTCGTACCTGTCTTCGTCCAGTTTTTGATATTATTTTGGAAAATCCCTTTGGCTTTACAGACACCCATGTCTCGTCACAATTACAAATCATGTCAGTGGTTAGGAGATGAGTATCAACCACTTTGGCCAAAAGGTGATAAAACTGTTGAACGACAACTTTATTCCACGGGCCGCCGAAGTTGCCTTAAGTTCTCTTAGACTTTGAACTCAATGACAAGTCAAAAACCTTGCACCCGATCAAGTCCAGCCGTCTCATCTTTAATGGATAAAGAAGGTTGTTACGGTCAGCTGATTGAAAAGCTAGTCTACGAATCTCTTTGGTTGTTAGATCAAGTATAGTATAGTATTTTATGTAAGTAATCGACTAATTCTTCCTCCTGAATTTTACTAAAAGCACTAGTAAATCATAGTTTTGAGATTTTCCGCGAGAGATCGTCACTCTTTGTATTTACATTTGGTGGTACCGTATTTTACCCCACTACCCTGTTTTAAATCATGTTCCCCCTAATTGTGTATTCAAACCAGAGAGTCATTTTTTGTGATAAAAGGTTAGTATATCCGTTAATGCTCGAACACCATACTACAACACCGATATCATCAGTATACATAGTTGTATTAAAATTGCAATCCCAACAATTGCAGATAAAATAAAAAGTAATATGTAATGATATATTCAAGATGCACAGTCTATTTATTTAATAATTACATAAAAGATTTCTGTATAGAATTATATACATCAGAAATATACAAATTGACATACCAACATTTGTGTAATACATAAAAACTTACAAGCTACAGAACAATAAAAAATAATTTGTCTAATATACACCGCTTACCCTAAGAACAAAGAAACGAATAACCTTATACTTTCACGTAAAAAATGTCTATAATACATATATATATATAGCATCCGAACTGTGGACAATTATTATTATATTTATCTTCTTCCACTAATTAAATATTACTTAGAAATTTGAGTATTCAGTAATTTGTCAATGCCTCCTCTTTTATAAATATAATGTAAATAAATAATATGACATCAAACAGGTAGAAATTTGCAATAATAAAAACAAGAAATTAAATATTAGTAAGACCCCATGCAACCATTACAATCTTTTTGGCACAAAAAAAAGTATATTCGTAAAACATGAATATGTAAAAATAAAGATGAGAAATGTTTTCAATATTTAAGCATTATAAACAGAATTTTGTATATTTTGTTTTTTGCAAGCAATTACTGCATATGAACATCGTTTAAAGCTGCTATCACGTGCACTTGTTGACCTTTACTACTGTTATATACCTGACCGGGACCGAATGGCTCTAATCTTGGATGTGTTTCCGGCTTCATCACCTTATCTAGAATGATAAAAATACAACAGCAATTAGAAATGGCACACCGACACCAAAACAGGCGCTTATCAAAATAGGGAAATCCCTTCACTTCGATACCATTTTCCACACCTATGTAACACACTAGAGTTGGACCAATTTTCCGGCGCGGCAGGTACGTATTCATAACGTGCGCCCGAACTCATGTACTCCGATAAAGCACATGAACCGTAGAGTTGCGAGTCACTATCTAGCAGATCTTCATATAAGGCGGACGTATAATTATCAACTATGACGGACGTGCAGGAGGGAAAAAGGAGATCATCGCTTGACGCGGTGCGAAAGTTTATTAAAGAATTTCCCGATTTATATTATGATGGTGCTAAGATATACTGTAAAGTTAGCGATAAATCATTGATGTACTGGTACAAAAGCGACTGTAAAGATCATATAAATAGTGTATGACAACAAAATAAAAAAAATAACGTGCCACCACAAACGCAAATTATGTTAGATTTGTGGAATAGTACTATCGATAGTTTCAACTATCGATAGTTGACTATCCATAACTATTGATATTTGACTATCAATAACTATTGATAGTTGACTATCAATAACTATCGATAGTTGAATATCAATAACTATGGATAGTTGATTATCGATAACTATGTATAGTTGATTATCGATAACTGTCGATAGTGCCACCACTCTACTGAAATAACATGTCCTCAGAATTGCATTGTATTTTGTTTCTTGCCATTTATTTTTTGTGTGTTTTTTTTATTGCACGCTAATGATAACACTAGTATTTCGTTTCATAGTTTCATCAATACCAACTACTATAGATATTACAAAAGAAAGAATTAGTTCCACTCAGTGAATAGTTGATGACTGATAATCCAAACGTTTTCAATTAGCACAAACCTTTAGCTTATTTATAAAAAAAATAAACAACACATTAAGACGATGCTCGTAGTGTTTCTATTGAATTTGGGTGTTGTAAACTAAATATAAATATATTCGTGGTGGGCACGATGACGTTCAACTATCGATACTCGAACATCCATATGCCAAGAAATATTAAAAAAAGCGTTTCATATGCGTTACAAGGTATATATTGCAAATTTTACGCCTAAGAATTTTTTTGTTATGTTTCATATATGTCTCTTGTTTAGTGGGTAATTATCGGCAGTTAACTATCGATAGTTATCGATAAGGAAGTCAGATAGTCACGACTATCGATAACTATCGATATAACTATAGTTATCGATAGTTAAAACTATCGATAGTTTTCGATAGTGCCCACCACTCAAATAATCTTTATAGATAAATAACGGATCAGATGCACCACAGCCAATGTGTAGTCCGATTTGTGCCAGCATTGTTTGTCGCACACTGCACAAACTATTTGGCACCACCATAATGTAAATCCTAGAATTCATCGATGTACTTTTCTACATTATGAAAGAATGATCATTTTCTGGGATTTTCCACGCCCGACATTGTATTACATTTACAATGTTAAAAGTTAACGAAAAATGGTACTATCTCGCATCAGGACTCTACTAAGACTGATACTGGATACTGGACGCACGAGTCGGAGCGAGTGATTTTACTATCTTGAAGATATACTATGGCTGCATGACGCGAGGCGAGTGCGGTCCATGTAAGCAGACACATGTGACCACTCTAGTCATAACTTTTTAAATACTCGGTATGGGTGGTATAGCTATGAGCAACCCTATAGGAGAAAACCCGCAAAAATCAAAAAGGCTTTTAAATGAAAAGAAACTGACATTTTTATTGGCGTCACCATTCATGAATTTGTTGATTTTATGTTTTTCAATCATTTATTTGGACTAAATCCATTGTCAGAAATATATGGAACTATCACCAAAAATACGAAATCGATTTCACTTTCAGAATTAAAAATGAAACTAACTTAAAAATGGTACTCACCACTAACGTTGTACTCAGCCGGTATATACTTTGATAATCTAACAAGTGGTAACGGTAGATAGCCGCTATTAAGTGGCATAACAATCCATAATAAATGTTTGTGTCCGGATCGGGTATAAAAAGAAACCACTCCAGCCGTTCGGCCACATACACCCACAAACTTTGTTCAGCCAACACTTCATACATTAATGAATTAGTCACATTCGTTTGCAATGTGTGACTGCCGGGCTTAATAGTTAAATGTAACTGACACACCGCACCTACTCGACAAAATTCGTTTCCTTTCGTCGGTTCCACGTGAGCGTCTACATGGTAAAGTGTCTAAAGGCAAACAAGCGAAAATAAATTTATGAAACATAAATATCTACCAAAACTAAGTTAGATTTACCTGGTAATCACTGATATCAAAGAAGTGTTGGAAGGTCCTAGTTTCACAGTCTTCTAATTTTATGGATTGAGTAGTATATTCGACTTTATATTCTCCTTTTAAAGGAGGCGCTTCAGTTCGTGGTGTAAATTGTATTTCCCATAAATAAGATATACTGACACCCTTAGTAATAATCTGCAAATTACGTTATTTATATTGCTATCCAGGGTGTTTACCAAAGATGGTTTATGGAGAGGTATACCATTCTGATGCTTCTCGTATACATTTGCTTGTCTCTAACATACCCTATTCGCATATAACTGAACACGAAATGTAAATGTTATACGCTACTCAACGGTGCCGTGCCAGATTAATTGATCAAACATAAATGAAATGAAATAAGATATAACTTACTTTGCAAATAGTATTCACAAGATAAAAATATGAAAAACTATTAGCTATATATTTTATGTTATTACTGTATTGTTTGTAATATTATAATAGCTGTGTCGCAGATGAATCACAAACTAGTCAGAGCCAATCATATATTGTGAAATCAGTCGGAAAACTGTTTCGGGTTTCTTTGAGCCAATCGAATCGCGTCTGACTAGTTTGGGAATCCTCTGCGAACACAGCTAATAATATGTATGCGGTGCCCCACTGAACCGATTCACCTAGGTTTCTTCGAATTCCTGATAGGGATTTGATTTTGAAACTTGCAATGTGGTCGTGATCTATTTATGGTGAATATTTTCAACTTTATAGCATTAGGTAAATTGAAAAGCAAAAAATCAAGCTTTCGATCTAAATACTCACTTGACTAGAAGGAACGTTGTAATCAATTACTTTAATATCTTCACCAAAATTCAATTTTGGCAAATTTACATTCAGCACCATATCGCATTGGCCTTCCAGCGTGACCTGTACGAATTTCCGATGTTTAACGGTATGCAACTTGACCCAACAACTAAGAGGACACGTAAAACTTAGTTGTACAGGGATAGGTTTCGAAGACCATGGCCAACTGATCGTCACTTGTTGATCTTGCGAAAAAATATCAGCAAGAATTCTGATGGGGGTAACTATTTTCGAAAACGGGTCTACTTGTTCTATGGCTACATCTATGCTACTTTGTAGTGGAGCATCCTCTAAATGTTGAATTGAAACTCCTCTCGATGCGATTAATTTAACTGTGCTACTCTGTAATTAAAAAAGATAGTAATTTAAGCGGTTTACTGTACATAGAAACTTACAGATTCTATTTTATAACTACCAATAGTTACTGTAAGTTCCATCCTTTGTTCTAAACCCAAGAGTAACGGCGAAACGCTTTTGTCTAGCCGTACAGTAGGTTCTTCGCGTTTAATCTCTATTGCTACTTTAGGTGTGATCGTTGACGAAACCAATTCAAGTTTTCGCACTTTTACAGCAACCTGGCCGAGTTGAAATTTGCCCGTTTCGTTGGCTTTTCTAGACAATCTTATAACGTTTAGGCCCGGAGTTAAAACCAGAGGCTGAGAATTACAACGACATCTTAAGCAGCTATCACACCAAAAAAGTAAATCTTACCAATTTAGCACATTCTAAACAACAACTAAAATCACTCTGTGGTGGAGATGCAGAACTATCTACTCTTTTAAGAGGTGTAGTTTTACAGACAACACTAGCACTGGCCAACTGTTTATCCTGCTTATAATCCAGATGTCTCTGTATCTTGAGCCGTTGCATCGAGTTGTCCTTTGGTTTAATTTCTTTACTGACGTTTCTACAGTTCTTATCTTTAGATTTCTTTTGTTCCCTTTCTTGCTCGATGGAGAGTAATATTTCAGTACACAAAATTTCTCTAGGAAAATTAGAATCCAGAACTACTTCCACCTCGATAGTGGAATCCTGCATTATAACTCCGCCATTTCTAACGTTAACACTAACTACCTTAATAATATCTTTGAAAGGCACTACTAGTGGTTTCTCTAAAAGATCTAGGCAATGTAACATATCATCGAACGAGCTCCAACGAATAAGAGTATCGATGTAGGGTGAAGAAGCGATTGCGCAACAGGAGCGTACGAACTTTCTGGTGTCGTTGGCTTTCATAAAGCATTCGGCTAAATCTACTTGTGTTTGAGCAGCCAATTCGCGCCAATTATCTTGTTCAAAAGTTTTTAAGGCGTCTCCCAAGAACGCGGCTGCTTTCTGGGTTTCACCTAATAGCAAATAGAAAGAAGCCAAGTCCCTACCGATTAATCTAGCCGAGCGCAGCCTTCCTATGTGTTTATAAGTACCCATAGCTAATTCCGCTAATTCCTATAGTGGTAACACATTAATTAGATATAAATTAATAAACTAACAACATATTGATACTAATTTTAATAATGCTCATTCCTTCCATAAAAGAATTGTGTAGCATATACCGTATGCGTAGTTTATACATATTACCGTTGTGTGAAGGAATTGTAAAGAGAAGCAACCAAATGCATCCTTTCCTGTTCTCTCTTCTTGACAAGAATATTTCCTACAGAAAGTGCAACCGTCTATGGGAAAATTTCAAAAGTAACCGTGACCAATCGTTCAGTTGTATTACTTCTTATGAAGCATACCAGAGTTTTCATCTCTCTATATATGAAAAATATGTGCAATTGTATCTACTAGTCCGTTAAGAAGTTGTGTCATCGTGGTACGTACGTATGTGTAAAATAAAACAAACGCATAAGATGCAATATGATCAATTAAATTTACGCTCTAGCAAGCCATGATGTAATATATATATAAATAACAGCATGGCTTACTAGAGGGTAAAATTAATTGATCATATTGTGGCAGATTAATTTTAAAGTAAACAATTTCAAATTCTGAAACAAAAGCAAAGAAAATTAAGCTAAAAATTCAAAATCTTGAAAAAAAAAGAAAAATAAAATTATGAAAATAAAAAATGATAAAACCGCAGCTTTAGGTAGAAGAGTGTTGGAATTTTTTTTACAATATTGTAAGTATCCCACAAAGATTGAAATTAAAGATAAAGAATAAATATGTCACAATACAATAACAACTAATATATACAATCCATTAAAGAAAGATAGAGGATATCATTTTGATTAAAATAAATAAGTTGTAGTTATTTGAACTAAATATTTGAAGAACCATCGAAGTAGGATACGTATGTGAAATTAGGCTAATAAAGTTTATGGTACTTTATATACATTTTACTAAAATATTTTATCAATTGAAGATGGCACCGAAGATAAAAAAACCAGTAGAAACCGGTACAAAAGCATAAATATGAAATACTTTCAAATTTTCTAGGTGAAATCTATCGAATAGTTATCTCGGTTCAGGAATTTGTAACAGGTTGATGAACCTGCCCAAATAACCAAATTTAAATTCCCCGCTTTCATATTTAATAACTTCAATGTCGAAACATAAACTATTTTGTACTACATTAATAATTATTTCATCTTTCAAAAAGAATGACGGAAATAATTAAAAGTGATCACTAACGGCAAATCCCGTTGAATTTTTAAACGCGGTAGATGTTTAGTGATTGACATTTTTTAACGTTATTGCAAGCAGTATTTACTGGTGCTGCGAAAATCGCCAAATATCAAACACCGGTTAACCGATTTAAAAAAAAAATCGGTTTTTAAAACCGGTTTTAAAAACTGTTTTGAAACGGCTACAATTACTTTCATTGTAACATATAGTGGTATTTAGTATTCATACACTTGTTACTTGTTATGCAATTTTCAGAGGTATAACTGTAAAGTCGTAAGTAATTTAATGAACATTCCGCCGTTTTCAGAGATAATAATGATTAACGTTTGCATTTTAAAAGTAGGTACTTATGTTTTAAATATAAAAACATATTGTTAATACGCAATAAATATATGTTCTATCTTGACATACACCAAATGTTGTTAATATAATTCTTTTAATACAGACGTTCTTTGCGATACCTGAAAACGCTATAATGTTCATTAATTAATTAATTACAAAATTCCATAACAGGTATAGGGATATTAAATATCGCTATATGTCAATGAAAAATTTGGAACCGTTTCAAAACAGATTTTAAAACCGGTTTTAAAGAGCGGTTACGGTTTTTCTTTTGAAAGCAATTAGTCGCCACATTCATATTTACCCCAATAACCAAATTTAAATTTCCAACAAAATACGAAACCCAGCAGTGGGACTATGTGCACTGTAGAGCTACCATCGCAACACCTACCTATTGGTACTACGTGCTATTATCGTTTAAGATTCGGCAATCTTCGGTATTAGCTTTATTACGTACTACTTTTCTAAATATATTGGTGAAAATCTGTAGGAATATTACATTGTTTAGGTTGGATTTTAGTTGCTTTGAAAATAATTTTCATTTTTAAATTTCAGTCTCTAATTTTCTTTTGTTTCTGAATACTTGATTTCTCATTTGATTTGTTGATTTGTTATATTTTTTTACATAAAAATAAGTTTGAGAAAGAAAGATTACAATACTTATAGATATTTTTTTTTGAATCTTTAGATGTTACCCAAGCAATTTGTTGTAAATGAACATGAAAGACTTAAGAGAGGAAATGCGACAATAAAGAAATACAAGTACTTATTCCTTTAAACGAAAAACTCATTCACATGTTTTGTTTTAACAAAGAAATGAAACTCAGTCTATTTACCAAAGACGATGGAGTACATGCGCCTTATTACTATATCGACAGAATCTAATTAGCTATAATTTTAATCAGTAACTACAATAAATTAGATTTAAAATAAAAGTACACCTTTGACAAATTGCAAATATATATTAATTATAAACTTATTGCATCCATCTATCTCGCTCTTACAGCTGCAACTATATGTAAAGGCAATAGTTGCTATCTCGCAACGACACCCCTGCCGCTGTCGCTTTGTAGGGATGTATTTTCTATCGATGTGAGCGCATAGTACCAAGTAGGTAGACACAAGTCCATACATAGATATCTCCAGTGCACATTATGCCATAACAGTACTTTCACAATTCAACTTTGACATTACTAAAAATAACTGCGGAAAATTTGAATTTTGTTATTTGAGTACCGGCACAATTTTCGCAAATCCCAAATACGTAAAGAAGAATATTTAATTATTTCCGATAAAACAATATTGCTATAATTCGCGTTTCAAATGCTTTCATTGTACAAACCAGCTTCAACATATCTTTAAAAATTGCGGTCTTTTTTTTAGGACTTTCCTCTATCATCATTTTTCACGGGAAACTTAAAAAAAGGTTATATTCTTCTCTTTTTCGTTATTTTTTAAACAGTTTACATAAACACACGTACGATCCGCAGTGATCATCTTTTTGGTATTGCTATATTGAATATAAGTAATGTTACCGGTTAGCACGTTCAAGTGAGACTGACGTGGGATCCGAAAATTTCAGATCCCATAACATACGGTTGCGTTTCTTTATAATTCCTTCACGCAACGATATTATAATTGCATCACATATAAAATACTTCTTTAAAGAGCTAGGCCACTCTAGAATTTAGAAAAACAAAAGCTTTTTTCTTCCCTTAGAAGGCGCCTTCAAAATATGAACTGTCCAAACAATATGAGTCGTAACAATTTTCTAAGACCTGAATTTTGAAATTTCAGCGCAGTCGCAATCAGGTTGTTGCTGGCAAAGAGATTACGGTCTGAAGCTATAAAACAAACACGATATAACTTAAGAAACGGAAATAATCGATGAAATTTCTAAATTAATGTCGGAGATGAATTCTTTGGTGCAGATATTCCAGACTGAAAACATACAAATAAAATGTATGTATGATTTTTTTGCTACTTAAAAACTTTAAACGCGTTGTGCTCGAAACCACATTTTCCAACTCAAACCTAATTCAAATATTTCTTGACTAATTGACTTTAAATTATAATTGTCTATTCAAAATTACATTTTCTATGTAGATGTACGTGGATTTTTCATTGTACTGAACAGTTCTGTTATAAATATACTTCTGAAATATCAGTAGTCGCCGAAAAAAAAAAAATAATTCATTAACTTGTTTAAGTAAAAAAAAAAATTGAAAACTATCGGTTGTTCTGATTGAAAACATTATTGTATAATAATAATTATTAATTATTATTATACAATAAAATAGTCATCCCAAGGGGTTTGCAATAACATTCAATTTATTTTAATTAACTTTCTGAATAATTATAAAGATAGCTATAAATGGCTTATATAAAATCATAGATGCATAAATATAGATTTTGTAAAAAAGCATAATAACATATAACCGATATGGTTAAGTACCATATTATAAAATGAAAAATATAGAATTAAAGTATATATATATATCGCTGAACTATTGCTTTTCTGGATATAACAATTTTTCCGAATTATCGCTGTCACTACTGCAATTAAAGCGAGATTCGCACCGGAGGATACAACACAGCAATATAACAAGCCACACAATCAGTAACACGGCAATTAAATTAAATATACTGGTTCTGTCGCTTGTGGTAATCGTGTCGTATCACTCCGATGTGCACTCTGCCCAAGCATAGCAGCGCAACATGGCCGTCATATATATCAATGCATTTACAGCATTACTTATTCGGTAGATTTTTAGTCATAATTTCCAAATGATTCGTGAATAAGAGTGCAATAGATTCTTGAAAGTATGAGTTGAGTAATAACACATGGTAAAGGTAAAATAATTGGTTACCGGAAAACCATTGAAATTGTTAGGTACAAAAAAAGGGATTATGACGAATGAAAGCATGCATTGAAGGTAGATATGTATGCTCTAGAACATTATAAACAAAAGGAACGTTTTACAAAACTGCCAAATCGAAAAATAACTTTGAAATTTGAGACCATGAAAACCGCGGTAAATGTCTTGTTGTAAAAATGAAACACTACAAGAAATGTGTATTTTGGGGATTATACGAACACTAACATACACAATACCAAACAGCGTCATCTATGCAGTAATAGAAAAATACACATTTCTCATCGTGTTCAATTTCGCAACAAAACGTTTTATCCCAGTATCTGTGCTAAATTTCAATATTTCTATTCGGTACCATTTTTTCAAAATTGAAGAAGTAAACCTTGCTTTTGTTCATTGTGTTTTGAAACATATACAGTTCTAACAGTCGACCTCTAGTCGGGGTATCGCAAGTCGGGACTATTTGGGAAGGGAGATAGCATGAATCACTCCACTTCGCCAACAAATTGTAACTGCGCGCTGTCGAGTGAAGCGCTGTATCACGAGGTATCACCAAGGGCATCCCTATTATTCTCTTGCCGAATGGTTCCGACATACGATACCTGACTATAGGTGGACTGTTTGATCTGTATATCTACATACTGCTGTGGTTTGGCACCCCGGGGTTCGTAAATTCAGTGATATTTTATTTATTGAGATTTATCTTTGTCAATGTTCCGGGAAAATTCTCTCAGAAATTAATATTTTATTTTTGTATAAGATTTTGTTAATTGAATTGATCTTATTTATTCTTTTAATTGTTCAGTTGTTTAAATTAATTTCATTCAATTGTACATATTGCGTTCACCAGTATTGTATATGTTGTTCAATGTATATACTAGAAGTTTTTTCTTTGCGATTTGTGCGTTGCGATTGCACGCAGCTGTTATTTTATATGTATACGACTGTTTTCCCTGAGAGGCGCTCAGTTACCAGATAGACGAGCCTGTAAGTACATATATTTTTAGTTTCATTGCTGCCACTTTGGTTTTTCTTTTTATTTAAAGATTTGTTCGTTTATTGCGATTTATATCGTCCATCTAGGAACTCATTAAATAATAATTGTTGTTGTATTATTGTGTACACAATTTAGGTATAAGATCAGTTATTATATTTGTTCTGGAAGATATTTTAAGTTTAAAAGAGTTTAATTTTTCCGTTTTCTAGTTTACTGTTTTGTATTTTATAATTAATGACCACGGTTTGGGTGATTAGAAGCATTGTGTTTGTATTTAAATTTCAATTTTGTAAATTTACTTGATCTGTCCACGTTTAAATTAATTTAGTTTGTTTTAAATTTTGAAACCACGTGGATTTTTGTAAAAAAAAGAATTATCTTCTGGAACAAATTTGTCTTTTGTTTGTTAAAGGATTTTGCACTGTCCTTTTTAAATGTAGATTCTTGCAATTTTTGATTTCGTCCAGGGCCTTAAGTCCAAGGTTTAATTTTTCTGCAATTTGTAACACGTTTTTTTTTCTTTTTTTTTTATATAATAAATTTTTAATTGTTATTAACGTCATTCTAAATTCTGTTCTTTTGTTTTTGATTCAACCTTTTCAATTTTCGGAGTCATTAAAGAAAGTCAGATTTCTTTCACCCACATTTTACTTTTCATGATAAGTTTTATTGCGAGGGTAACCCTCGTTTTTTGTGCCCTTTAATTTTTATTCGCTGAGCTAATCAATTTAATTTTTCATTTTTGTAAATTCATTTTGCATTTTCCTTTGGTACAATCAGTACACAGCAATACATTCGATATGGTTACCTCAGATTTTTGTTTTGTTTGCCATAACAGCAATTTACGCCCAATGCTTTTCTCATAACCAGTGCACTTACTTAACTTTTACCATACGTTACTCTTGAACTCATACAAGATTTCATCGCACGTCTTTATTCATGAAATTATTTGGAAATTATGGCTAAAAACGCACATAATAAATCGCGCTGTAGATGCAGTGATATATGTATCAGCCGTATTGCGTTGTCACGTATCTTTAATGGGAAAGGTTAATTTCTCTGGTTTAATGTCAAATAAAATTATTTGTTTCTTCCAGATCGTAAATGTAAATAATAATTCCTCTCTATCGTTCTCTCTCTGCTTAAGAAACACTATTTATATTTCTGTCCTTCGAATTTACGTTCATAAAAGACTATATAAACACAAAATACAATGTCGTGCGATTGGTTGTTTTATTAAGGGCGGAATCCCGTGTAATATCCCGAAAATTAGGGTATTTCTGGGGATTTTTTTGGGATGAAAAACATGAGCAATCCTGCCAAAACTTTTGTGGTTTATTAAGGTACTCTTGAAGTATAAAATAAATTGCTTTCAGTCTGATACATCAAAAATATTTTCATTTGATGTCATGTTCAAATTTGATAGGTCAATTTGCCCGATTTCTAGGTCAACACACAGGCGTCGGAAATACAAAAATCAGTCAAAGTTTTTCAAAGTTTATATCCGTAGTAAGTCGGTGAATCAAATCAGTCAAATCAGTCATTTGAAAAAAAATCCGATTTTTACCCAAATGAATAAAATATATGTTGAAACATTTTTTTTCAATTTGAAGTGGTAAAATAACATTTCAGCAATCTGTTTACGCGAGATCAAGTCGATCGGCCAAATACTTTGCGAGTTATAAACAATTTTGAAAAATGTAAAACCGAAAAAAAAACGCGTTTAAAGATTTGCGTTTCCACGGCGGTGCCTTTCTATTATCATGGCTTTTTTTTCGGATAACTTAACATTTTTGCACGCCCTGTATGCACTCAGAATTGGAAACAACAACAAAAACTCCAAAATCTGCGATGAACGTCTGCGCGCGTCAATAGCGCGTTAGCGGTCCGAGCGTGCAGGAACGCAGGCGCGCTGTTTCTGGTTTTTTCACTATATTTTTGGCACATCAAACCATCGTTTAAGCAAAAAAAAGGATTTTTCGGGCATGTAAACGGGATTCCCTCCTTAACCCCATTATTTCTACTATGCCACTGTAATTACTCGCTAAGGCACTAAACCACCCTAATCAGGGCTGAGAGTCTTTATATAATGGAATTCTATTTATCGCTTCATTTCTACATCATTTGTACTCTGTGTGGCAATAGTCGATTTCTATATGCCGCCATATTGTCGCCTAAAGGCGATACGTCCACACACCTCGCTCTGAAGGATAAATAGATCGTTTAGAAAAGGATAGCATTTATTAGTTGATGGCTTACTTCACAGCTTACTTGTTTGGGTTTAAAAGAGGCGTGAAAAATTTGTACGTCGCTTTATATCAAAGATGCGCATTTCTTCTAACGCTTCTTCTTCATCCACACCCATAATTAATGTATTAGGAACATTTAAATCAATAAATAAAGATTAGCGAATAAAATATACAAATATTTTTCGCAGTCCTAGCCTAAACAACTTCTTTATCCCCACTTAATGCCACCTGTGTGATGTCTTTTTGATAAAAAATACTAGGACGTCACGCCAATAAGTTCTAAACGGTTGGTGTTCGCTCATTTAAGGGATTATATTTCTATTCCTAAATTCATTGCACCATTTATAGGCACACAGAGTAGCAATTCACCATGTTGTCGACTTCAAACATAGAATACTACTATAGAAAACTATAATAGAACTCTATTGTACACAGAGTCCCAGCCCAAGAACGCACGGTAGGCGCGGCTACACTAAATTTCTGGTAAATAATAAAAAAAAATCAGCTACACTAGTTTGTAGATCCGTCATTATGTATAGCCTGATTCACGTTGAGAAGGAAGTATTACTCTTATGGAGATAGTACCCAACGATGCCAAACCTATTTAAGTAGTTAATTTTTCGTATGTTGTCCCGCTGGACAACTTGACGAATTTCATGTCGGCGGTTAATAAATGTCAATCCTGTGAATTTTGTTTGTATTTATTGGTAATGTCCCACTGTGTAGCGTTAGTATGAAAATCGGTAGAATAATATTGATTGTATTACCATTTATTCCACATCAAAATGCAGAACACAAATAAGGTATTCTGTTTCCTGTTCTTGTGTTTATTTTCAGGAAAACATACATAGATCTATATGTCATAATAAATTTATAAATATTTACAGAGGTATGCATATAATAAACTGAAGATTTCTATAATCATAAGGGTATGATTAACCGGATTATTTTATTATTATAATTATATCGGATGACCAATATGAAGATGATGATGAGATCAATGTTAAATTACTAATAAACTCTTTGGTTGGTTTGTTTTGTTCACGTCTAATTTCCACATGACTTCTTCCACTAAATGGCTAAACTTAAAACCACACTGTGCTAAATATTATATAATTATTATACCTTTGACAACATGTTTAATGAAGTTTTTCCAATTACCGGCAGAAACAGTGCTATATCTTTGCTGGATAAGTAGAGGCATATCTTAGCATCTCAGAATGAAGTCATTTTGGTTGCCACTATCAACTAATGCATAATGTTGGTCATCAATACTTAAATCTTGCAAAAATGCTCATTTAGATGTACTAGCTGTGCTATTAGTCCACAGTTCTGTTACAAAGTGTTATTTACCCATGATTTATCAGTGAAAATAATGTTTCTCCCATTCGCTGTGATATCTTCTAATAGTACGTTAATAATCTTATGTTACCTTATATTACCATCACGGTTCATCAACATTTCTTTCAAATAATCTTAAATATAAAACCAATGTCTATTAAGAATCTGTAGAACAAAAATTAGGTAAATCTTCGCTGTTTGCTGCAGCTAATATTATACGCATCTTGGATGGAATATTTCTTAGAAAAAAACTGTGAACTTTACACTCTAACAAGTAAGCATTTGGATGTATTCATCATACACTTGCAAACGAGAATTCTTGCGGATACTACGCTTTCGCATTCGCTTGTAAGATATACATCAATTCACCTTTTTTATTATATGTAATTATAACAGCAGTTTTATTTGTGCTTACAAACAATAGACAACACAAATGGCGGTTAAGGTAGTTTTTATATACCCAGATTAATTTAAAATTAATAGGTAATATTAGGAAAAAACTGGGATAAATAGAAGTCACAGAAAGATATTCGAAATCGAAAAATGACAGGAACTGGAAACAGCGAATAATGCAGACATTATCACTACCGACAGGCATCAAATAAATGTGTGCATCTATCTCCATGATAGAAAGAGATAGACACATATGGATAAGTATAAAATGAAAAAGGACGCATATAGTCCATAAGAATAATACTTCTTTTAAAACTTGAACTAGAGTATATACATTTTCAATTCGTAAATAACGTACCATTGACAGTAATGTATGAAGAAAGTTTGAAAGTGAGCGTGAAATAACAATACATTTCAAATGGGATTTACTTTTTCGCACGCCTACATTAGGATCAAACTAATCATGGTAAGTCACGTTTCCTTGCCACTCGCTTCGCTGGTACTGTAAACATCGCGCAAAAGATTACTGCACGTACTGTTTCATAAATAACTATCATCATTCTCCGTCTAATAAAAACGTTTTGGGAGAAATGTTGCACAGTTGCTATTTTTATTGGTATCGATTCAAAAAAGATATTAGTTGTGGTTAATTATTTGTCTAGCGAAGATCTCTTTTCAGAATTTCAATTTAATTCATTGCTCCGGTGAAAAAGAATCCAGAAGCCTGCTAATTTTTTTCTGCCTGTAGAGTAGCCTAACCCGCATACTGCGAACTATAATAAATACTCACCAAATAATTTTTATTAAAGGCTTCTTGTGAACACAATGCTTTCTTAAGTCTATCAGTAGGCGAGGGCACTCCAAGCGCACCAGGATTATCGCCCATTCCAGCCGATAACTCCACTACAATATGCAATTGCTCCGATGACGGATTACTACCTGGCATTAGACCGCATAAATCTCCAAGTTCTCGCAACTAGAACAAAACACAACGTACAAAGACAAACGAAAAATATGAAGAAAAGATCCCACCTTATGACTAGCATATGCCCACAACGAAGCAGTGTTCAACGAATAAGCTTCAACTTGGTCAGCCTGGTTAAATTTTTCACAGGTCTGCAAAACTTCCATGCAAGCCAAGAATAACCAACAAGATATCGCCCCAGGTGGTGCAGTAACCTCAAGTAGTGTTATTTCTCTAGTGCAGTTATGAAGGAATGGTAAGCATCTGGAAGCTATCTGGAAATACATTAGTTGGATATTAAACTCGTGTTAAAAAATAACTATACAAGATTTAATTTTCTTATGGGTTATCGATCTTTAGTAAGTTTCATACGGAAAAAAACAAGCAGCTGAGTATGGGTGTTCGTGTAGTGATGAAATGTAAAATGGGCAATTAACTCATTTATGGCATTTATATGCTACAAAAAGACCCGGAACTTTTGTTGCAGAAGTCTTGCACTGAGATACATACATGGTCTGCAGGCTGGTCAGAGTTAACCTGGTAAAATGGGACAGGATGTAAAATCTCTGAGACCAATATATTTAATGTTATTTATGTTAAAGACTCTCGAAAAACTGTAGACAGGTACCTAACAGATGATGTATATGCTAATAATAATTATTATATACTATATCGGACACTACACCCAGATATGCGTATCAAGCAAGAAAATCTACAAAGACAACCTTGCATCTTCTCGTATAGAGAACTAAGCATGCTCTGCACACGAAGGAAGTGCTTTGGTGCATATCCCTCGGCGCGTAGAAGGAGCATTCGATGATACTATCTCAGTATCAATCTCCAAAGCATCGAATAATAAAGGGATCAGTGGTACAAGCTGCAGGTGGATAGCCTGAATTAAAGGGAGATCAGTTTATATGTTTACACACATAAGAGCTACTTATAAAGCTGGACAATGAAGAACATAGAACTGCAAATGATCTTGGCATTCTTACCGAGGGCAAATTTAATAGCGTAGTACGGGACAAAATACAGAACGCTCTACAAGTTGTACAACCATAGACCGAGAAGGAGGGCCTAAATATCAGTCTGTCCAAATCGACCACAATAGCGTTCACGAGAAGGAGAATTTAGATGGTCTTGGACCTCTAAACCTTCGGGGTGAAGAAATAAAACTGTCAGAGAGAGGAAAATATCTTGGTGTCATCTTAGACTCCAAGTTTCTTTGAATCGGCAACTTCAGAGGATTAAAACTAAGACAGAGACAACACTCAGGTTGGCTAGAACAGCCCTTGGAAAAACATGGGGGTTAAGACCTAATATGATGTACTAAAATATATCACGATGGTCAAATCCATAATCACTTATGCATGATAGACTAAGGTGCAACAGCAAACTGCTACAACTGAACTTAGCAAAATATACAGGTTTGCATGTTTAGGAATAACAAGAGCACTGAAGAGTCTCCAATAGCAGCAATGGAATGCCTCCTAGACCTACCTTCGCTCCATTTGGTGATAATGGTTGAGGTAAGAATATAACAATAATTTTGTCCATTCATTATGAGGAAGGCAACCTTTTAGAAATTAGCTCATACAACACGATTTCGGCATATCTTTGAAATTTCGAGGTGAAAATCTCGGATCGGATAAGCTTTAATCAATCCTTTACAAAGACAAGTTCGTAGAATGGATTTAGTTTCCAGACGGATCAAAACCCAATAATGCGACTGAAGCTGGAATCTACAGTGGGGTGAGAAATATAATGATTACCCGTCAGCTAGAAAAATATGCTGTCTTTCAAGCAGAGGCATATGCAATATTGTATTATGCAAATCAATCAGAGAGCTTATCAGAATAAGCGGATCTACATTGCAACAAGCAGCCAAGTGATACTGACGGAAATGGCGAACTCTAAAACTACGATCAAGATTGGTTTGGGAACGTATTCGAGAATTGAATAGCCTAATGGGCCGCAATAAAGCCACTTCAATATGGGTGCCCTAAAATTCCGGCAATCGAAGGAAACAAAAAAGCCGATAAATTGGCAAAAAAAGGGATTGTTATATAGGCCCAGAACCTGTTCTAGGACTGTCTAAAAACACAATGCGAGAGCAGGTAAGGAGTTGGGTCAAAGAAAAACACAAAGAGCATAGGAATAATACAACCAAGCAAATTCATGGAAAGATATTTATTAAGGGATCATCAAAAAAGAAGACCGAAGAACTACTGCAACTTATTAGGAATCATTTTTGCACCATAACAGGTTTCTTAATTGGACACCGTATGTAGAAAGGACACCTGCGGAAAAACTAGGATCAGCAATTGAGATACCAATTGCAGACTGTGTAACTAAATGACAAAGGGTGAAGTACCGTTCTATGGTATAAATGCGGAGCTCTGGACTTAAAAAGGCAGTTTTGGCAAACAAAAAATGAAGCCAAGGGATTACTTCGATCATCCAGCCAGAGACCTGTACAGATCAGTGCAGTGTATTAGGATACTGGAATGGCTGGTATAATTTAATTGGTAAAAGAAATGTGAGACTAAATACAAAAAACCAAGAGGTTGCAGTGTTTCCAGAGACTCAGTATCAGATAGCTCCCACAATAAAAAAAAGTATGGGTGTTCATGCGGGTTTAACAACTGATGTCCATTCATTGCAGCTTGTCATTTTCGTGATATTAGTTTGCAACCAAGTATACATGATACAAAAGGCATCTGTAAGCGAACTATCAATTAAATGGTATTATGCAAGAAGGAACTAACCTTTAACAGATTCGTTAAAAGTTGGTTCCCTGTTGCATAACACCATTCAATTTATCAATACTAATAATTATTATAGGCAGTTATTAAGGTATAAGGCAGTAAACCATTAAATTTTGGGCATGTATACGCAATTTTAAAAACATTTCTCATAAAAAATCTGACTTTAAAATTCATAAAATGCTCGCATATACAATGCCAGAAATATTAGAACCTGTAAAATTTATATTCCATCAAAACTAGAGTTACCTACCTCCCATATTTTATTTGTGAGCAGTAACATATGTGCTTGTTTTGCAAATAGATACGCTCTCAATTCCAGTATAGAAGGATTGTTAAGCAAATGACTAGGTCCTAGTTTTAGACCATGCCACTTTTCTAAAGGTTTCTGAAAGTTAGTTAACCAACTTATTGCATCCCCTCTATGTCCATTTATCACAAATTGAGAAAATAGGGCATCTAGTTCATCATATTGCACCAATGCTTCATCATATAATCCCAGCATTTCCAGAACTTGAGCTAATTCTTCCTGTAATTTGAAGTATTGCATAAAATTCCACCCGGCTTCATTTCTTCTCTCCCTTTGCTGGCGCACATAGTCTTCTAATCGAGCAACTGCACGTGCATATGAAACCAGGACCAAATGTCGTATTCTACTGACAAGACCTCTCCATGAATCTGCAGATCTAGATTCTACTTTTCCTGGATTTATCACAGATATGCAACGATCACCTAAACACCAATTATGAAATGCAAATATAGAAAAAAGAATAATGCATAAAATTTTACCTTGTTTAGGTGCAAAATCAGCCCTTATTTTATCTAAAACTGTTGTTCGAGGTAATAATTTATTAGTACGTTTTCCATCATAATTTTCAACTACAACGATTAACCAATCAGGTATTTCGTGTGCATTTAATTCCTTTAACCAACTTTCTATTTCATCTTTAATCCCAGTTTTGTATATATCTACATCCTATAAATTTTCAGGATATATAACTAATATCATTAATAACATGACCACTTACAATACATTCTGTCCAATATATATGGAATAATGGTTGTCTTATTAAATCCCACTGAGTTTGTTTAGGTAAAGCGGCTGGACTGAAAGGCGCAAAATTAGCACCAATGTGCACCGAACGTACTGGTCGGCCCAATGATCTACGCCATTCACAGGAATCTTGAGGCAATGCCTGTGACAAGTTCTCTTCAAGAGAGGAAAATACCTCAAGTTCACCAGCACCTACAATAAATCATATCATAAACCTTATTAATTTTATTTACCTTGTAATTACTTACACGTAATTATTGGGCGCCTATCTATAAACAAGTCATTCTCAAATGTGTCTGTTCCATTCATGGTTAGCTTTTTCTTTTATCCAGGATGTAAAACACACATTGTGGAATAGCGAATAAATCGAATTTATGTATTAATCTCGAAGAAATTCATTTTATTTTAAACTAATATAAAATTCTATTTGTTCATTTGATTAAAATTTTGATAGCAGGAATAAGCCAGCTGATTACTAACCATTAATTTTGTAAATGTATATCTGTCATCTTTGATCTGTCATAAACCAATGTGCCAACATTACCAACCGCTTCAACCTACTCTAATCAAAAACCCATTCAAGAAGCCATCCCATAAAAACAACGCAAGTAAGTATCAATGCCACCAAAATGGTGTACCAACCAAAACGTTTTTCGTGAAAATGACAGTTTGCGACTTTGTGGATAGTTGCATATATGGATGGTTGATGGATGTTCTATGCAGTGTTGCCACGTAGAAAATTTCCCGATTCCTAGGAAGTTGAAGTTGAAGGGAAAAAGAATAGCAGGAATTTTTTTTGCATAGCTAGTTATGTGCTAATGATTATTTAATCAAATTAATAATTCGTTAATCAGTTCGCATAATAGTTTGCCATGCATTTTAAAAGTAAAAATGTTTAATTAACAATAGGATTGCATATACAAATGCCTATTATGTCTAGTACTGATAGAATTTTCTAATAATAATATTTTGTCTGATTATTTTTATAGATATATTTATAGTAGAATTGCGACTTATAATAAACTCACTACTTTATTTTACTGGTAAGATCAACGGCGTCATCACGAGATACGTATATTCTATATAATATATTTGTACCATAGTACGTATGGTATTTACTGTGTTTTGTGTATTCGTGGGAATTTTATTTAAAAAAAAAGGGAAATTTTAATAGTTCTCGTGGGAAATTTTATGCTTAAAGGTTGGCAACACTGATTGTATGTGTTATCTATGGATTTGTGGTTATGGTCAGATTATGGTTATCTCACGCCATTAAACGACAAAAAAGTGGGAAAACCCTTTCTTCATGCTATTTAAATTATTACATCATTACAAATGGTGTCCATAAGATAACTAAAGGAAATGTGGATTGCAGCATAGATACGGGTATCACACTGATAAATTGGGTTAGTACATATAGTAGCTATATGTTAGTATGAAAATGTTATGGCTTAATCTAACGATTGTTTAGGTTACTCCACTCCCAAAAAATAATCAGCGGATGGGATATATTTGATAAATAGCAATGGTAGTTTTTAAATTCATTCACACACAAAAAGTGCAAATAACAACACTTCCAAATAAAACATGTCTGTAGTTAATGCGGAGGGAATAATAAATGCTTTATGTGTTTTATCTGAACATGAGGAATTACGGGCTGCAATAAAAGAGTCTGCTAAAGGTGCCTTAATAGCAGGTAGTTGTGCATTCGCAGGTGGTGTATTAGGTGGCCCTATTGGATTAGGAGTAGGTGGGGATATATATATATATTTTTGTTGTTGTATACCTTTATAATAAATTTTTACTTTTAGGTGGGGCCATAGGGGCAGCATTGGGAGCGGCCAATGAATGGGCAAATATAAACCCGTGGCTCAAATAATTCTACAGGATATGACTCCAGAACAAAGAGACCAATTAGCCATCTCCTTCATAGAAGCATTTAAAAAAGTAGGTACGGGTGATGTAATGGTGATATTATCAGTAATTATGAATAATCAGTCAGTAAAGGCTATAGCTCTAGATGTTCTAAAAGCATTTTTAAATAAGCAAGGCTATGCAATACAATAGTTATTTCTGTTTAATGTGTTGTCAGTAATATGTGTGAATATTTAAGTTAGATAAGTGCTAGCTGTAAAATATATTATAATAAAATATTGTGATTAGTTATACTTAAACAGGTTTTCTTAATGAATGGTTGAATAACGTAAATTTAATCTATTGTTTAGTAAGTAACAAAAAATAATTTTTCAAGAAAAATAAATAAAATCGTAAAAACTACAAAAAATCTTGTTTTGTCCTTGAAAACTCTTAATGAAAAAAAAACATCGTAGAAAACTTTCATACAGTTATGATAAAATTCCAGTTATGTGGTCTCGGTTTAACCGACTAGATAGATGGTGTGGATGCTTGAGCAGAGCAACTAGTGTAGTTTAATACGGAAAATACCTAATTTTACGCAAGGAGCGTAATACATTTTCGGTATAGCATTCAGATTTTTTTTTAAATTCTGAAAATAGGCTAGTCTATTTTTAATTTTACGCGCTGCGATGTTTTTTTTGTCATTTATCCATTTATAAAGTTTATGCTGTTTAGATTATCTCTGCTGCAACGACGGTTTTGGATAAAAAGCAAATGTAGGCAAACAGTATAAAATAATCGAAATTATTCACTGAGCCTATATATATATATACCGGGTGTCCAGCCTAAGATGCAACGGTCCAAAGCCGATTTATTATTGTTTTGTGAAAAAATGTTCAAATAAATGTTGCCTGGAATCATATTCTACACATTTTAAATTAGTTTTAGTAATGGCGACTTTCGGTTGTTCCGGAAGTAGATACTAACTTTATTATTTTAAATGGAACACCCTGTATATTATTGTATTTTTTGATTCCTTCTTAAATTTAAATAACAATACGTTGGGCATACCTTGGGACTAAGTTGTACCGTTTCCATTACATTACGTTTTTCGAAAAAAAATTACATTTGCAAATGTCTGCGGTGTGGCGAAATATCTCCGGAAATACGAAAAAATTAGAGAAAGATGCGGATTTCCAGTTTTCGCTTAATCATGAAACAGCACACGTCTTTTTATATTAAATTGTTGCGTTTACATTACAGAATTATTAAATAGGGCTCTGTAATTTTCGAATTCTAAAATCATGGGTAACTTGATTTTTTTAAATTGAACAATATAGCAATTTTTACATAAATTGATGTAAAATTTAATTTTCTTTCGATTTTATACGAGTGTCATTGTGTCTATCTCCAAAGGTTTTGGAGATATTCGCGATTTTTCAGTTTTTCATGATAGATACGTATTGCGAAGCGCCGGCCACCTTCCTTTCGCATTTTACCAGGCTTAGAACTGGCTGCAGTAATACTGGCATGCTTGAAAGTTGACCAAACAGGACCACCGAAACCAAACAAAACTTGAAATTAAGAAATGTAGAATTTACTGAAACGCGTAGGAAATGAACATAGCAAAGATAAAAGAAAACACAACATTACTGGTACATTCATAAATCAGAACATTTTTCGAACTATATTACTCTGTCCAATGAATGGCGTACGTACACGTTCGAGCGTCTTTCTCGCAACAAGTTACATTTTAAATGTTAGTGCCGTCATTATACAGAGAATTTGTACAACACTATTACATTAAATGTTCAAACTGCTATCCATTTTAGGCGCTACATAATTGAAATTGCTTTTGCAAACATTTTTGAACATTTCTGAGCACTTCTGGTGTGACTTCTTGAAACGCTTTTAAAATACGATGGCGCATATCATCAGGTGTTGTTGATGGCGTCTCATAAACTCCATTTTTAATGAAACCTCATAAAAAGGAATCGCAACTTATAAGATCTGGCGATCTCGGAGGCCATCTGTCATCTGTCCTCCATGCCCAATCTAGCGGTCTGAAAAAGACACATCCAAAAACTGAGGAAATTCGACAGTATTTTTTTTTAATTTCAAGTTTTGTTTGTTCCCAATGGTCTTATTGTATTCTGTTGGCCACTTTCTAAGCATGCCAGTATTACTGCAGCCAGTCCCAAGCCTGGTGAAATGCGAGGGCAAGGTGGCCGGCGCTTCGCAATACGTATCTGTCATGAAAAACTGAAAAATCGCAAATATCTCCAAAAACTTTGGAGATAGACACAATGATAACCCGTTAAAAATCGAAAGAAAAATTAAATTTAACATCCAATTTATCTGTAAAAATCACTATAACATTCAATTTAAAAATTAGTTACCCATGATTTTTAGAGTTCGAAAAATTACCAGAGGCCTACTTAATAATTCTGTAATGTAAACGCAACAATTTTAAAATAAAAAACGTGAGCTGTTTCATGATTAAGCGAAAACTGAAAACCGCATCTTTCTAACTTTCGTATTTCCGGAGATATTTCCAAACACCGCAGGCATTGCAAATGTCATTTTTTTCGAAAAACGTCATGTAATTCGGAAACGGTACAACTTAGCCCCAAAGTATGCCTAACGTATTGTTATTTAAATTTAAGAAGGAATCCAAAAATACAATAATATACAGGTGTTTCATTTAAAATAATAAAGTTAGTAGCTACTTCCGGTACAACCGGAAGTACGCATTACTGAAACTAATTTTAAAAATGTCGTTAGAATTGATTCCAGGCAACATTTATTTGAAACATTTTTCCAAAAAAACAATAATAAATCGGCTATGGACCGTTGCATCTTAGGCTGGACACCCGGTATGTTACGTTATTGCCTCTTTTGATAACCGGAAAGGTTTCTAACATAGCTTGGATACGATTCATAGAAAGGAGCAACAAATAAAATAATTGATGTTTTTCATGATGTAATTTGATAATTGATAACTGTCAAATGATAAGTGTGTGTAGGCGTTAGACAACATTTATTATTATCTTATATTCTGCAGTGGCGGCCCGTGACAATATTGAGTGGTGGGGTCAATCTCCGGCCAACTACCGCCACCCCTCCGTTTTTTTTTTTGTATTTTACAAAGTATTGAATCGGCTTACTTCAGCTGGCAGTAATTGATTAACTCGTTTATTGCTATTTAAAATAATACCCACACAAAAAAATTAATGTAGACAAACTTAGAAGAAATTTAAAAATGGACTTCTTATCGGAAATACTTATCTACTTAAATATGAATACTAACGTATTTCCGTCAGGATTGCATATATTTGGTTTTTAAACTGCACATGAGTCACTTGTTTAGTTCAGGTGTTTTTGTGATTTTATATCGACGAAAACATAACACAATACAGAGCACATGAGTTACTTAAGCGAAGATCGTCGAGTAAAACATAATGGATATTTTATGCATAACCCCACATATGTTTTTACAAAGAAAGGGAAACAATTTTTATTTTCTTTGTTTGTTTACCTAAGCAAATGGCTTGTTCTTTTTTTTTACTTAAAACACTATTATAATGTATTTTTCATAATAACTCTCTTGTTATAGTTATTATTTCATTTTCATAGTTTTTAGAGTAAGAAAGACATGAATGGTAGTTCATTTTGATTTGAAATACTATAGTTATTAATTTGCGATGTCGTCCCGGAATAGTGTTACACTTTATTACTATAATTAATAAATATTAAATATTCTTGAACGCAATTTTTATTGTGGAGGGAAGTGTTTAAACCGAAGTCCGTACGCGACTGGCCCATCTGCGTCTGACTAACACGCTTGCTTACGTGATAGTGGGATACCCTTCCCGCACAGTGCCGAGCACTGGCGAGATGACTCGATCAACCAGTGGGCAGCGGGTCACGAAACGGCTGGCCCTACTCCAATGTAATTTTTGCGTATACTGCGACCACCCTCTTTTCCGCTAGCCGGTAACTACAAACGTCTAAACGCCGGGCCCAATAGATGTGGCCCCAGTTCGGCGCTTGTCTGCATAAATAACTACAAAGCGCGTTTCGTCGCATCAAATCATGGGAATCGCAACGTTCGTTCTGTACTTAAATGTGTGTCTGTGTGTACGTGTATTTATCGGTATTTTTACAGAAAATAAAAGCTCTTTAATGATTAATTTGTAATTTGCAATGGTGAGGGCATGGCCCCATGGCTCTTTAAGAGAGGCCCCCCCCCCCCCCCCCCCCCGATAGTCTATAGAAACTTGGCCAAGTGCCTTCTCTAGAACAATTTTAGCTTAGTGGTTTTCAGTAGGTGACGTAGAAACTACCAGTCTCCGCATAAAAAAAATACGGGTGCAAGCCCTACAAAGTTCAAGCTATTTAGTTTCTGTATTTAAGCGACGAAGAAATGACCGTTTTTCTGGGGGTCGCAACATAATCGTATTTTTTTTTTTAATTAGTTATAGTGATCGCAGAGAAATCTAACTTTTTCTAGTAGAAGCATTAATCAGAAAAAAATATTTCTGTAAAATTCCAAATGAATTGGATAAACAGATGGATATCAAAAAATAAAGTACTTTAGAGGTTAATTGCTTCTAACGACCTTTTTTTTTCAAACTATTCCACCACAGCAAATTGGATCAAATTTTCACACAAGAGTAGGGTATGGGGACATACGTTTGACGAAAGTTGGGTGATTGTGCTCGGAAGGATGACCCTCTCTGTGGGGGCCCCAAAAATAAGAGATAGCACAGAGCTAAACTTTCCTAAATTACTACAGTCCTAATGTGTATTATTTCCATAAAACTTTTGCCGCTTCCTACATTGCATGTGAATTTGACAGTGATACACGGAGCGGTTTTTAACTTCACCAAATCTAGAAATATGAACGCATGAAAATCAAAATCGTTGCAATTATTAGTACTTTATTAAGAATGGTTTTGTAGTTATATCGATTACTTGCTGCTGATGCCATAGTCCAACGCCTACAGCTGGACACGCCAGAGTATTTCTGCCACAATATGTTATCTGAAAACAAATATAACCAGATAAAATAATTACTACTTGAAAATTATCTGCAAAAATCTTACAGGATAACCAACTAAATTTTCAAATCTTGGTTTAATAAATGTCCAAGCACCCATGTTTTGTGGTTCTTCTTGGCACCAAAGGAAGACTGGAATAGCATAATTTTGTCTGATGCATAATATAAAATAATTTGCAATTACCTTTCACATTTTTATATACAGCTAGTTCTTGTTGCAATTCCAAAGTGGGAAACGGACAAAAACTTTCTAATCTGACTATGGCAGTTGTCATTGCTCCTAAACTGTGTCTTTTTTCTAATAAAGTGTAGTAGTGCTTTCCTGAGGTTAATAATACCTTATCAACTTTTTCAGGATTACACATATTGTCAACTAAAAAAGTATATACTGACTTTATCTACTTGGTAAAAAAAAAAAAATTAAATAACCTAGCACCTAAATTTTTAGTAGTCCATGTTTCAAGGAAGATGACGCTGCTGGTAATCTCAATAGATTTAGTGTATAATGATAATGTTTCCAAAATTTCTAACCTTCGTTCCAAAATATTGTGAAACAGAAATTATAGAGCTCGCCAAACATAATCATAGGTACCTGTCTCCGTAATAAATGAAAATATTGCGCAGGTGTGCTTGGTTGACTAATTTGCATATTCACATTATCACCATCAGGTTTGTTTTCTTTGGACTCGGTCATTTGCAAAAAACGTTCTATTCAGATGAACTATGTTCAGGTCCGGCCCCATCATAACCGTGGCAATAGAACCGTAAGCCCAGAACTCCACAACCACTTTGCTTAAAATATTTCAAATGTTAGTCTAATACAACGTTTTATTAGACAAATCGTACTTTCTCCACTTGATACAAAAGTGTCGAACATTATTTGAGCTCCATTAATCAGAAATCACCAAATTGAGCTTCCCAAATTATTAAATTATTTGGATTTTCAATACTCATTCCGTATTCAAAACCTAATACCGCTTCTTCCGATAAAATGCTATTGGCTACCTATTTTAGTATAGAGAACAAATCTTTTTGATTTATCGTCACTGTTTTAGTAGTAGAAAAAAATAGATATAAAAAACAGCAATTCAATTGAAATACAAAACCTCTAAATGACCAGATTGATCGACAGCTATTGAATTCAGTGGAATAAGTATATTGTTTGTAGTTTGGTCAACCAGCATGGCATGTCTTTGGGAGAATGTTCCTCTACCCACATCTTGTCCACTTATTCTGACATTATAGCCTAGCATGTAATCAAGGCAGTATTTAACGCAGCAATTAATTTATAAAAACTTACCCTGATACAACAACGACCCTATGGCTAATGCTTCCGCCGTTGACCAATCTAGGCTATTACCATCAGAAATTTTTGTAAGTCTGTTACTTACGTGGTGTTTGAGAAGATTTTGATTAATATCCTGAAATATGATAGCAATACAAGTATTTTCAAAACAATGATTTAAGAGGGAGGGATTTACAAAATTGTCTGGGTACGTAACAGATTTTACGCCAATGTATTTCAGTAGGTCAATAGCCACACCAGTATCCCATGTTTTAATAACTTCTCTAGCTTGTTCATAGCCTTCCCATTGTTTTTTAAAGCAAGGGTCCTGCAACATAAAGATTGCACATAAAATACTTTATTTATTTATTTAATAAGTATTTACTTCTGGAATAAATTTATCCACTTCTTTCAAATTTTCATTCAACCACTCTTTATGACTATTGGCTATCTTATCAATATCTTCACTTTTCCATACAGCTTCCTCAACTAATTTTTTGGCGTATATATTGGGAACTGTGCTAAAGAGAATAATAGATAATTATATTTATTCGGTATAATATTTTTGAAAATTTACTCTCTTGAGTGGATGATTTTGTATACTGCTGGATTGGTAAACATTGGATCGTCCAGTTCGTTATGGCCCCATTGCCTATAGCAATTCACATCAATAAAAACGTCTTTTCTGAATTTTCTTTGATACGCGAAAGCTATCCTAGTTGCTTTTAGTAACATCTGCAACGAGGAACGATTTTATTTTATGTGAGTCTAAACGAAAATCACATTTCTTTAACCTCAGGATCATCACCATTAACATGTAATACAGGTAGCTGCTTCATTTTGCAAGATCAGTAGCAGTATAAATGAGATCACCCTCTCGCTGGGTGTTGTAAAACCCAGCTGATTATTGACCACCAAATGAATAGCACCACCTACTTCAAAATGCGGCGCTCGACTTAACTGTAAAGTTTCTTGATTTACTCCTTGACCTGAGAGCGCCGCGTCGCCATGAATCTAAAAGCCACCTCCCTTCAATACCAATTAGAACAACAAATATATAAATACCTGTAGATTTATAATTTTATCACTCCATCTGTTGTTAGACTTTGAGTAATCACCATCTTGGAAAATCATTGGTTTAGCTCGAGTCTTGCCCAGAGAAACTGGATTTACTGCTTCCAGATTTGAAGGATTATACAATACGCTCACGTGTAATGATTTGTTTCCAATTTTTAAATCCGTGGAGGAAACTATAATGTTTTGTTAGTTCATTCAATATATATTTGATCTTTTACCACTGCGCTTACTTAAATGGCTTAATACATCACCAGTTGCTGCAAATATAGATGGAAAATCCGGCTTGCCTTTGAGTTTCGCGAAAATCTTTAAAGGTGATAGGTTCAAGAAACCCGTCAAAAAATTTAAGCGACCCCTGTGCGCTGATGCAACGACAACCTGCTCAAGATCGTCTAAAAAACAATGCATGTATCAATGTAATAACTTTTGCACATCACAACATTTTATCTTATTTATACCAAGAGCGGATAATCTAAAAAATTCTCTATAAAATGCCATCACACTCTCAGCGCCCTCTCCTCCATATCGTTTTACGCTGACGAATTTATTTGCGAAAAAATGATCAAAAGCTTGTGACGTCAATAGATCTGTTGCTATTTGAATTTTAGTTTCATTATCGAGTTCTCCTGTAATAACCAATTCGTAGTTTTTAGCGAACCATTCCACTTCATCCTGGGTCTAATATAACAGAGGAAATTTCAGATTACTAGAAAGGTACTGCTTTACATCACGTACTTCTAAATAAGAAAATTCTGCACCGACACTTTTGCAGTACATAAAATTTAAAAATTCAACGGCTTCTCTAACAGCTCCTTGGTTTATTTTGACGTTTAATATACCTTCGAAATTAACGATTTCATCATCGTTAAGACCGTAGAACTTGGGATGTAGTTCAGGAATACTATAAAATCAAGTAAAGCTTATTTTAAAATTATTTTAACATATCGTCAAATATGATCAGGAAATTTTAAAATGATATCTTTAAGTATAGTAGACATTATAAACAAAACCTATGCGTAAACCAACGTAACAACAGATAAATACAGCACATTTAACAATAGTCGTTTTTAACTTTTTTACCGACTGACGACGTCACGACAGGTACAATGAACGATGAGTATAAACACAACATACATTCGGCTCGGGTTCAGATGTTTCGCCTCGTTAAAATGGTCATCGAATAAACCTCCAGAAGATATCTGCTACAAAGTTAATGTATTTATCAATAACTTTTAAACATGCAAATTGCTCATCCTATTTGAGTATTAATTTTTATGTTAAAATTGCGATAAATATGTTTCTATTATTTTTTAACAATTGTTCCAAAATGAATATCCCATGGATATATATCCAACATCTGTAATGGGTATGGACATTTTTTGGTGACACATCCAGTGGATATCTGTCGGACTAGGTGTGCTGTGTGGGAAGTATAGCATGCCATTTAAAAAAATATAACTTCTGGCATGACATTATAAAATACCCTGTATATGTGTACCTAATTTTAAAATATGAAGCTTAAAAATACCTACACCTTTTGTTAGATATTCCAGAGATATTCACGTGTAAAGATTGTATCCAAAAAGACCAACAAAAATTTTGTATATTTTAACTATTTATTCAATAGATAACTACTCAGTTGGACAAATTTGTTCAATTCATGAAATGTTTTTCACTTTTTTTTAAACTTACTGAGTGTTCAAGGCACCAGAAAGTGTAGAGGTTCACGGAACCCGTCCATTAGGAGTTTTTAAAGTTGCTGTAACGGTCATTTTCATTTGAGCAACGGTGTATACAGTATTATCATTGTGTTGTTTAATTTATTTTTTAAATATATCTGATTTCATATTATTAAAGCTGATTATTTCACTTAACGTTATAAGTTTAGAATAATTATATTATTTGATGCAGTTTTGTTTCATATTCTTTGGATCATTGGTAAACAATTTTTTTGCGCGAGGAGTTCGAGGCTCGAGCATAGAAATTCGTTCTTTTCGGGCGTAGTTGTTGCAAAGCGTAAGACGTTTTAATGTAAAGCTTAAAAGATCTAGGTAATAAATTAAATTTAATTATATATTTTTCTAGTAAATTCACATCTGGAAATCACAAACTATAATGAACCTTTTTTACTTTTGCACATTTTATTATTTTAACTATATTTTACAATTGTTAATATTAATATATTACATTTTTTGTGAAGAGCACATGGTAATTGCTTATTACGATTTTTAGTTTTTTTTGTTTATTACCTTTTGGAATTTGTTGCATTATCAGTTGCTACGTTTTGCTTCTCGTAAAGTAATGAATCGTGAAATAGTCCTGCGATTAAATATATCGAATTTTATTACAATACCTATCTGGGACGTTAATTTAAACCCGTGTGGAGCGGCTGAACTTCACATTTCCGAAATTTGCTGAGTCCGTACAAATTACAAGGTGAAGAATATCCACCAAGAGTACTCGGGAGAACCATCACGTCTCTGGAAGGTGACTCATGCACACATCTGCCGAGGTAGGATTTCTCCATATTATTTTTCCATTGAAAGCCATCGCAGGACATCCATTTAATTTGTCTCATTGTTATATTTGCTTCGTTTATATACTTATCTCGTTATTACCCGTTTGTTTGTTCATTTATGTAATTAATAAGACTTTGTTTGTTATTTTGCCACGCAGTGCTGTACGTATTTATTGTTCTTAATACTTGTAGTACTCACCAGTATTTATTAGCTACTTAAAGAAATTTAATAGTGTTAATTATTTACAAATTTAATTTAGTCATTTGCAATTTTTTGTTAGTAATTCAAGCGACACCATTTCTGTACTTTTATGGTACATCTTCAGTGTTATTTAATTTAACCCATAACAACGTGACCTGCCAATTGGTACCTACATTATTTGTATTTTATTATAATTTAAACGCTTTAGATGGTTATGCATTTTGGCAGGGGGATAGCAGCTGTTGTCGCGTTGCCGTGTAAATCTGTAAGAATAACGAGCATTAGTACTTCAATATAAATAATATAGACCCAATACTTACCTTACTTTACCTTTGTATTTTAAATTTAATGTTACTCTGTTTACTGCTGATGCACGTCAACTCATTGCACACGATTGTCAAATTGTAATTTTCACTTTTATAATTACTTGAAATCCATTTCGTTGTTTTTCAAACTATTTTCAATATTTATACATTTATATATTTTAAATATTTATTATAAGAATCACATTATTATATTATTAAACTTTATTTTAACAAAATTCTTGTTGTTTGTTGTTTTGCTAAATCCTGGCTTCCTTGCTGTTGGCCACAGCTGGCGCCCTTTTTAGAAAAAAGCAAAACAAACCAAGAACCCACGCCCTTGCTCACGGTTCACGAACGGCTGGACCATCACACAGATATTTGCTGGACTATCTGGCAAGTTCGAGTGTTGCAAATTTTTGGCGCCCCACGTTGGGCGCGTTGGTACAACAATGCACAAAAAGATATACGTTTCTAGTTCTAATATCAAAGTTGGCCGCGACATTCAATGTAAGCGAAAGTGCGACATAGATGAAACTATTTTTTCTAAATAGATCATAACTAACCCCAGATATCATTGCAAATTCAATAACTTTTAATGCAGGGGCTCCATAAATCACATATAAATCATAACAGAAAAAGTCTATTGTTACCAAATTATATATTTTGCACATCGATGACAGCAGATTCAGCGTTGTGTGTCTTTCACCCAGGACCCATCAATATTGAAAAAAATCAGCTACCGATTCCAGCACAGTGTTAACAACCGCAAATCTGTGACCGGAAATATTCAGTAATGGTACCACCCCACTGTAGACATGTTTCTATACAATAAATGAATGCCTATAGTGTTGCTAGAGGATTTTTTTTAATTCCCTAAACAGTTATAGAAAAATTTTCCCTTAACTTTTTAACAAGTTGTCGAATATCTGTAGTGAGTTAAAACTATTTCAGAGTTCTTGGAAAAAAGAACGCTGCTAATATACCTATTTTAGTTTTATTGGTATCAGCTGGCTATCTTTTATGTCTCCTACTGATACAGAATGTTTAATAATTCGGGGTTTTTCAGGTTTTATTTTATTACTATCAACAATCCTCGTGTATCGAACGTGTTACTTTAAGTGGCAACATATACAGGGTATTCCACGTAACTGGTTCCATTAAAAGTTATGATGTTCTATATTTACTTATTATTTAGATTTTGCACAGTTATCTGTTCATTGAACATAAATGCAAAATACCTTAACCAAAATATCATTTCCGGTTGACCGGAAATGGATGTCAACTCTTGTTATTTTTAAATAGAATGATACAAATTTTTATTCATTTTTGGATTCTACAACTATAAATACGTCAGTCTCATTAGCTATTCCTATAGCTACATGTTGCCGTTTTTGAGTTATTTAAGTTTTTCTTTTTTTTTTAGTCATAATCATTGCATCATTGAAGAAATAATATCTCGGTTAATACTGCAGGTAGAGACTCCCAATTTGCTATGTTATGAATGTAGATATAACTCTAAGAAACGGTAAGCACACTTTACATTCTAACATACAGGGTGTTGAAAATGAGGAACAAAGTGACATATTTTCAAATGCAGAAAACTCAATTTTTTTAAATAGAAACACCTGTATTTTTATTCGGAATTTGGAAGTAAATATCATCCCCTATCACTTTATATGAGCATTCCCTATACGTATCTTTAATAGATTTAAGATATGAGCGACTTTTTGTTAAACAGACTAAGTAGCCTATCTTTAAATGTTGTAGCTGGCTCTGAAATAGATTCACGTTAAATTCATGTATTATTTTTGAATAACCATACAATAATGTCTGTTCGAATAGTCATTTCTATTAATATTGCGTTGTGCGAAAGTGTAATTACAATGATATACATAAACACTTTTGGTTAGCCAATGAATTTGACATTAATCCCATTCAGAGCCAGCTACAAACACGCAAAGATAGGCTACTTAGTCTGTTAACAAAAGTCGTTCATATCTCAAAATCTATTAAAGTAGGTATAGGGAATGCTGATATAAAGTGATAGGGATAATATTTACTTCCTAATTCGATAAAATACAGGGTGTTCTATTTAAAAAAAAGAATACTTAGTCTGTTTAACAAAAAGTCGCTCATATCTCAAAATCTATTAAAGATAAGTGTAGGCAATGCTGATATAAAGCGATAGGGGATGATATTTACTTCCTAATTCCGAATTAAAATACAGGATGTTCTATTTTAAAAAAATGCGTTTCTGCATTTGAAAATATGTCACTTTGTCCTCAGTTTGAACACCCTGTATGTTAGAATGTAAAATGTGCTTTACTGTTTCTTAGAGTTATATCTATATTCATAACATAGCAATTTGGAGTCTCTACTTGCGGTATTAACCGAGATATTAAGTTCTCAACGATGCAATGATTATGACTAAAAAAAAAGAAAAACTTAAATAACTCAAAAACAGCAACATGTAGCTATAGGAATAGCTAATGAAAACTGACGTATTTATAGTCGTAGAATCCAAAAATGAATAAAAAATTATATCATTCCTATTTAAAATAAGAAAGTTGACATCCATTTCCGGTCAACCGGAAGTGTTATTTGGTTAAGGTATTTTACATTTATAGTTCCAATCGAACAGATACTTGTGCCAAAATCTAAATGTAAGTAAATAATAGAACATCATAAACTTTTAATGAACCAGTTACGTGGAATACCCTGTATACTTCAAGAACGTATTTACAAACCTATGTGAATATGTATATTATTATATAGAAATTTATTATTCTGAAGGGATTCGGATTAGCCATAATAAATAGTTTTTATCTGTGGCGGCTCGGGAGTTATGAAAGAGGGTGGGCACAATATAAGAACCTGGCTAATTTTTGGTACAAATCCATTCTCCTATTGTTCATGCTAGAAAGACGTCTATGATTTTGTTGTAAAAATCCGTTCAGTCGATCTTATGACATTGTGCTTCTCACAAAAGTTTTAATGCGTTTGAGGGTGGAAAAACATCGTTCACATACTGTCGTCATGGGGGTTGTACAAGTAATATCCAAGAGTTCATATGTTTCCGTCAAAACTTGTATTAAGTTGTTGTGTGTTATGAACACTAAAAGCGGCAAAACACCACTTACATCTACGTCACACATGTCCTCGCGCTCATAAGTTACTGAAAGTTCACTTTTCATTTTACGCTGTCCAAATAAGATAAGATTTCAGTTTTTTATACACATAATTAACCGACGCAAAATATGACAATTTTTTTCCACATCTTTGTCGTACTTTTATGTCGCAAATAAGCACTGTCTAACTATTCACGTATGTCCACTTTGCCTAGAACATTAAAATCCACGCATGCATTCATGTGAGAAACGGAATTTTCGCGTTTCTTTGCCCTCTCTGCGATATGCTTTAAATCATTTAACCCTATTCCACGCACTAACCTCTTTCTTAAAAATTAAGCAGATAAAACAAAATAGTAGTTTGGCTGGAACTAATATTGTTTTCCCTATTTGTTCCCTTTCACTTATTTTATAAGTTTTAATCACAATTTAGCCGGAGATATTTTCATTACTTGAAACTTATTTTAATTTCCATTTCGAACCCTTTGTCTTTCCATTAAAAAACAGTTTCAAACACACCAATTATTGTGCTGACGTTTACTGAAAATATCAGGGGCAATTACTAGCAGAAGTAGGTATTCAAATATTACTTGAAAAAACAAAAGACAAATAATTTATTACTGACTATTTCGAATGTTGGATATGCGATTACTTTTTTATTTTTATTTCTAACTAGATAGGTAGACACTACGTAAATACGCTCTTTCTGAATGAATGCGTTGCGTTTCCAATGAGTACATCGTACAATTTCGTAGATCGTTCACGATGGGTATACTGAAATATACATGTTACATAGCATAACCCCTAGGATTATAGCTGATTTTCGCTAAAAAAATCCCTTTTTCCCTAGCACCGACCTAAATTCCCTAAGTCTGGGGAAATTTAGGCTAGCTTTGGCAACACTGCGAAGGCCCGAACAAAATCTAAAAAATTATCTAAAAAAAAGTGATCCAAATAGAGAAGTATGTCGTCATCAAACGTTGCGCGGACAAGAACATCACGACCAATCCGCGCTATACTATCAACAATACATTTAGCCAATAATAGAAATGTCCGGTACGAATTCGGCTTTTGCGCATTGATATATGACGTGTAAGTATGTACAGCTCCTCCCACAAAAAGGTTACCAATCTGAGTCGCGATTTTGGTAATATATTCTTATGTTGAACTATACATATAACTGTGTTTAGTAGAGGTAGTTTTATCATGCCAGTCAAAGAGCAGTCCACATACGTAATGTTCACTCGAGTGTTGGTGAATTCCTATTTTATGTCCACTAGTCATTTGGTAAATTGTTTATGAAAGTTGTGACGGCGATCTTGATTTATTAGTTTTCAAATAAGGGTATTCATTCAGTTTAAGGTGCAAAGAGTTTGCCGCAAAAACCATAAAAGGAAGCATTTGTGTTTATCTGATATTCGCCTTATATGTATAGATATATTTTTATTGAAATCTCGCATAACAAAAACACATACAGTTGCGAGCAAATGTCATACGCTTATTCTTTCATATTAAATTAATAAAACATTTGAATTAAAATTTTGCATAACTTTAATTTATTTTTATTCTTCTATTGTTCTTTAATAGTTTCTAAATAGTTAGGTTTCATTGCTTTGTTTTACTACATAATACTGAAAAATAAATTGCAAATAACTCTTCTCTGCGACTGTATATCTCAACACTAATATTTGGATTTTTCTATATTTTTAATAGTAAGAAATTTAGAATATTGAATACTTCAAATGAAAGCAATAAGTGTTTGACTTGCATATAAATTTGCGCCCTATTAGTATTGCATATCCAATTTTTTGGAAGCAAAATTTTGTTAGTTGAAATTTTTCCACAATGGTGACCGTACTTGAAAAGCTAGAGAATGCCGATAAATTATTGGAAAAAGTGGACATTGTCTGGCAAGAGATTTGTATAGAATTTTCCAAGAAACTTCTAATGGATTCATTAATGCCGTCCAGATTACAGGAAGTAATTGAGAATGGTGGGAGATGGACACATATATAGGGTTGTTCGAACATGCAGTTCGCGAACGGTTCGTGATCACGTGAACCAACCAGAGAACAGATTGGAGTTCTCGCGAACTGGAATGCGTTGTCTGATTGGTTCGTGAACCGTTCGCGAACTGCATGTTCGAACAAACCTTATATTATTAGATGTTTCAAGACTTAAGAATTGTATTTATACAAATGTTATAATTAGATACATATAAATAAGTTTGTAATGCCAACATTGCATTCTGCTATTGCAGTAGCACATGTGTATATGATGTTACATTACTAGCAAGGTATCCCGTTAAGCTGCATTTCTATTGAAAACTATATATTTATTTATATCTAAATTGACTTGCTGCTAAATGTTACAATTAAAAAATTACGAAATTGATAGAAAGAAACTTGTTATATAACGAAATAAAGTATTCTAATCATAAGAGCATCCAGAAGCACAAAATCCATTTTAGAAAGGAATACGTAAAAATACTATTTCAACGTGTGCATGTTTGTGCCTTGATAACAAAAAATAAATTATAAAAATAAGAAATCCTGTGTCGGGTAAATACACAATGAATCATACAAGCCGTAGCCGTAGTAAAAACTATGGTCCGTCCTAAATGCACTCGCCACAAACATTTTCGCGTAGGTCGTTAACTTTTTTTTGGTAAGAACTGTATTTTTCTATTTGGATTTACTATTAACTCATTTGTCCACACCCACGTTCTCCACTTTGCGATACTGTGCTTCTTAATAAACGTGAGCTGGAGAGAGTAACGAAAAATGTAAAAAAGAAACCTTAATGGTCAAAATAATGAAATAATGAAAAAAATATTAACAGAAAATCCAACATTCTTGTAAGCGTAAACAATTCGTAGAAAAAAATATAATTTCGTAATGCGTACGCTCTTTTTGTCGCGTCTGTGTTATCGTAACGTATTTTGGCACCCTGTAATTAAAATACAGCCTGCGTTTTACAATAGATTCTACACATCATTACATAAGCAGCGACGTATGTGTTTATTATTAGATAGGAGCTCAATGTCATTTACCTTATTTTATCGGTTAATGCTATTGGATTTATTGCGGCTACTTTGTGAGCGTGTTCCCGATATGCAGTAACTAATCTGTAGAAATTACTGTTTTGATTTCTAATCTGTCTAACTTGATCAGATACTAAAATTGAAACCAACAATTTCTGTTATTACATTCCACATATACTAGGGTTTAATTTACCTTCAAAATGACTTTTCTCTTTCTTCTTGAAACCAAACACATTTTCACACTGATAATACCGTTTACAAGAAGTCTCACTTCTAGTTATTTGGTTTATTAAAAGCCGTACGTACTGGCCACTATTTCGAGCAGTATACATTTTAAAAATAATACTTAATCAAGTATGTATCTCCTTGTCACTCGGCCATGAATTTTAGAAGAGAATATTTACACAATTGAATCGAAAAATTAATCGTGTAATTATCGCTACGCGTCGTTGGTGTTGTAAAATCATATGACGTTAAATAACATTCTTATCGTGAACATGAATATTATTTTTTGTTGAACTATAGAATAAACATATGCTTTGTAAATGTAAATGAATATAGAATTTGATGTTGTATCTATAGTATGTATATTGAAGAACCAGTGTTGGGCATCAAAGAATAATTCTTTGTTCAAATGGTTATAATGAATGAAATTTTAATCAATTATTCTTTATTCAATATTAGGTTATTGTCGAATGAAGTGGTCCGGTATTATTTGAATAAGGACTTATTGAATGAAACGTTATTTAAATAAAGCATTACTGGAATAATTGTCTCACGAAATAAATCGTCATTCAAATAATGGAATAAACTTGGATGCAGGTGCTTATATGCACATATATCTGTTCGCTTTTCGTTGCCTTAACACCCGTGTTCTTATATGTGCTGCAAAGAATAAAAGTTTTTTTTGCGTTTGAACGCATCAGGGTTGGGATTAATATCATAATAATTGTACCTGACCCTGAAAATATTTTTTTTCTACTATTGAAACTTATTACAATAAGGAGATATATTGTCTACTTGATTGTCTAAGAAAGAAGTTAAGTACACAGTGTTTGATATATGCAATACCTACATGTAATAAAATACAGGGTGTATCAAATAAAAAAGTAAAGTTTGCTTGGGTGTTAACTACACGACATATAAAGCACAAACCCACCGAAACCGGCTTTCATCATTAAAGAATAAAAAAAAGTAAAACTTAGAGCCAAAAATTTTTTAGTCCGGGCCTGATGCAAGGAAACGTCATGTTAAGCACCCGCTAAACGTGGTATTATGTATAAATACATTGCACTCATTTAGTATTATTCTTAATGGTATGCCGTAGTTCATTAACGTCATTCTGAATAAATAAAGGCCAATCGGCCAGTGTGCCCTTGAAAAAACAGCATCAATGAGGCATTTAAAATTCTTCTCTTTTCATAAAATAAAACATTCCTTATTGTTGAGCAGCATTCAACGTAAGTCTACAAAGTTTATTTTAATATCCTGATAAGACGTTCGAGTTTCACCGGATTGCGACTTCAAGTAGTTACAAAAAACGTAAATATTTTTTTTTTCTTTGTCGATCGAGAGTTAAGTTGATAATAAACCGTACGACATGAATCTGAGTTATTTCTTTTAAATTATATAATACAAATAAAGCAAAATGAATTGAATCGAATTAAACAGAAATAAATGGAGATACAGAAAATTGTAAACCACCCTTTTACTATGATGTCGGCGCGAAAATGAATCTAAACATTCCCGTGATTTTGCCGAGCCATTCAAGCTCGATTTTCTTTATATGAAAAATAGATGTCCTGAAAAAGAATCGTTTTTTCGAGATGGGAAAGAATTTAAAAAAAATGTTCAAAGTGGCTTGCACCCAAGCGCGATCACACAAAAATAACAGGGTAAGTGGCTGAATGAATAGTGGTATTTGGGGTTATACTCGGGACAGCATTTAGGTTGCCACCAGGTGCGGCTCAGCCTATGCATTTTATAAAAAAAAAAATTCTGGTAATGCTTACAGAAATAGACCCCTGTGCATGAAGGCTTTTGATTTATATGATACAGCTGCTACATATTATTATATTACTCTATATCTGATTACACACTATATTTGAAAGGAATATTTACTTGTATTTTCGGGGCAATAGTTTTTCAATGTTTCCAAAAGAAAAGAAGCGTACATGAAACTAAAAACTGCGCCACAGAATAGAGAATAACCAGAAATTTCACTGCGTAGTTAAATGGACAGATATGTATCCTTTTTCAATTAAATTCTGAGTCAGTTTATATTCTCTTCAATCTCTGTCAATCAACTCTTGGCGATGTTTTGGAACGATTGCGCATTACTATTATTTTTTCAGTCAGTTCCACTATTAAAAAAAAAACAATGCGCACTGTCGAATCAACCTTTACGCTGCTGGATGTGAAAAAGAAACCCCTTGTCTCTCAGGACGTTGTAAAAACTAGATTTAATCATTAAAAAAATAAAAATGAATGCCCTCGATTATGAAACGTACACATAAACAATCATATCACCAAGTTTTTTAATCCCAACAATTATTGGAGTTTGATTTGTTGATGAAGTTTCACCGTTCACGGGATGTAAGTGTAAGACTACTCTCTGAACTTTTTGTTAATTATTTGTACAGTTTTGAGATGAAAAACACGGGCCATTTTGTAATTTAAATTTATAAAAACATTCAACACCCACTATATAAAAAAATAAAGGTAATGATACTAACTGATCTCATAACTAATAACTAGTTCGCTATAACATAAATTTTACTAGACAACTAATATGATCCTGTTTGAGTCATTAAAAAAAGATGAGTATTTCTATTGCGAAGTATTTGAAGAATTGCAAGGATTGCAAGCTTTTTGCAGTGATAAATTAACAAAGTCCTGCCGGCACTAAGCATTTCACCTCTTTTAAATCAAATTTGGATTTCTTTAAATCAACTAAATATTTAAACTCCATACCACGCGCTCATGCCATCAGTGTCGTAAAAAAAACCTTACTCTCACAGTGTAAGCTCAAAAAACTAATCTTATTTACAAACACACAGGCGTCTCTTCACCAACCCCCACTTTATGATAGAAAAAAGATATCCCTTTCGCTTACCGCCGTGCTAAAAGAACAAATATGATTACTTTAAAGAAATAAATATCTTCTACACCTATCGCACTACTTGATATCGAAAAAGTGTTCCTTTATTTTCCGATGCAGTTCAAAAAAAATACACTTTCACAATAACTAAATCCCGATGATAGAAAAAAATGATCCCTTTCATAAATACATCATCCCTATCAAGCCCACTCCAAGCCATTGAGAAAAAGTGTTTATTTCCCTTCCCGATGCCGTCAAAAAATAATTTTCGAGATTCAAAAAAACTAAAGAGTCTCCTTTACCAACTCCCCATCCTCTCATGTTGACAAAAGTTATTCATACCGCTTCTTAATATTGCTGAAAAATATATTCCCCCATTTAAGAAAAAATCAATGCGATTCTCTAATTACTTAACCCCTTATATGGAAAAAATTATCCCTTTCCTTTCCAGAATGAAAGCAGTTATTTAAATGAAAACGATTATTTGAATAGGAATATTTATTGGAATAACAGTAGTTATTCAAATGAAGAATAGTTATTGGAATAATTATTTGAATAATGAATGAAATGAATGTGGAAATTCACTATTGAATAATACAATCAAGAATAAAAAGTTATCTGTTATTTCTGAATAAGAATAAGGAAGCTGCCAATTTAACAAAAAAATCTATTTTTGATTATTATATTTAGTGTCACAAAAAGTAAGGAAAAAAGAAACCCATACCTGCATATCTGCTAAAATATGGTATGTTATTCATTTTTTTAATTATATTATAATACTATATTAATGACTGTATGAAGCGGTGTTGGTAAATTGCCTCCTCACATGCAGGGAATAGAATCTTAATAAACAAAATTTCGATCAATCTTTCATCGGTTATTGTAATCACGTAGTAAATTAGTTCATTGCCATGAAAACGATAGCACTGTATGCATTTAAAAAAGCTACATTATCGACGCGGCGTTAATTTGTAAATAATCATAAACGCCTCGTCCACCTCCACGCATAAATTGCGTTGAGCCAAACCAAGAACAACCAGTTCTAAACGATATGGGTAGAATAACATGCAAATATTTTTGCTACGTACGAATTTCCACTCGATTTGCTACTTTTATTATAGACTTTTTTGTTTTGTTTAAATGAGCAGTTTTTACCTGAATTAATTTCTTTCAGCCAAAAATTTCAAATACATGTCAAAAATCGACCAAATAAACAATGGCCGCGTTCAGAGTACGTAACCGCTAGGTGGCTGCTCCCAAACGGTTTGGGAACTGTTCACAATTCGTGTAAAAAACGCAACGCTACATTTACGCTATATCAATAACATATACCGGGTGTCCAGCCTAAGATGCAACGGTCCATAGCCGATTTATGATTGTTTTTTGGCAAAAATGTTTCAAATAAATGTTCCTCAAATCATATTCTACACATGATAAAATTAGTTTTAGTAATGGCGGACTTCCGGTTGTACCGGAAGTAGATACTAACTTTATTATTTTAAATAGAATACCCTGTATATTATTGCACTTTTGGATTCCTTGTTAAATTTAAATAACAATACATTAGGCATACATTGGGGCTAAGTTGAACCGTTTCCGAATTACATGACGTTTTTCGAAAAAAAAATAACATTTGTAGTGTCTTCGGTGTTGGAAATACTCCGGAAATACGAAAGTTAAAAAGTGCGTTTTCAGTTTTGCGCTTAATCATGAAACAGCAGAACGTCTTTATTTTAAAATTAATGCGTTCAAATTACAGCCCATTATTAATAGGTATCTGAATTTTCGAACTCTAAAATCATGGATAACTTGATTTTTTTAATGAACGTTGGCTGTAGCAATTTTACATAAATGGATGTAAAATTTAATTTTTCTTTCGATTTATACTTGTGACCATTGTGTCTATCTCCAACGTTTAAGAGATATTCGCGATTTTTCAGTTTTTCACGAATAGATACATATTGCGAAAGCGCCGACCAACCTACCCCTCGTATTTCACCAGCCTGAGATTGGCAACAATAATACTGAACATGCTAGAAAGTGCCAACAGAACGCAATAGGACCACAGAAAACAAAACAAAACTTGAAATTAAAAAAATGTAAGAATTACTAAGTGCTTCTGAAAGATGCAGAATGAACATAGCAAGATAAAGAAAACACAACATTACAATCAGCACACAACAGATAACAGACTTCTCGACTCATCTGTTATTATTTCTCTACCAGTACTGATGCATACTTTTCAATTTGATGTACTAAATTTAATGTAATTTCATTTTTATTGCCCTGAACAAGCTGAGAAAATTCAGCGACACTTTAGTAACGAATAAGAAATTGAATTAATGTATTTGATCTCAACCCCACGGTTTTTGGAGTAATTTGGCGTTAAATTTATTAGTTGAAAGTTACGCTTAATCGGTCAAATATTTTTTGAGAACTGTCAAGTTAGCCTCGTTTTAAAAGTGCTTAATAATAGTTTAATTGAAATTTAATACCTAATAATGTAGCAATTATTTCATAAATCGGCTCAGACTGGATCGAATGTACTGATGTCATGTATGGTTTCATCATGTCAATGTCACTTACCTTCCGCCTTAGGGAGGAAAAGTGCAACTTTCCTTCCTCAAATGAGAGAGGAAAGTGGACACTTCAGACCAAAATCACATTATTTTAAAAAGTGAACATAAAATTAAGTTTGTTATTGTGATAAATAGTGATATAGTGAAGATGAGTATCTAACAAATAAATTGATTTAATGTGGCCTAGGAAACTCTGCACAACGACAATAGTTCTTATCCATGTACTTTCTTAATTCTTGTCCTGTTGTATATAATAGATTCATTCGGAAATCCAAAGAAACTGGGACCAACATTAACATCAGAATTTATCTTGCAAGAGGGAATGGCAGAATAGCATGACGCCCATTGATGTCTGCTTTCGCGGTTATTTCACTTGAACCTAACAATATAATAGTATAATACATAACAAAGTACTTATGTAAATGTTATGGCCACTAACCTTAGCTTTTACCCAATGCACCTTATCAAGGTTCATTAATGGTTTTTAGAACTGCAAGATAATAAAATAAGTAAAATAAATAAATAAAACAAGTAAATCACGTAGATTAAACGAATGAGTAAACTAATTTATGTACGTATGTCGATACGCATGTAAACAATAACAAACTGCCATATTGGAAGGCTGTTTTTGAAATGAAGTTAGGCTGAGAAATTTAGACTCCGAACCCCGATGACTCATCCATTGGCCTAACCGTCTGATGCGCATGGTGTTGCGGCCATTAAAGCTTCAACAGCTGTTTAATCTTAATCATGGTAGGTAGGTAGGTTGCAACAAAAGTAAATGTTGAAATTTTACTCAGATTAATATTAATTATTTTCCTAATATCCTTAAGCCGGTCTAGGTAGTTTCTAAGTACTTAGAATTTGTGTTTGCGCTATTGCCGGCTTATGGAAGGACAGCACAATGTATCCTTAATGGTTGTTTACGACACAGCACTATACCTTGAGACGAATAACATGTGAAGAATATTTATTTTCTAAATTCAATTGGTTAAGACCTTTAACGTCTTCTCAACATGAATCCCAGTATTATTTTTAGTGAAAGAGGAAAACAGTTATTACTTTTAAACAAGTATAAATATGGTTTCCAAAAGTAGTTTAAAAAAGTGGTGAAAAGCGGTGGACTTGCACAAAGAAAACGTGTAAATCTTTCCTTCTTACCTTGGGCGAAGTACGCAACAATATAGTTGTTACAAAACACGTTCAGGAACATAATCATGATGCTGAGATAGAAAAATTACACCGGCAAGTTGTTAACACGTTTCTGTAAAAGGAAAGCTATTGAAGATGTACCTGAAAAACCTGCGAAAATTATACGACGCCTAGTCCAAGAAAATCTACTGTCAGCGGTTACTACAGTTGACATTGCTTGTATTAGAAGAAATCTCTACAATGCTCGCCGAAAAGAGCAGCTCGCGTTGGCGAAGGGCAATGAAGATATTTCATCACAAAAATGATGGTGTCTGGACATAAAAAATGAAATGAGCACAATGCCTTTTATTAAATGTATCTCTTTTCATTGTTGTTAAATGTTACAACTAGTATTATGTGTAGATTTAAAGCCGATTGTCATTATCGTTCAGGTCATGGTCAGATCAAATATTGTTACATGCATTTTATATTGTTTGACTGTGACTTGAGGCTGCACCCTTATGTGAATCAGCCTTTAAGGTATGTTATGTTACATTTTACAACTTAAAATTAAGAATTTCTATTAGTTTGTATTCAGGGCGCAGGGCCTAATGTGAATTTAACAATATAAAATGAATGTTATATTTGATCTGACCAGGACTTAACCGATAGTGTGAATCAGCCTTTAAGGTATGTTATGTTACAATTTATAACTTAAAATTTAGAATTTTCTATTAGTTTGTATTCTATTTTTTTAATAAATTCAAGATTTTAATTAGCCCTTATTGTTTTATTATTTATCGACTGGCATAATTTTTAAATTGTTAAATTGCAGGAGGCAATTTAACGATTGTTAGTAGTTGCTCTTTATCTCGGGAGGCAATTTAGTTGTACCTGCATGAAGTAATTGCTGTCTTTAAAAATGGAAGCTTTGTTTTGAGATGGCGTGATTGCGCAGTAGTAGTTGGCATTTTTTTTAATATGAATACTTTAAATCACACATTTAGTTCAAATTTTTATTGATGTAATTTATTCTATCAGGTTGTCTATGATGTAACAAGGTAAACATTTGTCTATACAGCTTATCTAATGCAACATTTTTTTTTTAAACGGCATCTTGTTTTTTGTATATACTAGATTATCCTCTATGCAAAGCTCTCTCGATCCATATGAATTTAATTTTATTTATTGATATAAAATCAGAGAATGTTCTGTTAATTTATAAGTAAACTAGATTAAGCAAATGAATTTAAAAATGTCGCAAAACTTAAATATATATATGCATAAAATTATTAGATTTTTTTTTTGGCAATTATAGGTTTAACTTCTTTTGTAACACTATATCAGTTGGTTAATACCCAAAAAACTTTAAAACTTTTGTATGCTTTCATTTTTTATAAAATAGTCATCAGGGAGTTTAAGAGTTGTTCTCTAGAAGTTACAGAAAAAAATAAATATACAAAATGTGTACATAAAAAAATATTTATTAAAAACAAAATAAATAAATATATTCAATTACAAAACCTTTTTTCTTTTTTTACTTTTCCTAAATTCTTCAGCCATAAAATTCTTTACCATTTGTTTTCCACTTTTCCTCTTTGTTTGTGTATTATCAACTACAGTTTCCATATTTTTAAATATTTCTTCATATTCTTCATCAACATCAAGTACTGACTCATTTTTACTACTTTTACATTGTTCATCTGTTTCTTGCTCTTCCTTAATTATTGGTTTTAAAAGAAGTTTTGTTAGACTTTGTTTTAAATATTCCATGTGTAATAACTTCTTAGTTTCAATATCATGAATTCTTAAATATCTATCAAGGCTGACCGTAGCTACTATAGGCATAATTGGATCGCAAACTATACTTGAAATACTACCAGTAAAACTTTTAAATGTTTTAACACATTTCATTGGATTTTTCATATCTAACAATTGCATATAACCTTTAGTTGTGCCAACAAATATTTGGCTATCATTAAATGCCAGGGCAATTGTAGTATAACTTGCTTTTGGTTCTATAAATTTACTAATTGGCCTACGTTGAACACGGTCATCATATAACAAAACATAGCCTTCTTTGGTACAACATGCTGGCAAGGTACCATTGTTATTTAAAAAGGTAATTCCTCTTATACTAGTCGGAATAGGCAAATTTAAATTATCATGTCCCATTGACTTTGCTTTGAAAATATATTTTCCCATCTCAACATCCCATAATTTAAGATCATTGCATTCGCCACCTGTTGCAATTATGTTTTTTCTAGATGGGTTATAAGAAATACTTTCTAGTGTACTGTCACCACTTAAATTTAAGGAAAAGGGTTTGCTATGCTTATCATTCCATGCAATTAAATGTCCACTTCTTCGAGCAATAATTAACTCCTCCATAGTTGATGCGGCTCCTACTATTGAACCGCAACCATCAATAATAACAGGTTCTGTAAATTGCGACGTAAATGTATTGTATAATTTAATTCTGCCGTTATTTTGTCCAATTATGATTTCGTCTTGGTTTCGTCCCCATTCCATGCACGAAATTCCTGCATTTTCGGATTTATCAAATATTTCATATTTTGCCGATTTACCAGTTTCACAAAATGTGTTTCCAATCATACCACGCGTTGTACCAAAGTATACACAATATCTATTAGAAATATCCATTTTTTCACCCTTGGCACTTTTATTACACTCAATACAGAAACCTTATCTGCATCTACAATGACAATAACCAAACCAACAAATACAAATATACCTAAATTATTTTTATACCAAATCCACGTTGTTTATTGCCAACCTATCTTAAGTAGTTAGTTGTTTAGTGGTAGTTTATGCAACAAACACTCCTGTCACGTATGAAATTGGTAGACATGTGACATGACTTTCATAAACATTAAAGAAAATATCATATAAAATTTTCTAGGTTCAAAAAATACGACTTCAAAGCGCGTCTTTTTATTTTTTATACTCATTGGAAAATCTAATAGGGTAATTTTTTAATTACATAAGTCCATTATTATTTGCAATGCTAAATATTAAACCAATTTAAAATTTAAGAAATTTATATGTACTATCTGTCTATTTTAAGTTTTAACCAACGTCATCGATTTTTGTCCGTATGAATCAAATCATACTTCGGAGTCAAATTAAAAAAACTGCATAAACAACGATATTTATGCGCGGTTTTTCAGTATTGGTTTAAAATTCGATTTGAGAGTTACGTTCGAATTTTACGTTCAAACCATATTATACTACTGTCACAGCATTAGTTGAACCTTGAACCGAACAAAAAAATTTGTTTCATTTTGAGCGGACTTATGTACGAAGCTTAAACTTTAATATCTCCCTCAAATTGAATATAACCATAATACATAACCTTAAAATAATTGTTTGTTACATCTGATGTCACTCTGATATTAACAAATTTACTGGATTTTCTGATGAAAACGTTATAATTGAACATTTTGGCGTGTGAGAAACCAGAATTAATCGTGGGCATCCTACAATATCGAAATTTGGGAATGAACACATTGCTTGTGAGAACTGTTTATAGAAGATACCGTTAATGCGAATGCTTAATCGTATTACTAATAGGTATAGCAATCCTACAAATTGTAAGTAATATTACACAACATATGAATTTGGAGATTCCCATTAAATTATATTATAGAACCACATGCTTAAGACCGGACGGAAATGTATGGCTGATATCATATTTTCAACAATTGCAATATCTACCATGAATTCAACGAAACACCTTTAAAAAACAATCTTAAACCAATTACGCATGTTGAAAATTGAAATAACAAGGACATATTCAAACACAATTGTGTCGAATACTCATAGGTGGTGAAACAGAATATCCCAAGTGGTAAATGCCTGGATTACAAATGGAACTATTTAGTGTGTGGATGACCATTCAATGCAGAATAGAAGTATGTGAACATAATATATCTATTGCCACTGTTCAATTTACCTTATAACATACACCAAAAATACACAGCTAAACGTCTTTATTTTGTATTTGCGAATATATTCTTTGTGCCCTTTATTTTATTTTTGAAGGTTTTTTCATTTGAAGAAACTCTATTTTAATTTGTCTCATTAAGAGCACATCTAACTGGGCAAATATGTCAATATGTAACCACCAGTTGGTAGAATTTCTGTCGAATGGTAAAAATAAACATTTAACACAGTAATAAAGTTAAATAATAATAACAGTTCCTTATAAAAGATAGAAATATAAAAAAAGACTACTTTTTTTCGCAGAATTATATTATTTTGTTATAAATGATTCAAATTTCAATCAGTCATAAACAGAACATTCAACCCAAGGACTCATGCTGCTTGAATTGAACCATACATCGTTCATCCATTTCGGCCAATTCAGGCCTCGAAATCCGACTTATCATTAACGCAACAGTTCTTTTTTTCCAATAAATTTCCGGTCTCTTAGAACCTGAGGATCGTTCGAATAACATTATTATTGGCTCGTGTCCATCTCCACTACTTTTTTTTCCCGTTCATACCAGCTTTATTAAATTCATGTTGTGCCTCACACAGTATCCCAGTGTTTGGGTGTGCAATGTTGTAGTGCTTCATTCCACATATTAATACATTTTGATCGCGAAACCATCCTACCAATATTTGATTATAAATCGTTTGCGAGCCCAGATCAATTCTATTGCATTAAAACGCAGTATAAGAGGAATAGCACCTCATACCATGAAATTTATAAGTCATCAATAGCATACTTTTTCCAGGTTTATTCTTCTAACTATATCTAGCAATTCCATTTTAGTTACTCACTTGAGAAATTCATGCCATTGTTCTTACCAATCTGCGATATCTTGTTTCTTGGACAACTATTTGAATTTTTATGATGACACACATGAGGGAGCATTATCCATGAAAAAAGAGAATTGGGTAAGTGGGGATTAGTTGTTTGTTACCCATTCTTCATTTTTTACTATCCATGCAGAATGGTAGTCCGCAGCTTGAGAGGTAACGCAATATTAGGCTGCGCCATTAATAAAACCGTGTTACTTCCGCATGAAAAATCATAAACACGTTCGCATCGGACCCTGAGGCTTTCGAACAATTTGCAGTGTATTTGCAAATTAATTTGAGTGTTTGAATAAATCCAAGTCTCTCAAAAACCTAATTGTTTGGCAGAACTTGAGCTTAAGATTAGCCATATACTTTTTGAAGAAAACACTTCGAACAATGCAATATCATGTTCTCATTAAATGACCCTATTTCTTCTTTTCGATATTTGAAGCAATTTTTAACAAATGCCAGGAATGCTTGCACAATTCAATGCTCCTGGGTTTTGAGTCATCCTGAGAGTTGCAAGTAACATTTTCCCTAAAAATCATACTTCTGATAAAACAAATCATAAACCTTATATAACGCTGTTACTTTGCTGATCATGTTGTAAATAGTATTTCGCACTCCTTTTAGTTTCTCTCGTAGAATCTCTTGTTTCGGGCTAATACGCGGTCTCTTTTCAGGATGAAGGGAGGAAACAGGATTGCAGTTTTCTCTTTTTAAATTCCAGACAGTCTGTCTGCTTACAACATGCTTCGCTTACTTCTGAAAATACATATTATAAACATAATTTATGTATAGAATACTACCTCGTAAACGACTTAAGGTAAGTAAAGGTCCCCCATCTTTCTTTTCCTCTCGAATAGCCAGAGATTAACACAAGCCTGTGCCTAGAATTCAACCGCTTCCAGCATTTCTGTAATAATAATAACATAGTCATTGTTGATTACATTCTCTTATCAAAATAATTACTACTAAAACTTTACGAACGCTCTGTGCTCTAAAAAGAACAATTTTTTCTTGCAAAAAACAAAGAAAGCGAAAAACGGGCGAGAAACAACTAATAATAAACCAAATACACAAACTAACGACGCTATAGTTAGATTTGACACTGACAAGTACCATGATAAAACGGAAACGATGCACTATTTTAAATATTTCTTAAACAATGCGTAATATGGCTATCTCTATCTGTCACATTCATGAAAATAACTCTTGTACTTTTCTGCGAGACAAGCGGAAACTTTGCTTCTTTTTCAATATAATACTTGAACAAAATCTCAAATCAGAAGAAGGTCTTAACTTGTATACTNACTTATATTGTTGCACTTTCCCTAAATGTCGCCCCTTGCTCAAGGTTGTGGTTCGTTACTCGCCTCTAATCTTATATATAAATAGGAATATTAAAATTACTTACGTTGGGGCAACAAACAGTTGTAAAAATATATTTACTAACTTTATTAACACCACATGCTCGGAATCCACAAACCTAATTCCAATACCTGTCCCAATCCCTCACGAGCGCGGTACTCGAAAAATGCTGATGAGGTTCCGGTAATCCAATTGTCATCTCTGAACATATGTTTTTTTTTTTAAATCTAACTTATTTCTATTAGTAACTTTCCGTGCAATATTTTTTAAATTTACCGAATTAGTCACAAATTAACTATTTACGCCCAAAAAAAAAATTGAATTGGATGAATTAATTAGCCGGTTTGACAGATCGCCTTTTGCACAAGCAATCATTAAATCATCAATAATGTTAATTTGCAATACTATCTCAAATTTGGATCTAATTAATTTTGTGTAAATGATCTATTTATTTGTATAATCCTATAACAATAGTTTTATAGAATTTATTCTAGCATTTTTGCAAACTATTTCCCTAATAAATTTCCCTCCTTAATAATTGCCCAAGGTATTGTACTCGATATTGTAATATCACGTAATTAATAATCATATTAAATGTCACTTAAACATTAACTAAAAGCCATATGATACCTAACATATGTGACACTAAGCGAACGCAAAATCGTCAGTTTTTTATTGGCCAAAAGTATTGTGACGTCTTAGGACATAATTTGAAATTCATAATTTTTTGAATTGGTTTTACTCACAAATATGAAACCCAAATGTTGAATTGTTTTAGCATTCGTCATCGTATAAAACACAAAAATGAATACAGTAAGTGCTTTTTTTTGTTAACTGTGAAGACCCGACCCAACGCCGACTTAGATATCCAGGCCCTCGGGAAGGACTGGGAGTAGGTAGCGTGTCGGGCTACAGCATGAAATATTGGAGATTAGAGTAACGTTCGGTACTCATTTGTCTGTCGTTAGGATAATGTTGTCGTGTGTTTAGCTCTTCTCATTTTAATTTTGATGGCAATTTTTTTTTAGTTAGTTTTTCAATTCTTGGATGTATTTTATCTGGCTTTGAATTCTATTTTCTTTTTGTATATAATTATATTTATCGTTTTAGTATTAAATAATTTTCTTGAACCAAAAATCTTTATTAAAAGAAATTTTTCAATAATTAGAACAAAACGATGTTATAGTTTTTTTATCATGTAATTGCGATGGCAATTAGCATCACTTATAATTGAAACATTCTTATCTGCATATTTGAGTAACATAGGTATAAACAGTATTAATGGTAAAGAAGCTTCTAGTAAAGACGGGCGATATATCTCCACCAGGTTATTCGGGGAATGAAATAAAACAATTTAACAATAATGAAATAATGAATAACAAGATCATTTATTATTTCCGAATAAGAATAATTGAGTTATCCATTCATTTTTATTCTTATATGTATATATACGCCGTCAACTAGTGTTGGGCAAGTTAGGGGAAGAGATTAAATTTCTACAGCGATTATAGATATTCTTGTTTCGTCGGCTCTCGGAAAACCGTTGGCCAGCACTACTTCCCACTCATGACGCGACTAAACACGAGTATATCCATGATACAAGAATATAAGGTATGCTCATTTGAAAACCAAAACCTTCGTCTTTTTCGCGCATTGGCCCCTCAGATCGTCATCACTCGGGCTGTCGCCAATGCTTGTTGATGATTACCAATTACTATATTTATTTTAACAAGTTTCAGTTTATTTTTACATCGATTAGCACACTTTATTTAGTTTTTATGTAATGTTTGTGTCCTCTTATGCTTGTAGTAGTTTCGATTTACGTGATAGTGATTTTTAGTTAGGTGTTATAAATTCGTTTTTTAGGTTTTGTGTGGATACACTGTTTTAAACGTTTGTAGTGGAAATTCTTGAGTGACTTTCATTCGTTTGAGGGAGTCGAATAAAGAAGAATTTGTAACAAAGAAAAATAAAACACTGCACTTACAATCATTAATTAATATATTCTTCTTTTTTTTATCTGCTTTTTTTATTTCCAACACTGTCTGCATTAATGTTTTAGCCAGACTATTAGATATTTCATTTGCATTAAAAAAAAATATGAACCACTTACAATTAGTAAATTTTAGTACGTGTAAATATGTAAAAACTAAGTATGAAGGGTAAGAGCTAAAGAAGTGTAGAACATGTTCAGTTAAAGTAAGGCTTGTAATTATTAATGTTTTATTTGCTTCATTGCAACTAAAATAAGAACATAAAAATGTTATACAAAAGCAAAAAATACTTTACATCAACAGAACACTCATCACAAAGCATAACTATTTCGCATTCAATTTGAAAATTATATTTAAATAAATTAATTAAATTATTAATAATTTTGATTATCTACGAATTTGTTTCAAATATTCAATTGATGGAAGGAAATGGCAAAAAAACAGTTTTATTGATTTTAATAGGATAGATTTAATAAAAAAAATGGAGTTAATTTTGTTTACATTGGTGATATCTATTCATTATTGGATTGGTAAAGTAGTGTTTGGCCCTCAAATACGTCACACCTAGATGCGCAAGAGCATACCTTATTTTCTTGTATCATGAGTATATCTAGACGTTTACCCAACACTGCTGCCAACTCGGAAGAATAGTGTGGGTTATTTCTGCTTCCTTGAACTAATATTTCCGCCGGTCTTGAGTTACATTATATTCATAAAGAAAAAACTATTGGCTTACAATAAATTTTAATGGCAATATAAGAAATTTAACCAGATACATAATTTAGAAAGTCATTAACAACATATTTCCTAGAAACGACAATCAACTTATTAAAGGCATTAGTTACAAAAAAGCACGTAAAACAAAGTTCGTTCATTAATTTTTACTTTAAACATTTTCTTCAAAAAAAAAATTTCCTTTGGGATATTTTGCTTAGCCTATTCAATTAGTTTAGTTATTTAACTTTTCTTTTTCTAGTTATGATTAATAAAAATAATCGGCATCAAAACAATTTATTATTATTAATTTTTTTATTCCAAGCAAATACAAAGCTATTATAAAAAAATATGTCACATTTTATCATATTTCCGGAAAAGGGCTGCCAATCATGTTCTTTCCTCTATAACGGTAAGTGTATGTCCTTATAATAAATCTCTTCCCATCAAAACTTAAAGGACATACTTCGTCTGCTTTTAACATAAAACATGTTGTATACAAAGCTATTTCCAATTCAGGGCTGGTGCCAATGAACATAGAGCCTACTGGTTTATCTATACCATTAAGGGTTAAGTGATATTTCAAAATGGCTCCTTTCTAAAAGAAAACAAAATGATATGAACAATTATGGATCAGAGCATGCGACTTACATTGTTGTTCATTTCAATTTTTTTCAAGAAGCCCAAATAATTTGCGTTTTTCTTAGCTTCGGCGTCATGAAAGTAAAGCCAGTTGTGAAGACCGCTTACATCTTGATTTTTTATTTCGGCCAAGAAAACGTGTTCGAAGCCGCTGGATCCAATCTTACCCTGACCTCGAGAATACATGTTAAACCAGATCTCTTTTAACTTATCCCGAAACGCTTTTGGATCTCTGGAAATTGCTCCTAAACGTATATATCTCATAATTATTCTCTCGACTTGACGAAGATATAGGCGACAAACCTTTTTGTATTAAGAAGTTTCTAGTATATTGCATTACCGGCGTGGACAATACTGTGTCTAGGAGAGAATTTTCTTCCATTTTTTCTTGGGCACTGACATGTTCATTTACGTTTGTTTCCAATATATAATTGTTATGCAACTGCAGTAAATTTGATATAGTTGGTACATTGTAAGCATCCTTTTGTATGGTTAATAAGCTTTAAAAGAAACGGTATGTTAATCGATATCTATAATTTATACACATACACTGGATTTACTGCCATTACGCGAACAATAATTTAAAATATTTTTACTTACGGTAATGGTGCTTCATCGCTCTTGGATCTAGAAGTGGTTTTTCCTTGATAATTTATTGTCACATATTTCCCAACATTATTAACATCCTTTCGCAATAAGGTTTCCGAAAATTGTCTTAGTTCCTCGTCTTCATCGATTACGTCGGTAGTTTTCTCTGGCTGTAGTTTGGACCCTGCCGCATTATTAGGTTTCTGAGTATTATACGTATTTACAGTTGCGGCTTGACTGTTCCCCGTCCCTGCTGACGGTTTTGCAGTAGCAGCAGCTGAGTTTTGAAATGTCTTTGCTGCATAACTATTTTGACTAGAGCTAGGAATTGTTTTATCTTGTTTAGGCGGTTGAATATCTCGATTAAAATTGACTCCATATGATAATGCGACGCCATTGTGAGTCGAAGTTACGCCTCTATTTGCATTACTTACTTTTTGTGCTAAATTGTTTTGACCGGTGTCGGAACCGTAAGATAAAGCAATACCTGCATTACGATTCGCGTTTACGTTTTGACTAGAACCGGCATTTGGTTTTTGATTAATTGTTGCGATATTTGAACTTTTTCGTTGGTTATATGGTCGTGCACCTAAAGCAGGCCATGGTGTCGTTGGTGGACCCTGCCAAATGGTATTACTATTGCTGCTGGTGGTATTTTGTCGACTGATCCAAACATTGGTTTGCGAAGAAGTTGCGTTAGTGCCTTTTAGACAAAGGATAATTTTAATATTATTTTATGTTTATATTAATGAATATTATCTATAATAATTGATGAAGGGTCGAAATTATTGATAACAAATGCTGAGTATTACTATAGTTAAATTCACCATTAAAAATGATTAGTAAAGATTAAATGATTCTCGCATAAGGAACGAATGATTCACATTTGTCAAAGAAACAAACACGAGCAATCCTAAAATTCATATATCGATGAAATTCTAGAGGCTGAAAGAATATCCAAAGACTTACACGATTTTCAAATTTTTGTAAATATCCCGGAAGGTGTAATGGATATTTTTTTTTTAATACAATTTCAAGCATATTACACAGCAACGATGACGCAAATTATTTTCTATTAAATTAACAATGGAAGAGCGTGGCATCCTATATGCACCAATTACTATTTTATTTTTTTAATTTTTAATGTCAAAATAATTTATAGTATATTGAATACATAAGGATGACCTAAATTATTTTCGAAAAGATTAACATTGGGGAACCAATTATACCACATACTCCCAAATAATCTTTTTATTTTATAATACTACAATTTGAGGTAGGTATATTACATAGTCAAGAGTTAAGAATTTTATTGTTATTTTAATTTTTATTTTATTTTTAACGTTTTGATGTTCAAATAATCGACATAGGCGATGTATTAAAGAAGAGGTATTTATATCCACACTTAAAGTGTATGATAAAAATAATATAACGCCAAAAATATTAAATAATGAATGACGAAAGCACTACTAAAAACGCTTATTAAACCAAATTCACTTACATACTACTTGTTTATATTTACTATTTATTTCTAACGTTCGCATCGAAATCGATGTAGCATGCAATACTACTCTCTATGAGCAATCTTAGGGTACGTGCACATCGGAGCAGGGAGTATAGCAGGGATGATCGCTTATAGCATTGATACTCGATTCTAGAATGAATTTTACCATTCTCTCTGCGGGCAGAAAGCCAGTACCGCTGAGATTCCCAAAACTACCGATTAGACATGCCAGTATTTATCGACGTTTTTAGGTTGTCAACATTGCAATAGAAAGTCATTGTTTGTTCTTAAGAACTTATGCGTGTGTAGTTTTGCAATACAAATAATAATAAACAAGTGACAGACAACATAAAAAAAAACATATCGTCATAGCTAATGAATGATATCATTCGATTATTACTTTCATTCGATTATGCTGACCACTCCGAGAATTATTTTAATGCTATGTTGAATAATTTATTATAAGTATTATCTCAGAAAATGTCGAGCTATAGCTTTGAAAACATCGATGATCCCTTATCTGTAGATGTCTTTAATTTATTGCTTGACAGGCAACCCCGCAGACCCAATTCTTCCTCCAAATCATTATTACGGGCCCGAAAAAAAAAACCGTTACCGTAACTGGAGCGAGATTCGAACTCGCCAAAAATAATATTAAACGTCAGTTTTTAGAAATGGCAGGTAAAATTGTATAACTGTGTGTTTAGGGTGACGGCATTTTTTTTCGAACATATCATTGACTATATAATATACTCCAAATTATCTTAATATTGAAATATTAAAAAAAATGAGAGATCCCGCCCCAGTTGGTTTTTATATATGAATATGTTTCAAATTATTGTAATATTTAATAATAATAATAATAACAATATTTTGGATATAATACGCCTTGCGTCCTCGTTGCTCATTTTTTTCGAATGTCATCATCACCACAATTATCATTTATAAAGATATAATAAATTAATATAAATATAAAAGATTTGGAAAATGTCCCATGTGTAATATCTTTAATATTTAAATCTAGATCGATCGTTGCAATTGCTAAAGCTAAATACTTATGTATATACATACATCCCATCATCAAACTACCTTATTAGATTTTCCGTAACTTCTAGTAGAAATTTGATTTGAAGTTACTACTAGTGCTGTGCTCATTAACCGGATAACCGGTATTATCATAACCGGTTAACTGGTCACGGCGGCGGTTAACCGGTCACGGCGATTGAGTCAAAAATATAGTGGACATGTTTTATAACCAGCAATTGATAACATTAATTACCGATAGTGCTCCAAATCACAATGTTTGTACAAAAATGAATTCAATTGAAACTTGAATTAAATACATCGTACATTCTAGACATCTAGAGACTTGCCTGAGTAAGTACATGCAAGTTATAAGTACGCAACATATATACGTATACGATTTCGGCGAGTATTTATATAAGGATATGTATTACTCGTACGTACAATTGCGTATAGGTGTTGTAGGTAATACCGTAGTTACCGCAGTATCGCATGATTAGTAGCTGGCATCGTCAGGTACAGTTAGAAAAACTTATGTACTACACTTCCTTTTTGTTTTACCTTTTTTTTTTATTTACGCGTAGATAACATTTACTGCCTTATATGTGACATGTCGAAATATATCGCTTGTCTATTAATATACAGATCTTTTAAAAAGAGAAAAGGTGGATTTTACTTTCGCTTTGTATACAAAAAAAAAAACATTAGTAATGTCCTTAAACTGTTGCAAAAATACCTGCGGAATTTTTTACTTAAATGAAGAAACAGCGTAGCTGTGCCTTATTTCTTTTTGCCAATTTTATGGCTGTGTTGAGAAATATTTTTGAAATTTATAATAATATCTCTACTATAAATATTATATGGCATTCTGTCAATAACTGTTTAATTGACATGGAAGTGCTTATAAATTGGACAAAAATGTTAAAGGAAGTAACTAAGTAATAATCAACAAGTAGTACCGCAGATAATTATTGTACCCTACTGAATGATTACTTATGAGTAAGTATTTTACCTACTCGCTTTGTTGGGTAAGGTACTCACCGACTATTGACAGAATACATTTTTAATTACTTGCGAGGTGTCGAGTGCATTTATAACATATGTGTTTTGTTTCAATCAATAAGTTGTGCCTCAAACTACTTAGCGCCAACAAGTAGTTATTTAAATATTGGAAGGGAAATGTACGAGTAAACTGGTACGAGAAGAGGAAATAATGTAAATTTAGAAAAGTCCAAAATTATTGATACTTTGAAAACAAAAAAAATACTGTTGTGTGTAAATTTAAGCTCTAAAAATATGTTCAAGGATGAAGCAAGTCATAGCAAACTTTTGAAATAAAACATTAACCTGACGTCTGAATTTATATAGCAATATTATTTTTGAAAATTGTAGCAAACGTATATACCTACACATAAACATTATAAAGGTCAGTAAAATACTTATAAAGATAGATAATGCTACAATATAGCCTTTTAATCGCTTGCGGCGATTATCCGACCAAAGCGGATAATCGGTCAAGACGGTTATCCGGTCATGTACATACGATTAACCGGTTATGAAACCTGTCCGGTTGCACAGCACTACTTTATACCTCATCTGGTATACTTAACATATTTTTTTTATTAAAATGAAAAAATATATATGGAGTCCTTTCCACTCGTGTTTTAGTTAAAATTATGTTTTACATAATTTTAAATAAAGTTTCTTAGTTTCTGAAGATGGCCCCAGGCCGAAACATGTGAAAGATAATTTTAAATAAAAACACGATTGGAAAAACTCCATATATATTTTTTCATTTTCATACACATTTTCCAATCTAATGGAGACGAATAATATTTTTTATTATTATTTTAAGCGGAATGGCGCAATTGTTTGTGGATGGAGTGAATTTATGGCATCATTTTTGTATTTGGGCTCCCTATCCCTAAACTCAGCTCTTTTTGAGAAATTTGGAATTTTGTTGAATTTTTATCGTTTGCGCTTTTCCGATTAAAAGTAAATATTTCATAGGGTATTGTAGCATTCATCGCCAAATATATGGATACCTTCAAGTTATATCTTTTTTTTTTTTGAAATGGGACACTATATTTTTATTGCAGCATTGATTACAGCAAACTCCGCCGAAATGTCCAATATAGCTATTACTTATTTCTTTTAGGAAACATCAGTAGTGTCATAGTTTTTTTCTTTTATTTTGCTTTATATTCGAACAATTTGTTGTTATTATTATTATTTGTAAAAAGTTGAAAATATTAGCACGTCAATTCGGGATCGTATAATAATTATAATTTCCTAATATCTTATAGTTAATATGAATTTTGTAGAGTTAAGTAATAGTATACTAGTACAGAAAGTTTTTAAATAGAAGAAACGCCTATTCAACAATACAGCTGCAGGACAAATATTGCTATGAAGAGACTGAATCCACACCATAACACCTTTTTCTGACGTGGCGATAACAACTCCTTACCTACCCTCAGACTTCTAAGATTACACTGGTCAACAGTGAAATTGCTTCTTAGGTGAAAGTACCCAATCCCGAATGAATTCAACGTGCTGAACACGAATATCACATTGAAAAAAGTTGATTGGCTCACGTTCCAGAGATATTGACGTTTTGTCCATTGTATAGATGCTATTGCATAATGTAATGCAATTTAGTGAGAAATTACGAAATTTTGCATCACCCCTTCATGCAAAGAAGTTAATGCAGCATTTGCTGTAAGTTTCCATTGAGAGTGTTGCGAAATTGATTGCGCAATATCAAGCAATAGCTAATTATAGTTTATTTATAAATGGCCGACGTGACAATTAACTCATGCAATGTCCGTTCATTCGCGCATATTTTTCGAAGCTCTAGCATACACAAGTGATGCTATAGTGTAAAGTAACTAAGCAGTAGCAATGGCTCGTAACTGTTTAATAGTGCAAATAACTTCGTTATATTTGCGGAGAAGTGACATTGCTGCACAGAAAAAGAACATCAGTGCAACAGTTAAGAAAGCGTATCATTTATTTTGGTTGCAAGATAGGCGACCAGGACAAAGACTGGCCCCACACGTATGCTGCCGCACTTGTGCCGTAAATCTTTCACAGTGGCTTAATGGCAAAAGAAAGGCAATGCCATTTGCTGTGCCCATGATTTGGAGGAGTCTACCAATCACGTTGACGACTGTTATTTCTGTATGTACCACCAGCTTCTGGAGGCATCACCAAGAAGAAGAAATGGACAGTTGAATACCCTAACATACCATCTGCTCTGCGACCTGTCTCTCATGGCGAAGGACTCCCAATTCCAGAACCTCCTACAGACTTTTCTATCAGTTCAGACGATGAGGATGGCCATGCGTCGGCGAGTTCTCCTCAACGGGCAGTAAGGATGATAACTTTTCGTGCTTTGACGAACATCTGCACCACATAAAATTACCCAGGATGAAATGAACGATCTTGTTCGCGATTTGGATCTGTCGAAAAGCAAAGCGGAGATACTGGCCTCAAGACTTCGACAGTAGAATCTGCTGGAACAGAATGTCCGAGTGACTTCATTTCGCACTCGCCATCAGCTCTTCGAATCTTTCTTTAAGAAAAGAAAGCCTTGTGTTCTGCTGCGATATTGATGGTCTACTACAACTCTCGGTATTGCACATGATCCCCACGAATGGCGGCTGTTTATAGACGCTTCAAAACTGAGCCTAAAGCGGTTTTGTTGAATAATGGGAACCAGCTTCCATCCATACCTATTGCACATGCGGTCTACATGAAGGAGACTTACGGCAATCTAAAGCAGCTACTGGAGACATTAACTACAGCAAGTATGGCTGGCAGATATGTTCTGACCTGAAGTAGTATCTCTGTTGATGGTTGCAGCAGGATATACAAAGTACTGCTCTTTCTTTGTCTGTGGACAGCAGAGCAATCGATTTGCCACTACATCCAGAAAGACTGGCCTCCGAGAGCATTTTAAGCCTGGAGAAACGAATGTACAGCACCCACCATTGGCACAGCCACACAAAAATCATCATTCCTCCTTTACACATCAAGCTCGGTCTTGTTAAAAACTTGGTAAAAGCCATGGATAAGAATGACCAGCATTCAAGTACCTCATGAAAAATTCCCTCGACTCAGTGAAGCCAAAATTAAAGAGGGCATCTTTTGTGGGCTTCAAATTAGCCAGCTCTTCCGAACCCCAAGTTTGAGGAACTTCTTCAAGGTAAAGAAAAACAGGTTTGGATGCATTCTATCAAGTGCAGCAAACTTCCTGGGGAATGACAAGGCAGAAAATTACAAGTGTCTGGTTGAGGATATGTTGGCTTTGTTTCATGAATTCGGCTGCAATATGTCCTTAAAGATCCACTTTCTTGATTCCCACTTAGATTTCTTTCTGATAACTGCGGGCAGGTCAGCGATGAGCACGGCGAACGCTTTCATCAGGACATTGCCACCATGGAGCAACGGTACCAAGGCAAATGGTCTACGTCAATGCTAGCTGACTATTGTGGACAATCAGTAGAGATGCTCCACAAGTCCACTACAAACGGCAGCCAAAAGAAGTCGAAAGCCAGAAGCAGACTAAGGTTTTCTTACCATGTATTATAATATTGACATAAGTACACTTTTTCTGAAATATGCGTACATTTTACAGAAAACCCGTAGCCAATTCAGCTTTTTCTTAGTCATTTTCGTGTTCAGCACATTGAATTCATTAAGAAATGACTATTTTCAGCTTGGAAGCATGAACTTTTCGAAAATTTGTTGCCCAGTGTTATCTTATGCACTTGTAAGTTATTTTTCCGACGACCGTAAATTCTTCAGAAATTTTCATTAATATATTTGTTTGCATTTACGGTATTCTTTTGACAATTATAAAAAACTGACAGCCACACAAAAACTATCAACAATAAATACTTAGACTCTTGTACTAATCGATGCAGAATGTTATGCTGCATTCAATATTGTAATAAAAGAAAACACTACGTCACATTTGAAAAAACAAAAGTTTTTGTTAATCTAATAATGGGTGCGATTTTAAACAGCCTGCTAATGTCAACATTTGATTTCAACAGATTCGCATGCAAGAATTTTTTCGATTTACAACATTATTATTTTACAGAGGTGTCTTTCTGCAAAGCGAGGGCGCAAATGCAGTCATTGTTGGCGAATGAGATTAAAGCGGAAATAATTAAATATTATTTCCAGAATCATTCTTATGCGTTTCTACTCTAATTTATCGTTATTAACTTTGCTTCTTTAATAGCAATAATTTATTTATTACCTTTCAAATTCCACATAGTGTAGTAGATTAGACATTTAATATCTACCCCTTGTACTTAGTGGAATAACTGAATGTCGAATACCCTATGAAATATTTGATTTTATTCGAAAGAATGCAAATGTCAAAAATTTAACAAAATTACAAATATTTGAAAAACGGTATAGTTTAGGTGAGGGAACCCTAATATAAATTGGCCACAAATGTCATAAATTCACAAGAGTGACAAAAATTATATCATTTTATTTAAAACGAGGAAGTTAATATTAACACCTTGTATACTGATTATGCTTTGGATGTGAACATATTTTCATTTAAAAAGTCCCAGTCAGTCATAACTCCTTTGCAAATTGCAAAATCAAACTTCTACTAGTTTAAAGAAACTTAATAAGCCAGTTCAGGAGAACTATGTATCCCTTTATATTAGTTATTGTTATAGATTACTTCTACATACCGTCCAGGTTTACCTTTGTACCATGGTACTTATACGCAGGGCTGGGCGTATTTGAAATACAAAATACTATTTGAATTTTATATTTGAAATAATTTTTCTTATGTATTTTGTCACATAATCATAGTACATTACTTACCATAACTTGAAAATAACGCATGCCAAAATCGCGGTAGTGTATTTATACGGACAGTGCTACCGGTATTACCACATCGTGCGAACGAAATTTATTTAATAATATACCGTGTATTTGGCGCTCTGTGCCTCCCTAACTTTACTTTAATTTCTAAACTTGAATAGTTTGGTTGTGGATGCATTTCGATAATAATAATTACAATCTTATTTTATTTAATAAAATCGTTGGAAATGTTGGAAACAAATAATAACGAAATTGACATCAGTTCCCATGATTTTAAATGAGAAATATTTCAAAATATCAAAATTCAACAGAGATAACGTAACTGCTCTCTGTATAATGTGCGAAGAAGCGAACAAAAATACTATTTCAAAAAAGGCTTCATTTGCAAGGTTTATACATACTCCTTCAAGAAGTTGTTTATCAGATAAACTTTTTGAAGTGCTTTTTTGTTTAAAACGCAATGAAAATGTGAATAAAGAGATACTATAGAATATATAATAGTGTTTTAGTTTTTTTTTAGATAGTATTAAACATATTTTATTTACATTAATGTGAAGGAAAACATAACAGTCGATAACAGATTACTAAAATACTTTATTTTCTTTATAGTAAGAAATTGTGTATAGTACTGTATTTTAAATACCTGAAATGAATGTATTTTATATTGGAAATACAATTGGAATGTATTTTGCCCAGCCCTACTCATTTTTGTATGGAATATTAGATGTGTTAATAAATAAATATAATTAATTACACTCAATATATTTTAAGCTGCATTTCCATCAGCAATTTTGGTATGAAGTATTTGTTTAAAACTTATCCAAACATTAAATATATAATAAAAATTATTTTGTCCTTGTACGCAATATTATATTTATTCTCTATTTCTATTTCTTATTCTTTATTTTACATTATTTCATGGTTTAACATAATTTGTGAAAGTATTTATCGTCCTAATAACAAAGAGTGATATGGCTGTAAAGCAACTTACAGCCTATACATTTTGTAGAGAAAGATGTGTCTAATTTAATGAAAATGTTATTAGCGGTTTGATAGTAGTGAAAAAAGTAATATGTACTTAAATTTGCTCACATACTTACATAAAAATTCGCCAACTATTAACAACACAAGTATTACAAACGGAATTACATTATACCAAAACGAAGGCATTTTACTTACTACGTACTGCGACTATTAATTACTATAACTCTGCACATCTTTATCTACGAAAAAGAAGTCACATGAGCACAATATGAGCCAACAAGTCCAATGTCAAATTTCTTGGTTCTTGAGAGTACGGATTCGTACGGATCTATAGCTTTGTTCGTTTTGGCACTCCGCGTCGTAACGCGAAAATCTACTCGTGTGACGCCGCGCAAAGTTTACCAACGCAGGCTCTGGCCGTAAAACGCTGGATTGACTCCAGCTTTAGATTTTCTGATTGCTGTTCGTTTTGCCATCAAATGGAACAGAAATGCTTGCGGCTGCGTTTCGCTGCGTGACAAAACGAACAAACCTTATATCGATGTCGTGTGGTCATATGTTTTACGAGTTAGAGTATAATGAAATGTTGGTTCCTTATTACTAGATGGCGCCACCATGCTCTAAACCTGAACCAGAGATATGTACCAAGGCCTGAACAAAGATATAAAATAAAAGTTTGTGTCGGGCATGGTTTGAATGTCGCACAACAAAATCAGAGGTTGAAACAGTTTCTGGAACTTAAAAAAAGAAAGAAAACAGCAAACGATAAAAATTTAATAGAAGCATTCATAATTAATTTAGGAAGTAGTGACAGGTGTAGTTTATCTCTGACACAGAAAGTGATATTTGACAAATAATGATCAATTAATTATTAACTTCGGCACGGTCGGCACTACAGCATACATAAACATAGTTTACATTTTAAAATGAAAACATCAGTGCAAAAATAATTTTATTATTTTAAGCTACAAATCATCGTTTGACATTCAAGTGTGTTGTTTTATAAGGCTAGATAATAGCCTGATGTATAAACTAGTGCTGAACCGGCGAAATTGGTTTTTAAAGGCAAAACTGGTTTTCAAAACCAAAATCGATTTCTAAAATCAGATTATTGCGTATTAAATATGTTTCCGAACTTAAAATACATAGCAATTCTAAAAAAGGAATAGGTTTTTTTTAGTTTAGTGCACTTTAGGCCTAGGGTTGCCATACGTCCGTATTTTCTACGGACAGTCCGTATTTTGTAATCCTTGTCCGTAGATTATAAACTGTCTGTAGTTTGTACGTATTTCTGCAAGGCGTCCGTATTTTTTTTTCTAGTTTCCAATTTGTCGTATTCAAGTCGTACTTTTGTCATTTTATAGTTATTTTAGCATTCAAACTTTCGTATTATGTGCGTTAACATTGCATTTCCAGTAGCATCACGTCTGAAGAGATATATATCTATATTTTTATATAATAATATTAATAATTAAACAATATGTCTCAAGTGAATATTGAAGAACATTTCACGGAAATGTTAATTGATATGGTGCACTGTCCGTATTTTTGCTTTTGAAAATATGGCAACCCTCTATTTAAGACACAACTGAGCAATAGTACTTGATTTTGTAGGAATTCCATGGCACAGGCAATACATTTTTCGTAACAATATTATCGTGTGTCTATTTTACGACTGATTTAAATATTATTTATGTTTAGATTAATTTACCATTGGGATCAACCTATGGTACTTATATAAAAAATAAATACCACAAATATCACGCCCCAATAGCTGAATAAGCATTTACAATGAAGCAAAGGCTTATTCAGGCGTAGTAGGCTACATTTTGTAACGATATCAACTCACAGCCTCACTTTATGCAGGTTTAAATGAACACCATTTATAAAAATAATGGTTGTGTCATCTAAAGTCAAGTAGAGTGTATTAATTGCATTGATAAGCGAATATGTACACACGTGAGTTGTATGTAGTATTCTGTGAGAGTACTTACATATTATCACATTTTTCATTATTTCAATGTAGATGTCTCAATCTTTGATATTCAACTATTAAGAGGAGTGTATTCTAAAGATTTTAACCAGTAAATAATCAACAATAGTTGTAATTCTTTTATGCAAATAGGAGCATATAATTAGCGTCCTTGTATACTTATATACACACGTCCCTACAAAAAAGGTAAACTAGCGACAAAAAAGATATTTGAAACGCTAATAAAATGTACAGAACGTTACAAAAATATTTACACAGTAAAAAAAAGTACCCTTCGAAATTATTGTTGCTTTATTATCGCTGATTATTTTTTCTGTCGTGCATTGTGCTATTCTGTTGCGTGTTGTCTTTCTTGTCGCGTGAACCCACTAAACAAGCGACGTAGGTAATATAGGTATATGAAACAACAAAAAAATTCTTGCGCGTAAAATTTACAAGATATACTTTGTAACTTTTATATGAAATGCTTTTTTCAAATATTTCTTGGCAACCCAGTAAACAAGAAAAGTAAATGAAACATAACAAAAAATTCCTTAGCCGTAAAATTTGCATAACATATGTTTGTAGCTTAATGAGACGCTTTTTTAATTATTCTTGTGGCAACCCAGTAAACAAGAAATGTAAATGAAACATAAAAAAATAGTAGAGTTTGCGTATGCTAGCTGTTGTGGCCAGATCAGATCGTGGCTAAGTGGTAAACTTATGCTTTTTCTAATTAATATAATGCCAGAAACACATGAAGATGAGAATTCGGTAAGTATTTATTAGGAGTATATACATAGTTCTACTCAACTACTCGATATACATAACCTCAACTCATATTTTGCTGGGAAAATAATTTGTTAGCGAACTTAACTCAGAGCAATAGTGTAGTAGTAGCAGATCGTGTTTAAAAAAAACTTTTATAACTTATTAATCTTTTAACATGGTTGTTGGAGGTCATTTTTGAGTATACAATAAAGACATGATTTAGGTGGGGTTGCCATACGTCCGTAATTTCTACGGACAGTCCGTATTTTTTTTCTAGTTTCCAATTTGTCGTACTTTTGTCATTTTATAGTTATTTTAGCATTCAAACTTTCGTATGATGTGCGTTAACAATGCATTTCCAGTAGCATCACGTCTAAAGAGATATATATCTATATTTTTATATAATAATATTAATAATTAAACAATATGTCTCAAGTGAATATTGAAGAACATTTCACGGAAATGTTAATTGATATGGTGCACTGTCCGTATTTTTGCTTTTGAAAATACGGCAACCCTAACTTTAGCCCAGGGTTTAAAACCGATTTTGAAAATCGATTTTAAAACCTGAATTTTAAAAACCGGTTTTGAAAATCGATTAACCGGTTTTTGGAAAAATCGGTTAACCGATTTTGACGATTTCCGCAGTACTAGTATAAATCAATAAGGACAACGAATCAGTCATCGCGATTTCAATTTCTAAGCCTAACTTCAATTCAAAGAACAGTTTTCCAATATGGCAGTTTGTTATTTTTTACACAGTTTATTCATGGTTTACTTATCTGTTTAACTTACACGACTTTCTTGTTTTATTTATTTATTTTACGTATTTTATTATGTTTAAATTACCCATTCAGTTTTTAAAAACAATTAATTAACTTTGATTAGGTGCATGTATTGTGTATTGTTTGGGTAAAAGGTAAAGTTAATGGCCGTACATATTATGTTTTGTTATATATATATTTGTTATGTTAGAGCCGAAATAACCCGAAAGAAGACGCTGAAAGGCATCACGGTATTATAGTGCCATTTGCTTCGCAGTTTCTTTGGATTTCCGAATGAATCTATTTTTGTAATCAAATTTCAACAAATACCAGGAACGAGGAACTACAACACGACAGGAACCGGAAACACACATTTAACAATTTACAATGTTATGATGAAACTAAAAATAATGAGGATGCAATTGTTGGAGGTATTCAATGAAAAAGTCAATTTGGACGTCATATTGGACGAGGACACTGACTCTGATGATGAAAATCTACCAGTACCTACTCAAGAAGCAGGAAAATGCGTCGCCATGTTGCAACGCAACAGCCTATGTTCGCATTGGATACCTGTGCTGCTTTTGTGCAAAAGCAGTCTTGCAATCACAAAAGGCAGGTTAACTTCATAAATTCTTTAATAATTAAAATTTAGTTGTATCTACAGGTAAATACTAGTGCTGTGCATTTTAACCGGATAACCGGCATTAGCATAACCGGTTAACCGGTCACGGCGCTTGATCGGTCACGACAATTAACCGGGCGCGAAGGTTAACCGTTCACGACGGTTTTATAATATATATAGTTACTGCCTTATAGTTGAATATGAACTATATGGTTTGTCTATTAATATACAGATCGTTTAAAAAGAGAGAATGGATGGATTTTACTGCCGCGTTGTATACACCACAAAAAACATTAGTAAGATTCTTAAACTGTTTCAAAAATACCTGCTCAATTTTTTACTTAAATGAAGAAACAGCGTAACTATACCTTATTTTTTCCAGTTATTTTTTTGCAAATTTTATGACTGTTTTGAGGAATATTTTTGAAATTTATGGAATATATTTACTATAAATATTATATAGCATTCCGTCAATAACTGTTTTAGTGACAAAACATGAAAGTGCATAATTCAGGCATAAATGAATTTAAACAGACTTTTCAGACAATGGATATAAACACAATAGCGTAGAATATAAATTACGTTATAGGAAAATCATGCCACTAAGTGATAATCAACAAGTAGTACTGCAGACAATTATTGCACCCTAAATGAATGATTACTTAAGAGTAAGTATTTTACCTACTCACTTTGTTGGGTAGATACTCGCCGATTATTAGCAGAATACATTTTTATTTACTTGCAAGGTGTCGAGTATATTTATAACGTTTGGATTTTTCTGCAATCAATAAGTTATGCTTCAAACTACTTATCGCTAATAAGTAGTTATTTAAATATTGGAAGGGAAATGTGTTTGTGATACTCTGTGTTAGAACAAGTTATAACAATTCGTATTAAAAAAAAGCAAATGGAGATTCAGAAAAGTGGCTTCTTTATACGAGAAGCCCAATTTAATGTAAATTTATAAAATCCAAAATTATTCATTTGCTAAAAATAAAAAAATTACCGTCGTGTATAAATTTAAGCTCTTAATATGTATTAAGGATATATATGTTCAACGATGAAGCAAGTTTTAGCAAACTTTAAAAATAAAACATTAAAAGCTGACGTCTCAGTTTATAAAACATTATTTTTGGAAATTGTAGCAAACGTATATACCCAAAAACATTATAAAAATTAGTAAAATACTTATATAAAGGTAGGTATACAATAAATAAAACTGCCTTTTATTTACGGCGATTTTCGGTCCAAAGCGGTTAATCGGTCAAGACGGTTAATTCGTAATATTTCGTCACGACGGTTATAACCAGTCACACCGGTTATCCGGTTATGAAATCTGTCCGGTTGCACAGTACTGGTAAAAACTTTAATAGGGGCAGCCGCTTAATTGGACCAAAATCTTTTGGTCTCCATGTGCCCCGATTAAGAGGAATTGATTATATAAATAATTAATAAAACTAAATTACATTAATTAAAACTAACATATGTATACATATATAACTTTAGTTTTGTACAAATTATACATTCTCCGTTTTACATTATTTGCACCTAATATTAATAATCTCATGGTATTTGATCAGTTGCGGGTAATATTAATAAGAATTTCGTTATTCCATCAACGGGAAGAATAAGCAGGCCCAAACAAAGAAACACACCAATAAACCTACAAAGGTGTAGGATCTTTGGGTATCCCAACCAACGATGACATTTTTCTTTTTCATGTTCGGGTCGCACATTTGTGGTTGGGAAATGTCTACCTGTTAAAAGAAAAAAAAATATGAGCAATCTATATATACTTATATATCACTTTATTATTTTATGATATATTCAGTTACTAAGTACAAGTGAGAAATAAATAGTAATACAAGTGTCTACTCGAATTCCTTTATCAGTAAACGAAAATTTATAAATTTTTTTTTTATCGCGAATAAGATAATCTGAAAAGCATTTATAATAATACATAAAAATTCTGTATCTTAATTCATACAAGTGAAACACCAATTGTATATATCAATTTTATATGTATTAGCTAAATATAATAATTTACATATTGTTTTATCACTTATTGTTAGACGTACCCTATTTAAAGGTTTTTGAACTCAAGCGTAATTGGGATAGATAAGAGATTTATAAGCAAATATACATTTGGTTTGATCGTTTGTTCTTTCTCTTTATGCTTATCCAGAATATACTATAAACATTAGTATTTAAAAATACCAATTAAAAAATTAAAAATACCCGCTACAGTTGAAACCATGAATGTTTGTAGTTACGTTAAAGTTAGTTCTCTGAATATATTAAGGGCTAAGGAAAGTTTATCGAAAAATACCCTTTTTTTCAGTTTTTACTTTATGTTACATTAGACACCAGTAAGTACAGCAAGAGAAAAAAGTATCTGGGTAGCTTGGTAGTAAAGAAAAAGAGGACGTAAACATAATTTTTACGGGATATATTGTAAATATTGGGCTTTATTGAATAAAATAAATGAAAAGAATTTAGAGTATTTTTTTCGGCTGGCGGCAGTAGATACCGCCGGATGTTAGTTCTTTGCTACCAAGCTCCGCGGATACTTTTTTCTTTTGGTGTGTATGAAATTTTTTTTCAAAATGAATATTTTCACGAAAACTATATCATTTATTGAAGTTGCTACGTATACTATATAGATACCCAGACAAGGCTTCGAATTGAAAGTTTTAACCGTCGCGTCGTGGTATTTTATATACCATAAATAATCAATATCAAATAATTTTGTAAAATAGTTTCACTATCGTTCTCAGATTGAAGTATGTTTGAAGAAATGTATGCGACAATGCTAGTTCTATCACAATCTATAATTTAACTGCAAATGTTTATTATTATTGAAGTAAAATTGCCGCCTATAATAAAGATGACAGTTATGGATAGATATTTATAATTAAATTATAGATTGAAATTAGAGTTATATTGCATACGTTTGTCTATTAAGACAAAGCGTTTGAGAAATATATTATATTTATTGTCGAAAAATGTTTTAACAACAAATAGTTATAACTAAAATTTTAAAGACATAGATGTTAAAGAACAATGATTACTTGAGCAAACAACTTGAGTTTATAGGGGGGTAATGGAGATGGTATATCTTTATTTTAACTAAAAAAAAGTTGTTTACTTTTTTTTAGATACAATTTGAATAGTGTCATCATGGGAAAGGTAATTACACAAAAAAAGGAATGAAGAAGGATGAGGGTTTGTCTTGGCATGTAAGATTTTGATTTACAAATATGTTTCGCTAGCTCGTGGAGGGAGGAGGGGAGGGGGCCCGTAATTACCCCCATTACCGGCCCCCTCCCCGTTTGTATACGCGCCTGGTTCTTTTTATCACAGTTCCAGAAGAAAACATAACTTTTATACACCTTTAATTTTGTTTTTATACTTTTGTGGCGTAAGAAAAAATGAAATATAAAATAAGTATAGTTTTTGCTTTTTTTCTGTAAAATTGCTGTGCCTTTTTTATTTTACAATTTACAGCAATCTGATACACATCCAATCTAATTTACAAAGAAAAACAAGAAATTCAAAGAAATTATGAATCATAATGCTTATACTTATTATTAGATACAAACAGTTTTGCAGAATATAATGAAGTAAGATGCAAACAATAATCAACAACGCGCTAAACGTAGATATTCTCCTTAAACGTGTAACAAGTTACAAGCATTAAAGATCATAATTAGGAATAAGTTAAAAGAGAACTATAATTTTTGCGAATTAACTGTATATATAGCCTTACCTGAGAACTCCCTGGATTCGTTAAGATTTCCGTGCTTCGATTCATGATAGTAGTCAGTGCTAGTCTAACATCCAATATGCGGTATATATAAATTTTAGATAAAACTTATCACTCTCTGATTTTGATTATTTTGACTTATCTAGTGTCTATATTATTTAGTTATTATCTATTCAAATAAATTGTTTGAAGTATTGTTTAAAAAAAAATGTAAACACAAAAACAAAGTTCCGTGTTCATCGTTACAAATTCTAACTTATTTATGATAATACACAAGTTCTAGTAAAAAGTGAGTTAGCCTTGGAAAACGTATAGTTTGGTTGGTATTTTACTGTCATTCGGAAACCTGTCTACTATTGCGTCGGTAGCTACGTATAGGATAAGAATTACTTGCAGCGTTGTTTCCATCAGAATGAATATTTGTTTTTATGTCTGAGTCATGAAACGAAATATTTATGTAACATCTACATACGCATGTAACCACAAATTTTGTTCAAGCATCCATTTCACCGAATTCATCATTCATGAAAAAGCGCTTTTCTATCTACAGTGAGAGACTAAAGTTTAAATACACCGCAAAAATATCATCTAAAAAGAAAATAAAGCATTTTAGCACAAATGTAAGTATATAGTTTATTTGTAGTTCAAGAAAAAACACCCAACAAAAACTAAACCTTTTTTTGTCACACAGTTAAGACAAATTCGTCGAAAATAAAGCAAAAATACGCTGGACAAAAGTTTAAATACAGTATAGAAGGTATTTGTATAGCAACTGTTTCTTGGGTTTTTGCTAAAAAAATTGCCTTTTTATTTGCTGATCTAGTTACCTACACATTTTTATTCAATATTAATCCTGATTTCATCATTGTCGGTCGACTTAAAATAAAATAATGGGTAAAGGAAAGCAAATAGAGTTTAGTGTAAAAAAATTAAGAATTAATTTTTTTTCGAGAAGGCAAATATCGAAATATAAGCAAAATTTTAAATTTGTCATGCGCAAGTGTGCAAAATATTATAAGAAAGTATAAAACTTACAAAACAGTGGAAAATAAACCAGAACTGGACCCAAGAAATTTTCTTGCCGAGGTGTTAGCCTTATTCTGAAGGAACTCAACAAAAATCCGAAAATAAGTATGCCAAGGTTACCCAGTAGTATTGCTGCAGTATCAGGCAAACATGTTCACCCAAAAACAGTACAAAGAGCTTTACGGGATAAGGGCTATCAAAGCAGAGTTCCACGTAAGAAACATCTTATCTCTGAAAAAAAAAACGGTGGCTTCGTCTACATTTTGCAAACAAGTACAAGGAGAAGGATGAGGAGAATTTACAGATGAATCTAAATTTAATATTTTTGGCAGCGATGGTCGTGAAAAAAATTGACGTAAGCCAAGCAGAGCATTTCAAGCCAAACATTCAATACCTACCATCAAGCATGGTAGCGGCAATGTGATGGTTTGGGGAACGATTGCAGCAGCTGGATTAGGACATTTAGCTTTCATCGATGGTATAATGGACAGGTGCCTGTATAAAACTATATTTGAGAAACATTAGCAGCCTTCTGTGGATAGCTTGGATCTGGGAAGAAATTGGATCCTTGAACAGGACAATGACCTCAAGCACACCGCGCGTTTGGTGAAGGATTGCTCCACGTCAGCTCCCAAGTCCTCCCCTATCGTCAGACTTAAACCCAATCGAACACGTTTGGGAATTATTGGCTCGAAAACTTGATCGTGCAACTTCAAAAAAGCAAGGAATCTCTTGGAGAAGCTCTAACAAAGGTCCAATCAGAAATCACGATATCCGAAACAGAAAATTTAGTTTTATCTATGCCACGTCGTCTAAGGGCGGTCATTGAAGCTCGGGGCGGTCCTACCAATATTAATTTCAGTTTACGGTTTTCAATTTGATTAAAAATAGCCAAAAAGATTTATATTTAAACTTTTGTGAAGCGTACTTTTTTTATTTCCGGCTAATTTACCCTTATCTATGCGACGAAATAAATTTGTTTAATTTTTGTTACTGTTTATTCTTGAATTATAATTAAACTGCGTACTTACATTTGTGTAAAAATGCTTTATTTTCTTTTTAAGTGATGTTTGTGCGGTGTATTTAAACTTTAGTCTCTCACTGTATGTAAGATTTTATTTGTAGAAGGTACCAATTTAAAACGATAAAACGTAATCTATTAATGTTTATCATATTGCCACATCTGAAAAACAAATTTGAAGAAGAGTTGATAATAATTAATACAGATAAAGCTTTTATGACTGTTCAATTGCGAACAATTACTGAATATTTATTTTATTTATTTTTTCAGCAGCGAAGTGCTCGACAAAAAATTACGTGAACAGTTATGTGATGCTCTCGTATTATCGTGATTTAATTATGCAGATTTAGTTTACGGAAACTGTCTTAACGTTAAGGATGTTCAAAGTATACAGATATTCAGAATCAGTGTCTGAGATTTATTTATGGTTTGCGAAAATTACATCACCTATCGCGCACCTGCATTGGGCAAACTGGTAGAATATGGCCGAGAGAAGAAACTTGCACTTTTGTGTTTTTTGTCACAAAATAATTTTGTATCAAACTTCCGTATACCTTTATCGTAAAATTACTTTTCGCACAAATGTCCATACCCTGAATTAAGAGGGTAAAAACATGTTAGAGTAGTTCTTCTCGCTACGCATCTGTATTAATTAGTCAATACTACTAAAAACCTGTATTGACAGACCTGTATTAATTGCTCATCTAAACTGCACGAGTGTGATTAAACATTGAGCACTGGCTTAATATCAGCAACAAATTAATAGATTAATATATTAAAATTTTTAAATTCCAAGCAAAAGAAAACAACACATGTGAGCCACCCGATATCTATATCACACTGGCTCTCTCGCTCGCACGTACGAAGCAGAGAGCCAGAAAACAAACAAAAAACCTGGAAACAAATCCGTCCAGTACGGAAAAATATAGCAATAGTGAAATAAATAATATAATGTTATACATAGTCACGAAAATTCTGTTAAAACTTAAAGTATAAAAATACACCGTTATCCTAAAATATCAAAACAACTTTCAAATGAAAAATTAAGAAATTTATTCAGATAATTGTTTTTTTTTTTAAATAAAAAACTACAGCACTGTTATTTAATAAATTAAAATAATTACGCACCCTTGGTTTCATTATAAAACTGTCACCAACAAACAGTATTAGTTCTTATGGTAGTTACGACCTGTGAACGGTGAGGCATTCATAAACAAAATATATATAATATAGTTTATCCGTAAAACACGATATCTGAACGTTGATGTCGATCGATTTGTTAACGTGGCCCGAGAACGCAACGGAAGCTATCACAGGAGCACACTCAATTTGTGCACCGTTCATATGGAATCTACCGTATCCCTCCCTACCACCGCTACGTCCTTTATGCGGCTAGGCATTGGATAAAATCAACGTAGTCCCGCCTACTCGGGCCACGTGCTCCGTCGTCGTCATACATATTTATAGAAAGGAACGTCGCGTCGTTTATTCGTTTCGCTGCGTTATATTTCACGAATATATTAAGATCGAGTAATAGATTTTATTAGTTTGTAATAGAGGATTTGTTTAGGGGGTTGTTACGTGCTCATGTGCTCCTATACAGAAACCGCCACTGGTAAAAATATGCACAATGCACATCGCCGTGCGGCGATAAAGAAACAACCCAATAGAAACCTTTCTATGAAAACTAATTGAAATTGTTCACATTGTCAAACCTCTCGCCGTTTATCTCACCATGCATCAAGAATCAAGCTAGTTTGATTTTTCGAGATTCAGGTGCCTGAAAATATCGCTAATTGGTTATTTGAAGAACATCTGCACCTTTTGTCACACCCGTCTATGCAGCTAGTATTTCCACGCTTTTACAGTACACACAGATGGTTAGAAGAATTAGGAATTTTGCAAAGCCTCTCACATTTAGTCATCGAGAATATGCCGATATGGTATTTATTCATGAGTATTGCAACGGTAGTGCTAATCGTGCAGTTGTTGAACATCAGCGTTACTTTACTTACAGAAGAGTGCCAGATGGATATGTATTCCAGAGAGCTTTCAGCAATACGTGTGAAAGTGGGATGTTCCCAAGTGCGAGAATTACGTCTGAGAGGACAGATGGTCCTGGTCTTGCAGTGGAAGAAGATATTCTCATATGGTAGAGCCTAGCCAGGTATAAGTACAAGGCGCATTGCAGCCCTTTTCCAAATTAATCAAATTATGGTATGGCAGGTTATTCGCAAAAATAGTTTAAAACCTTTTCATATCCAGCGCCTTCAGAATCTTCAGGATGGTGATAAAGCTTTACGGTTGAATTTTGACAATTGGATAAACAGAAACCGTAACTTTAACACGTACTTGTTTACTGATGAGGCTCAATTCACTTGTAATGGCATAAATAACTGTCACAATCAACATCCTGAGTAACATCAAATTTTTCTAAAACGTGGGTTTAATGTTCTTATAAATAAATATTATAAATATTTGGTACTAGCTGGGATCATTGGTCGAAGGAAAACCCCTATGCAATGGTGGAAAACAACTATCAGCATAGATTGTGCATTAATGTGTGGTGTGGTATGATTAACAATCAATTGCTCGGCCCATTATTAATTATTATAATTCTGCCAGAAGTAAGCCCCGTTTAGCATCTAGTTCTTATGCAATAATGATCTTCTTGGCAGAATTGTTTTATATGATTGTCGGTGAATCTTGTCGAACTTTTACCGCACAATGTCACAGCATTTTACAACCATTCAAATTAAAGCAACGAGGTCCCTGAAATTTCAGATACGCAACATTCCCTTAATTTTTGTTTGATAGATGCTTTTTGCGGTTACTAATTATCAGACTACCGACCTCTCTTACAATAGACGTCAAAATGTTGTAGAATAGACGAATATGCTCAATAGACCCTGGTAGTATAGACAGATACTATAGAATTCATATTCGTTTTTTTTAATGATTTTCTGCCTGAATGGGTTTGCTTAGAAGATCATTACGATCATTCTTGAAAGTCTCCAATATTTTCTCGTGATATTAAATTAATAATTCTTTCGCCTACAATTTCTAGAATCACGTTTGCGCTTTACTAAGATTGTGTGGAGATAGGTGATATTCTCCTACGTTCACTGTAATTTGTGTTGCCTACGTATTAGAGAACTATCTACATAGATATTTCCTTAGTTATTTAATTAGTTAGTAATTAGTGATTTAATTATGAAACTTGATTTATTATTTTGTTAAATTTGTTAATTTATTGTCATATATTAATTGTGAATCACTTTTAATTATACTACTACTACTGCTATTTAAGTTCCTAGAAAATAGAAAAAATCCATCTCATTTCCGAATTTCTGACTTCAAGTTTTCACGTTGCCACTTAATCCCAAGTTGTACAGCGCAGCGTTACGATTTTCTTTGACAGCCAAGCAATTAATGATTAGTTTTCCAAGTGTCGACTCTAAGCTGGCTTGGGACTCCGTGGAGCGGGCCTAAGTAAGGTGGACATCCAAAGGAAAATACCATGGATTCACAGCCACATATAGTTATGAAAGGAAGTAGGGCGACAGACGATCTAGCCAGACCAGATTCATCAAAGTAGTTCGCTGGAGTTGGCTCTTTTTTCGGCAATAGTTAGTAGGGTAGTGCGTATTTAGAAATGATTACTTCATACTCTATAGTGGTCTGAATTAGTGTTCAACTATAGCCTCTCTAATATACCTCAACTAACTGTTAAGTTAGAGTGTATAAATAAATATTTAAAATATCAATCTTCAATTTAATTACTATTGGTTAGAAGAATTAGGATTAAGTTATTGCTAAATATTAGAATATGTACAGCTGTTGTTTTATTTGCTTTTAGATTACGCTGGTCCATCTTTCTGCTGCTGGAATAAACAAACTCATGATGTGCGAAGAACGGTCCAACTAACTGAAGACGGGACGGATTGTCGGAATTGAGGGGACGTGGAAGCTGCCTCTTCCATACTCAGAAGGATAATAATACTAATAATTTGCTAGCTACCAGTAACAAGGTCTGGGGCTACTTCCCAGGTCCTGCTTCCAGAGTAAGGTTTTTCCATGATTTTCTCTTACCCCTTGGCGAATGCTGGGAGATAACCAAAGTCGTTTCATGGGCGCAAATATAATAATAAGAACTGATAGCTGACCGATTTGTTAAATTTTTGTTATTATTATTAATAATCGTAAGGAAATTAATTATTTAGAGTAGGAACACTTCAATTAAAATCGGCCTCGTGTAGCACCATTAATAATAATAATATCTTTATTTTTCACAATCAAGTGTATTAGTAACATATATTTCAATTTTTATATAAAATGTACGTGAAGTGCAAAATTTTAGGGCGTAGTTTGGTTTGAGAAAAAATCTCTTACCAGTCTTACACTAAACCCTAACAAAAGCGAAATATGAAAGCAAGGTGGAGTACGGGGTTTAGATGAATTGTAAAAAGAATAGCGTATTTATATCGTTAAAGATATGAAACTGATCTAGCCGACATGTATCTAGAAAGCTTCCTCTAAAGACACGGCTAAGATCCATAAGAAGCGCAAAGCCATTTTCACACTTACAAGAAGTTTCCTATAAATTTTCAAACTAGTGATGACGTAACTTTCAGAATAAAATATTTTATGCCTGGGTGCTATATGAAATGATTGTTCGATAGATTAGTTATATTTTTCTTGTCTCCATTGCTGTAACAGTTTGACAATTACGTTTAAACAAAAACCACTTTATCAACAATAACAGTTTACTTCTCTCGTATAAAATAAATTAATACAGATCAATATGTACAACATGTAAACATTCTTTATATTACATTATTAAAAACATATTCATATATAAAATAGTATCAACATCGAGCAACAATAAGTGATTCCATCCCAACAATAATAAAATAGTATACCTATTCTGTACACAACAACCGGTACAAATGTTGTACAATAATAAAGAGGTTTTAAAACTCGCTTATAAATAATACTATACAGCGCTAAAAAAAAAATTGGAAATCACAGCATTTTCATTTGGCTCAGCGTTGTAAAAACGATTATCCAGATCACTAGCATTACTATGAACGTTATCAAATATATGGTTTTTTTCTTGTGCCATGGACTGCCTGTCATTTCCTGCGGTGAGTATTTAATTCTTGCTGCTTGACAAACTTCTGGTTTGCACGAGGTTGATGGCTGTGATATAGGGGACGATGTTTCTTTAGTAACAGTAGTACCATTCTTCACTTTTTTATTGTTTTTCTTCGCCTCTAGCAGTTCCACGCCCTTTTCCATGTCCCGTTGGAAGGCGGGATTTTCCATCTACAAAGATAAAAGACTATGTAATTAATTCAGAAATTGTAACATACGATCAAGTTGTAGATGTAAGACGTCGATCACAAAATATAAACAGAATAATATGTTATTTTATCGTTAATTTTATTACGCAAATAATTTTCTTGATAAATATATATATATAGGTTTTTATGTTTCATGTAACACTTATGTGGTTAATGTCACGGTATCTTTCCAAACGCAAGAGCATTTGAGAGAAAAATACAGATCTGCTAGTGTCCGTATTATTACTTGAATACGTGACATGATTCCAACGTCTTCATTAAATGTTTATGTAGACTACATGAGGCGCCGTATATGTAATAAAATCATTATCAATTATTTCACGCTAAACAAATCAATAATCTAATATAATGGCCGTTATAAATAATATTTAGATCCAAATTATGAATTAAATTAACATGCTTATCCTAATTGAAAAATTAAAGCCAAATTGTAAGAAATGCTCACATTTAGAACGTGCGCAGTTAAATCGCAATCATATATTGAGAAAAATAGATTATCAAATAGTTACATACAGCAAACTTTACACAGTTGACTCTCCCTTAATCAACTTCTCTTTAATTTGAATTTTTCTCTTCTGAATTCATAATTTTGTATGTCCAACTGAATGGTAATCCCATTGTAAACGCCAGTGGCGGCTGGTACTAAAGGGCACAAGGGCACGTGCCTACCTAACCACCAAGGTAAACACAGAAAGAAATTCACATGTAATTCAGTGCATTATTTTATTTTATTATTTTTACGTATTTTATAACGATTGGTACAAGTTTCCTTCCCGTACCACAGACACTAGCGCATTATCGAACGCCTACAAAAACTATGTTCTAAGAAATAAACTATTTTGTTTTATCTGCTTATTTTTTAAGAAAGAGGTCAGTGCGTGGAATAAATAAGGGGTAAATGATTTAAAGCATATCGCAGAGAGGGCAAAGAAACACGAAAATTCCGTTTCTCACATGAATGGATGCGTGGATGTTCTAGGCAAAGTGTACATACGTGAATAGTTAGACAGTGCTTATTTGCGACATAAAAGTACGACAAAGATGTGGAAAAAAATGGTCATATTTTGCGTCGGTTAATTATGTGTATAAAAAACTGTGAAATCTTATCTTATTTGGACAACGTAAAATTGAAAAGTGAACTTTCAGTAACTTATGTGCGTGATGACATATGTGACGTAGGTGTAGGTGGCGTTCTGCCACTTTTAGTGTTTATAATAGATAACAACCTAAAAAAAAGTTTTGACGGAAACAAACTGTTGGATATTATTCGTACAACCCCCATGTCGACAGCAGAATGTGAACGATGTTTTTCCACCCTCAAACGCATTAAAACTTTTCTGAGAAGCACAATGTCAGATGATCGACTGAACGCATTTTTACAACAAAGTATAGACATATTTTTCAGCATGAAAAATAGGAGAATGGATTTTATGTACAATAAATAGGCATTCTTATTTTGTGCCCACCTTCTTTCATATCTCACGAGCCACCACTGGTAAACCCCAGTTTCTGATCCGAATTCTTTAAGTTGAGCTCTCCCTTAATCGAATCAGAAATGCCGACATTTCATGAAAATTTTAACGAAGTTTTTTTAGGTGTTCAAAATCGAACTTCAGTTTCACAAATCTGCAGAAGGTAGTAGCGTACTTTGAGCTACAAATCTATAGCAGAGTTTTGAAACAAGTGAAAATTTAGTACTTTTTTAAAGTACCTAATTAATTTTTTTTATCATTACATATGAATGGTATTTGGAGGGTGTGTTATAAGATTCCACCTTTTCTCTTTATTATACGAATACATACTACAAATTATATCATTTTTGTCCCGCTTCCTTTAGTTCAAATTCTCCCTGATTTAAACAAATTGGAATAATATATGATATTTCGATATAGAGAGAGCCAACTGTAATTTAGTAGTATCATAATTACTACACTGCCTACAATTAAAAACGCACCATTATATATAACAGATATTATGGATTTTTGAAAATTCATTTTTTGATAAGTTACTTCTAACTTGTTACGTGTAACTATGTTTGACGTAAAGTAAAACGTACTTGTGAGAGTTGTGACAACGTTGTAAAATGTAAAATATTTGTGTTTTTTGAGTTTCAAACAACATGGAACGACGACAATTAATGTGGTCCGCGATTATTTTCATTATGTGGCAATAGACAAAAAATAGAATTGTAAATTGTGCAGATTGACGCTAAAATACAGCCTGTTCAAAGTTATTGCTAACTTTGCTAATATTTCAGCTGCTATGTTGGTTAAATTATCAAAGATGTAGGGTTTCTTACCCTGATTACAATCGTGTAAGCAGAAAAACAATTGAAAATCGCGTTTACGAGGTATAATAGATAAGTTCGTTTTTTTAATGGATCATCCTGTATATTTTGTTATCAAGGTAGTTTTTGCACGCAACATTGTAATAATAGTACGACCCTAAAATGAAAAACAAAAAAGGTACGACTCATATAATATAGAAGGTGTTAGGTAAACATGCGGCAAACATTCAAGGGGTTATTCCTTGGTCTATTCTAAGAATATTTTGTCCAATGATGATTTTTGAAAAACCCCTTTGTTTCAAAGATACAGGGCGAACAAGATTCGCGTCAGTAACAATATCTTATTATCAAAAAGTACATGTAAAGTTGCTCAATCTACAATAAATGTTCGAAATGGCTTCCCTCCAGCTGGAATACAACATTCAATCTTCTCGTCATTGACTGTCGAACTCTTTCAAACACACCAGTCGTTTCTAATTGAGTTACCCACTCAGCAATTATCCGATTTCGCAAATCGCAAATTTCACCTGGAGTGAGCGTAACTATTGGAATTTCAGAGATTCCCAGAAGAAATATCTAAGGCTTTTAGTCTGGGATCGAGCAGGCATGACGTGTTGCTCACCTCGACCAATTCAGCGATTCTCCGTATGTTGCTGTTAAAAAATTACGAGCAACCAAACTGAAATGTGGTGGTGTACCATCGTGCATAAACCACATTGCAATTCTTGTCGCGTATGGTACATCCTCCAGAAACTCAGGAAGCGCGTTGCTTCAAAAAGTCGCGGTACACTACGCCAGTAAGTCTTCCTGGTAGAAATACCGGTCCAATTAGATAGTTACCCACAATTCCAACCCAAACATTCAACGAGAACTGATATTGAAAATGATCTTCAAATACCTCATGCGGATTTTCATCTGTCCACACATGGTTACTATGAAAATTCCTTATTGCATTTCTTGAGAAACTGGCTTCATCAGTAAAAAGAATCGGTGTCAGGAATAGAGCGATGCGAACTAATGTTTGTAATATCCATTGATATAATGCAATACGTGGAACAAAATCAGCAGATAGTGCCTGAACGCGTTGAATGTAGTATGGATACAACAAATTGTATGTAGAATCTGTTATTTTTTTTAACAAAATTCTATTACAAATAAATTTAACCTAGAGTTAAGACTGGTTAGGAAAAAATAGTAATATATGTATTGTGTAACTCCAAACGTGAGATCACACATTCCCATCCGCTTCAATTTCAATGCATTGTGTAGTTTCACCACAGACACAGCAGTTGTCCAGAGGACACTTTCTATTTGTTTCTACATTAAATTATACAATTTCTGTTATTACAACCAAAGATTCTTTGTTTCAATGAAGTACTTATAATTGTGAAGGTTTTTTTTTTAGTAACAATGCATAGATATTGTAAGTAATGACGTATAAAACTGCTTCTTTACGTTAGCAGCTACAACTTGCTTCTGCTGCTTTTGGTTAGCAGTAAAAAAGCTGCTACTTATTGTAACAGTTTTCCTTAAATAGCGGTATACGTTAACAGATAAACTGTTCTCTACAACTTTGCACACTACCCCAAAATGACGTTTGTTACCGCTATTCATTCAATATATATATATGTACATATTTATATTTAGGACGACTCTATTTGATTCAGTAACGAGTGGAGATACTGCACTGTTTTTCAGAACAAGATGCCCGGGAATCTTCGTAGGAAATTTTTATAGGAAAATTATTGACAATTTTGTTAAGAATTTGATACTGTGTTAGGTAAACACTTCTTGGAACTTTGATATTTTTTTGAAAGTGTGGCATAAAAACCGTTATAGGAAATTAATACAACCGTCGTCATTCGTGGCCACAGGCAGAATGAGGATTCAAACCAGATTTTCCAGTAACAGCCTTTGATTGTTATCCCTAACAGGCAGGCCAACCTCAATTTTGAAAGATATTGCTAACCGACATTAAGATACCGTTATTTTCTCTAGTTTGAGGGGAATACGACAAAAGTTACCAAATAGACATCCCGAAGAATGAAAAATCTCTCCGAGGAAAATATAACAACACACATAAATATACCAGGTAAGTTTGAATTAACATAGAAAATAAAGTTTACATTATAATTAAGGCAATATTTAGCATCTAATATTTAATACTAATATTGTCCATTCTAAATAGCTATCTTTAACAAATTCATAATTCGCCTGTAAAGTAGGCAACTGAACACACGCCTGACTTTTCAATCCCTTCTTCATTTGGTTTTCCAACCTGTTCTAAATGACTCTAAATTAGATTCTATACCTTAGATATCATAGCAATACATATACTTACATACATATATACGTTTGCGAATAGATTTATATAATATACGCCTAGGTATTATATATATTTTTGTAACTAATAATCATCTGCTAGTGTAAACAATTGATTAATAAGTGAAAAAGTATAGTTTCTTAAACGGAAAAGTATAAATTGGCGTTTTCCATCAATTATAAAACGGTGATTGTAACAAGTAACAATAATAACTAGTAATAGATTCTGAGGGATTACGTTTTATAATGATCGAGTTTCTATAACGATATATATTACGTGTTTTTGCATAGGTATTTCTTAACCAAAATCGATAGAAGAACTAGAAAACCAATCAGCGAAACTTACATTGTGTGGGGTTGTTACACAAAATAACTATTATTACTTGGAATAAAATTGTCTCCGTCTGAGCTTGACAAAAACAATATTTGTATGTAGTTGTTAGAGAATTCTGTTTATTTTTTATTCTCTTATTTACTTAAGCGGGTGTGATCATATATTCGTTATTTCTAGACGGTTTTTTTTTTTTATTTAACGCACCACTAACATATAAGTATTTTTAGAAATACCTTCTTTATTACGTTTGCTCGTTCATTTTTACATTTTTTTTTTAGGGTAAAAACATCTATGATACATTGATAGTGCTACAAAATAAATGAATTGTTTCTTACAATAAAATGTTTCCTGAATTTATAATATCAAATAAATATACATCTTTGTTCCTTGTAATATTATTACCACCCAAATTCATATAAATAACAACACCATACACAACTTATTGTTAGACTTTCAGTTACAAGTTGCCACCAAAGTTTACTACTAGAATAAAATACAACCAACATATATTGCAATGGTTTAGTGCCAATTTTTATAATAATATCAATGTGATTTTAATAATAAGAGAAGCTATTCAAATCTATTTGACAAAAACTTTTTTCTAAACTAAATTCTTCAATTTAGTAATCACATGAAAATAATACTTTTTTTTTATTACATAAGCACTGAAGTCTCAACTACAAAATGCAACAAATTAATAAATTATTATAAAAATAAAATCTATTTACTCGTTTACTATTATTACCTATTCCTCACCCATGGTGTTGTAAAAAATAATTAATTTAATGATTGAAAAATAAATAATCACGTTTGCACCACGCGCCTCCCAAAGTCATCAAGACGATCCAAATACCCCTATACGACAAAACCGGCCGCACGATACTGCCTTAAATAATATATTTAGAAACATTTACAGAAGCAAGTTGTAACTGCTAACGTAAAGAAGCAGTTTTATACATCACTACATTTTATACACTGCTTTACTGCTATATATACTGCTACGAAATACATGTATGTAAGGAAACTGCTACAAAAAGTAGCGACTTCTTTTGATATCGAATAGCTGCTACAAACTGCTAACGGTTGTTAGCTGCTACAAAATACCAGTTTCCTTCATAGCAACCCATCACTAGTACAACAATCATATATTTTTCCTGATCGGTTTTTTTCCGAAATTTAGCAGTTGTATTTATTTAATAATTTATTTACTAATTTAAAGATTGTTTTATAATTCAATATGTTTAATATCAAAGAGTGGGTATGCTCAACCGTGTACCTACCCATTGAGTATTAAACTAAATAAACTCAATTCATAATTAATTAAACTTCCTCATATCCAATCTTATTGGTAACAAGGTCTGCTTTCTCTAGTGCTCTACTATTTCATTAGTCATACTCTTCCCACTTGTTTTTACTAAATTCTACGTGTTATCCTCTATTTTTTCAAACAAAATCTAAATAGGAATTAAAAAAATAACTTTAATGGAGTAAACGACAACAGCAATATGCATTAACGAGAAAATAAGGCCCTAGCGAAGTATGTAGGCCACAAGTGAAAGCGTATTATGTACATACATCATCATTGTACCTACATACTCGCATCTCAAGTTTGTTTCTGAATTAGTTACTGATAAACAATAACATTGTTTTAAAAGTGTGGAAGTGCATGTTGTAAAACGCTTGTAAACTTTTGCAGGATAAGAAAATCGACGTGTAGAGTATGAAGGAAATGTTATTTATTCGTCTTCATCTTCTTTGTGCTGAAAGGCAAAAGCTGATTTTTATCCCCCGTCGAGTAACTATCAAGGTTTGTGTCAAATCAGATACGGTTTCCAGCACAAAAACTATTTATGAGTCAAAACACATTGGATCACATGCATGATAATACTAAAGAATGAACATTAATTATGCATGCATGACTTATAGTGTAACACAAAATTAAAAAATAAAATTGAAACATAAAAATTTGATATATGTGATGACTGGTAAAATAAGTTATAAATTGAATTAATGAAACATTAATTAAAAATTCAAGGATGAATTAATAAAATAATTTTAGTATAAAAACAACAAATAAAAATAAATAAGAAATAAAAATTCGGAAGCTACCTAAAATTATCTAGCTAATGCAATAAATATTTAATATTATTAATCAAGAGCTGGCAATTGAAGAGTTCAGATCCGGAGAAGAGATATCAGATATGCCTTTGTTGGCCAAATTTCGCTCGAAATTAGATTTTAATATTTTTTCTAGAAATAAATATCTAATATATAATAAGCTGTATGTTAGGAAACCCTATTAATTTCGAAACATAAAATCAGTAATTTGATCATTTGTCGCATTGTATGAAATCGTGAAAAATAACTATATAGGCCTATTTTCGGAGTAGTCGAAGCAATTAGGAATTCGTCGTTCCTGTTGGATCATTTCGATAATGTTGAAAATTATGTTCAGATAAACATTTGTATTTCTTTATTTTACTGCTTCAATGAAATGACTGTACTTGAAAACTGTTATCAGTAACCGATGCCTCTACGAACAGCTCTTATGATATCAAAAAGATCTCGCTTAAGAAGGTCAGCAAAATTTTTGGAATCTCTGTTCAAAACTTGTTGAATAGATTTCTTAAACGAACATCTCTTATCTGTAATAAAATACAAATGAGACTTGTTCTAAATAACTAATAGTAAAGCATATGCGCTCATGGCGACAATAACGAAAGTTCTATGCGTTATTGCGTATTCACTCTGACACTTAGGGCCGATTTCTTCAGTCAGGGATAACTATACGATAACTTTAACTGACAGATAAGTGATAATACTTATTTTGTTCATCCATTGATAAATGTTATCCTTCGGATATGTAGCGCAAAAGTTATCTGTTACTCGACCCTACCGATAAATTATTATCCTCAAGTTAATGGGTATGTATTGCATTAACATAACCTCATTACTTGTACTTATAATGATGGAAAGACATACGAGAAAGCTTTGGCGATTTAGATGTAAAAAACGAATAACAAAGTTTATAAAATGGATTTATTAATGGACTTATATTCATTTATATGCAACATCTATCAATGTTTCTTTTTCTAGTTCGGTAAAGTTAGGACAACGTTTGTCTCTGTCTTTTCTTGTATTCTAAAACAATGTAGAATTAATGAAAACAAATGAAAATTTTACTTATAAATTTTATGCATTATAAATATGTGCATACTATATACTAGTCATTCCAAATGCAGTAAATCATAAAAAATATTACTTAACTGATTTACGCTAACCGTACGTTAACTATTTCGTTTTGTGGTTATGTTCTGCCAAATGATTCGTACACACTTGTGCATTATTTTCCTAGCGTTGTCAAATGCCATCTTGTCGATTTCTACCCCACGGATAAAATTGCTTGCAGTTATTTGAAGAAGTCTATTTTTTTCATATCTTATAGATAACGCTATCCAACAGATACAAATACGGGACTTTTATGCTTGGCTGAAAAAAATCGGCCCTAAAGAAGCCTGTTGCTATAGTCAGGCCAACCAATGCAGCGAGTGATCACATACAGGCCTCAGGCAAACGCATTGAAAACTATGATTACACGATATATGACAAATAGAATATTTACGTCGAAATTTACTGAAAATTGAATTTTGCCCTATTTTAATTTTCAGTTTTAGAAAATAAATGTTTGAATTTAAAAACTATACGTAATAATAGTTTTAAAACAGTAGCGTTAGTACACCGGACACACAACGAATGTAAACACTGCGTAGGAGCTTCTATTACTCCGTACGTTCGGTGACTTTACTCTAGCTTTCTTATTAGTAAAGCTGCTGCAAACTCGGTTAAATTAGAAAGGATTCAGTGTAAAAAGCAATTGAATGAAGCGTTTTAGAAATAATGAAAAATTTAGTACATTTTGTGAAATGGTGGTGTATTTTTCAATTTAGAAAAATTGAAACATCTTTTTAAATTAAGCACCTATATATTTTGCAAGACCATCAATTATTGGTGTCGCCACCGGTGGCTGCGTTGAAGACACAAGCCAACTCACAGATCACCTAAGAACACATACTGAACTCACCCGAAATCCTGTCCATCTGGGAATTAGTTCGGTATCCAGACACCAACGGCGTTTTTTTATCGCGTTAATTTGAAAATGTAATTATTGGTCTTCAAATTATTTATTATTGATAGAAGATAATTTATGGCCAAACAAAAACATGCTACATAAGGCTCATTCTTTCATTCATCGATATCTAATTAATATATAAGCAGAAAAACACTATAATCAATATACCTATCGATGAATAAAAAAATACGCCTTATACTTATAAACTTTTTAATGCTAAAACATATGGAAAATGTCTATATAAAATCCTTACGAATATTAATTACTACGTGCAACAATATCCTACAGAATTATATACACATTTTGGAGATGTTTCAACATTAAAAACAAAAATCATCGTCTCCTTCCAAGCAGACATGTTCTTGTTTAGCAATAAATTATCCTACTTTTAACTCGAATATTCACGTCGATCCGTCGATGTAAATTTAACAACATGAATGTTATATTCTATTACAATAAATATCAAAGTTCGTTTTAGCGTTGCCGACTTATTTCAGTAAATTCCAGAAAATGAATGCGGTGTAACCGAGTTCACACATAGTTAGGCAGCCATTTTGGTCGGCCTAATAAATAGGGACAAGGAGCAGACAAGGAGTACAGCTGTTGTAGGGACTGCCAACTTATACGCTACGTAAATGTTTAAAAAATAAAAATAGTAACTTTCCGATTGTAGCGCTCCTCTTGTTTGGAGGTAGAACTGAGGGTTTGCAACTCGACTACGTGCTTTACTTATCAATGCAAAATCGGGGTAATTTACATGGAATGAGACAACTAGTAGCGATAGCGGAGTTCTACCATGGACGTCGAAGAAGTAAGTGCGTTAGCGTACGTATTACTGCGTTCACGGACGCGCGCTATAAATCGTATTTATTGGATACATACACTGATAGAAGTATCCTCTTTATTTGAAAGGAATTGCATTAAACCAAAAGGTTTAAACGTTTATGGCCAACATGATTTGGTGTTTCCTTGCAAAGGAATATAATTTTGAACCCACACATTTCTTCGGAAATAGTATATTTTTCGTTAAAGCAGTTCATTCTTTTCAGTGAAAGATATTGATTCAAGTGCTCTTTCTTTTGAACTATGCCCATCTGGCACTAAACGGCAAGCCAATTTTGAATCAAGAGGTTTTTTACTTTTCTTATAGCATCTATTCACTTTAAGACTTGACTATTACGGTTCTACAGAAAAGCGTAAACACATCAAAATGCCGTGATCATTTTTGATTGAAATAAAAATGAATTATCTCCAAAAAATTCATGCACTCCATATTTATCATATACGGAGGACACACGGTTAGGATGTTGTAAAGTCGCCAAAAGCCTTTGGCCCTAGTAGGGAGTGAATCGCAACGATCATCCCAGTACAGTGTGCTATTAAAGAAATCATCGTTCTTCCAATGGTGAAGACTCCTACCAGATGTTGACCTGGTAAATATACTGCGTCAGTATGTTCTAATCGTACGTTGCGCCCCATATGGTACAGCAGATTAGTAGATATACTAATGTGTAGCAGAGAAAGCGAAAGTAGAGATGGCGCATCTCGTATTTCATTCCAGTAACAGATATTTAGCACAAAATAGGCTGGAAACTACGGTCGTAACATACTGATCTGTTATATTTAGCAGATCTGGAGTCATCGCCATTGAAAGGACGATTTCTTTAACGGCACACTAGGGTATAGGATGGTCACTCAAACTTCTACTACTATACAACTAGGGATTTACAACATTCTAACGGCAAATCCCTCTTATGCATAGGCTTGGAGAAATATTATAGAATAGTTTTCACGTTCAACATAAGAACTTGAGTCAACTTCAAATCTTTCATTGAAATAATAAACTGTTTCAACGAAAAATATATTATTTCCGAAGAAATGCGTGAATTTAAAATTATATTGCCTTTCAAGGAAACACCAAATCATGTTGGCCATATAGAAAACTTTTGGTTTAATACAATTCCCTTTTGAATGAAAAGGATATTTCTTTCAGTGCGGTAATATCAATCTTCAGTTACTACTACTTCCCAAAAATATTTATTTCCTTGCGGAAAAGAATATTTCTTTCTCAGTGTACATATTTCAGGGGCATGCATACCATAAAAGTTTCTATACTATCATAGTGGAAGTACGTTTGTGTGTTAGCAACAGTAGGAACGACGATTTGACATTGTATCAAGGCAAATATAAAAAATAGACAATTGCGACACGGTTGCCATAGAACCACCGGAATAGGATAGAATTTTATTACTACGGAAAATAAAGCTATTAAAATTATATATAAAAAAATGATTCCGTTATTTGTGAAATTAAGCAATCTTTTTTAGTAACCTCGTGTCAGATACCACAAATTTCCAAATCTATACATGCGTGTAAATATGAAAATCAAATATGAGTGTTGATCGGCATTTTCAGTAAAATGTGACATCCTATCGTTAGCCGAAGCGAGATGTGTATGTGTCAACAACAACAAATCTTAAACAACTGATGAGAAAAATTAGATTATGAATGTGAAAGATTGCGATGAGGTGCACGTTTTCGAACGTATTCAGTGTATGAGATAGTATAGGTTGTAAAACGGAATATGTTGTGTACTCACATGCGTGTGTATTAAAATCGTACATCGATTTCTCAAGAAAGAAAGTTTAGATATTGAATCTTTATAGATAAATGAATATAGGTAACATCTTACTTTTTTAAACATTTCGGTCAGCTTTTTCAATTCCCTAACCAATAACTCCAAGCGATTGCATTTTCAACATCTTACAATATGTAGGTGTGTATTTTGCACAGGACAAGTTACGAGCACATTGCACTAATTGGTAGTACCTATTGTCGGCAAGCGAACGACTAATAAGAATGGCACATGTACGCTGTTTGTGTATAAGTATCTATTACTTGAATGGAGTACAAACACGACAGAGGTTGGTTGACTACGAGATACGTTATCATCGTTAGCCGGTGGTTTCGCGTTTAAACATACATGTATATCTATAGCCACAAAGCAAAATACAAAAACAAGCTAACTGTATTGGTTTTATAGATTAGTTATGTGTGTATATGTGCACCTATCCTATGAGCAGACCTTAATATTTCCAAGAAAACATATTTTCACTTAATATATGCTTGAAAATTCGTAATAGCAAAATTCAATAGTATACCAAATGTTATCAATAAATTTTTGTATAAGTTCTTGTAGTTGGTGGTTATAACAAAATATTTTTATCGTTTTCTTTTTATAATTTACATTTTTTTGGTACTTAAATTTCAGGTTTTTCTATTTTAAAGATGATGGCTACATATCACAGTAAAAAATATTTGCAGTTCCTGTTTAAAAATTCGGTAACATATAAGATAAAATTACCATACCTAGATAAAATTTCCAAATTTAAGAGAAAGCACTAGGTATCTTTTCCAATTTTTGGTAATTTATCCTATTTGTTACTGAAATTTTATTAGGAATTGCAAAAAAAAATTACCATGTATAGAATTTTCGATTTATGTATGGAACGAAAGGAGCATATCGTCTAGTTAACTAACAAATATTAGGTTAGTAAGTCTAAATTAAATTATAAATTAAACAAACAAAATAATTTATTGTATTAAGTTAATTGATTTTAGTAATCTTAAATCATTTTAAATCGCTTAATGTCCTGAAATAATTTCTATTTTGAAATTGAGAACAATTTTACTGTTTATGTCTCATTTTTTTAATGAACAAAAGTTAAATCTACGTTTTGTTGAAAATTACAAGAAATGTTTGTAAGGTTTAAAATAAAACTTTCAATTCAACTTGAATATTTATATTGCGAAAGTACAATGAACTAAGTCTATCTATGGAGGTTTTTATATTGTTATTTTTGTAACTTTACTTTAAGCGATGCAATACGTACATATGTATATGTATTTTAATGAAATAAATAAAAAAAAAAGACATAATAATTTGTTCCGGTAAGAAATTACTGGATCGCAATTAGGACATGGCCGTATTTGCTCTCCCAATCAGCAGCGAAGTGACGGGACTGAAACTGGAACATTGACTCGGTAATTGTCACATAATTGCTACTAAATGTCTGACTTAGCACTAAGAGTTACTTCATAGTAGTAGTGATAGTAGTAGTGATATAACCAAAAATATAGATATAGGTAAATAATAACGTAAAAGTCAAATTTTTACTATCAAAGACAAAAGTCTTGACTCAAGTTTGACATAAATAGAGATAGAATCATTGGAATTTATTCAGTATTTCAATATTTCTCTCTTTAATTTTTTGACTTTTGTCTTTGATGGTACATATACAGGTGAGCTTTTTATCTTGAGACAACGGAATATCCCTAAAACACTGCATCAAAAAAAAAGATTTGTTATAATGTAGGGGGCTCACTGAATGGTGCCGAACTCGATTTAACAACTTTAAAATCTTAAATGGGAACCCCCGTTTTGTATTGCAGATTCGGATTCTACGCCATCAAGTATGTAGTTTTTGTTTGAAACTTTCTTATCTTATACTTGCGTTAATTTCCTAACGCTAATTAATAATTAGGCCACATTAAAAACGTGTGTAACACTCGGTTGATATTAGCGTGCATATGTTTCACCTTATCAAGGATCTTCAGTGCTACTGGTCAACCTAATATATTGTAGAGAGAAATTCTTATATATAGGTACTTAATAAGTGGAAGAATAATTGAATGAGAATTTAAGATTATTAAATAGCGTCAGTTAATTAACGCATGTGTAGTGGCTTAAAGTCGTCCTACAATTACTGTTGGCTTTTATAGATAAATATTGTAGTTTCAGATCGACACTTTAGCAAATATCTTCACGGTAATAGTGAGATTTCCATCTTAAATTCTCATGCAATTTTTCTTCCACTTATTAAGTATATATACGAATTTCTACGTATAATATACTACTAGCATTGGAGATCCTTGTAAAGGTGAAACATATGTATGCTAACATTACACATTTTCGCAATTCGGTACACATATAGGTACATATGTGGGATTTTAAAAGTTATGTTAAAAGAAATTTAACCAGAGCTGGTTGCTATACTATAGCTATACAAGAGGTACTACGTATATTCAGCAAATCAAAATTGTTCTAAGAAAGTGCAACGTAATTTACTTACATGCACTAATTACGGTTACTTATAAACTTTTTACTATTTTACTAATAATATTATACATTTTAATTGATTGCTTAACAAACTCAAGCTATATGCACCAGAAAATTGATAGAAAAAAAATGCTTTGATTTTCCTGTCGATAATTCCGTGGTGTACGTAAGTTGTCTGGTAGTAGAATGCGGTAAAAGTTACGGTAATACCTATAGCGTAGCGTGAGAACTTTCGCTTTTCTTATAAACCTTACAAAGAGACTTTCATGTGCATACAGTTGTTTCAAAAATATCAAAATGACAGTCTTCCAGTAAACCGTGTTTTTTTTGATAGATCTGTTTAAATTTATACGGAAAATAATAATAATAAATAAAGGTTGTCAATTAATGAATTCCTTTCCTGCACATTTCTTTATAGGTCGTAAAAGTATACAAAATTTAAGTTATCTAATAAAGTCGGAAATTGCACAAATTTAGATACAAAGAGTTTTAACCATATTGCCCCTAATGTACGACATCAGTACATTAAATCCTCCGAGCGTTATAACATTTTATTAGTCAACCGTAACCAGACAATGCTATGAATGTTGCATCATAATCATTTGGAGTGATAAGTGGCTAGTAACTAACAAAGGTTGATTTAGGTGAGATGTCCTTTGTGACATCTTCCCTAAATCCATTCAATCTGGAAAGATCAGGCACCGATGGAACTACAGTTCAGTTGATGTACACATTTTCTTGAGATCTTTTATTTTAATTTTAGAAAAAACCTTCAGATTTTGTCGTTTTAAAATGAATCAGTTGAATAGCTCTATAACTTCCAAAAACCTTAAGTAGGGGTTCATTCATAGGCTGAAAATAATCAGCCGATGAATGAATTGACTGGGGGCTACGGCATGTTTTGGTGCAATACAAAAAATGTGACCCACAACGTGAAAGGTGTTTTATCCGTCGATTGTATGTAGGGACTGGTCAGACCCGTGCTCTTCTTTTTCCACCTAACATACACCACGTTTTCTTTTATATCTATACAATCGAATCCCTCATTTCATTACAAAAAACTTATCTGATGGGGAGTACTGTTCTGTCTCATAAACCCGACTCCGTATGTCCTCAACAATAATTGCTGCAGCCGTTTTAACAATCCGTACTCTTTCCTCTTGTTCATTTTTTAACGCCTGCAGATACCAACCATTATTAAAAACTATACTCTATGTTTTTGAAACACACTACCACCTTCTTGCCTGGAGAAAAGGAAATTATTATATCGCTTATATGTTTTTGAGTAGGTGAACTGTGATTTTATTTTCGTCAGGACGGTAACCATCTTTGATTTGGTCCATCATTCGTCTAGCGAAATGACACACTATATCACTAGAGCTAGTGTATATAGATGGGCTGACTTATCCGCCATTTCTGCTCTTTAGTTGTGTTGGCTGTTATATGTGTGGTACGGTATTTTCTAAAAATGGGTGGTTGTGCAGCTCCTAACTGCACAAACAGCGATAAAAAGGGTTTTAAATTATATTGCTTTCCTTCTGAAGAAAAGAGGAGACAGAGGTGGCTTATAAATAGCAGAAGAGACAACTGGAAACCTACTAAATGTAGTAGGTTATGTACGGTATGTTGAAATAAATTTTTCTGGGAGCTAATAAGTTTGAAATTTGGGATAATAGTAAAATTTGATAAATTTTGTGAACGATATGCATTGACTATTTTTCACAGCATTTAATTATTTGTTGGCTCACCTTGCAAAAGAACACTAAAAAAACTTACATTGCAATTATACAAATTGTTGCAGGAACATTTTGAGGAAAGCCAGTTTGAAAGTTCACGTGCAGATGGTTGGAAGAAATTAAAACCTAATGCAATTCCAACAATATTAATGTACCGAATCCACCACCTAAGTTTGAATTAAAACGAAAAAAGCAAACAAAGGTAAAAATATATGTATATTCGATGAGATTTTGAAAAACTTACATTGTCATAACATTATAAAAGGTAATCTTACTCGTCCATTTAAAAGGTGTCTCCCATAAAATTATGCAATGTGTCTCGCGATATCTTGACAAAAGTTATTGATATTTAAAAAAATGCGTATGCTTTCAGAATGATCTTTCAAATTAGTTGAAAATAATACATGTCAGAATGTTATACAGAAGCTAATGAGAACAGTATTGGAGAAATTAGTGTGGATAAGAAGAGAATAAAAGAACTTACTGCCCGGAACATTATTTTACAAAGAAAACTAAGAAAGTTCTCAGTTAAATATAATAAGACAACAAAAATCTTGCAAAATTTTTATTGCCTGAGCAAATAGACACTTTGGGAGTAGACAGAAAAAGCATTGCAGCATGGAGTAATGAATCTATCATAAGAAGTTTAAAACTACGATTTTGCTCTAGGCAAAAATGGATATTTATATTTACATAGTACAGGGTATCCTTGTCCTCATATAGCACACTGAATAGGAAAATTCAACATTTAAATATGGAATTTGGCTTATTTTCTAATATATCCCATTGATGAAAGCCAAAGTTTCGGCCATGAAAGTATTAGAGCGTGACTGCATTTTTGTGCATTGATGAATGCAAATACAGCAAGAAGTATGTAATGTACATATATATACAACATATGCCTTTTAATTAACCCATCTTTACATCTTGCAATTTTTTCTAAATAGCACCACCAATTACGAAAGTAATTAAATATCCTATAGTATTTCATATTCAAGATCCCTATTCTGTATTTGGTTATTTTATCATAGCTATTCAAATCGTTTACTTTCTTATGTATTGTTTGGTGGTGCACTTGTAATTTTTTTGTAATATGATATGTCATAACTTGTAAAAATTGTTCTTTCAGACTTGCTTTGATCCTTGTTCAAAAAGATTTTATGGGCATATATCACTCGGGACAGTAACAAAGTAGGAAATCATATTACTTGATTTTGCTTCGTGGCTCAATACAAACTGGAAACAAATAATATCTTGTGATGTTACTGGCAGTAGTACCATGGGAACGATTCGTTTACAAGAATTAAGGAGGTCATCACTGCTGCAAATTCAGTAAATTTGAATATTTGTGGAATTGTATCAGACATGGGCCCTAATAATAAAGCACTGTGGCAGAAGATGGGTGTTGAGGTAACAAGAAATAATCGAGTGACTTCTTTCCATTGCCCTAATTCAAATATTCATGTATTTGCTGATGTGCAACACTTACTAAAAAATTTGAAATCAGCAATTCTAAATGGGTTAATACATATTGATGGAAAAACTGCTGCTGCTGAAGAGCTTCCATCTGGTATTGTAACTGGTAGTTACATACGTGATCCCTGGGAATCTGATAAGAAAAATTCTTCAGGCTTGAGGCTTCTTCATCACCTTCAACCTTCTGATTTGTATCCAGATCATTTTAGTAAAATGAAAGTTGGTGCGGCAATCAGGTATACTTGCTAGGAGATTTAATATAATGTAATAATTGCATTGTTTGTAGGTTTTTTTCAGTTACAACAGCAGCAGCATTAGAATCTGCCGTGAGAATGAAACTGTTAAATGTAGATGCCTTAACTACAGCCTGGTTTATACGTCTACTTTTTACTTGGCATTCAATTGTATCTTCAAGAAGCGCGAAAGTATCGATTACAGCAAGAAATGTAGAACATAAAATTCATTTCTTGGAAAATTTTATCAATATTATTCAGTTAGCAAACATTGGTGCTGGCGGTTGGAAACCTTTAAATACTGGATTAATTTTGTCTACATTGTCTTTTATTAACTTGTCCAAATATTTGTTTTCTAGAAATTATTCGTTCTTACTCGGGTCACGCTTAACTCAAGATGCACTGGAAAATGTATTTTCACAAGTGAGAAAGCGGGCTGGAAAAAGGCCTAATTCATTAGAGTGCAAAAGAATATTAAAACTGCTGTAGTATCCCAATTTATATCGGACATTAATCAAACAAATTACTGCAGTGATACTGATATTCATTTAATTAATGCCATTACTACTGAAACAAACGCACAAGAAGTAATATGCCTTGCTGATGACAATTTAAACATTTCCATGCTGGATAAAAATAATTTGTATTATATAGCTGGAAGTGTAGTTAAACGTTTACTAAAACAGACAATAAATATTTGTCCTATATGTTCAGAATTTCTTTCAGGTTCTGGGGATACTGTGGACAGTAGCTCTAAGTTTTTAACCGAATATTCAAATCTAGGAGGATTAAAAATGGCACCTAATTCACTTTTTCAAATTATTATGGAATGTGAAAATGTTTTTATAAAGAATAAAGGTGAATTTTTGTGTGGTAATATATCTGTTTGTGATACTGCCATTATTTCTAAAATTATTCAAAAATGTTCAGATGTATGTATTCCAAACTGTTGCGATTTAAAATTCAAAATTATTAAAGATTTTTTGTTAACAAGATCAATATCATATGCTAAGTATATGAACATACAAGATGATTGTACACCTATTTTGAGAGGATCGGCTTCCTTTTGTTAGTTTTTTTTTGTATTGAATATATCATTCCTATGCATAATACATGTATTTTTTACTACTTCTTTTGTTTTATTGGTAATCTTCCGTTTAAATATTAACCTAAAGTTTCTGTTTGGTCAGTCGCGCGTGCTAATAGTATTACTTTTTAAATTCCCCGCGTAAAAATAGAGCAAAAATGGCGTCTCCATAAGAACCATTGATAGGTCAGCTCCCCTATATACACAAGCCCTATATATCACTATTCTCAAGACAAGTGCAGGCATCTTCCATGCTTCCATGCATTTCAATGCTTCAACATTATTGTCGAATAGACCGTTTTTTCTCTTCTCTTGAGTTTTTGGGCGATTGTAGTTTTTTCAAGCATTACCTATGATATGATACAATCAGACGCTACCAAATTTAAGACAGGCAAAAGACGTTTGATTATGGTTTTCATACTCATTATCACATTCTTATATTTTCTATGATAGTTTTGTTCACATCAAGGTGGAAACATTCAAAAGAATATACAATTGGTGGCAAAAAATTCTGGAGATGCACGATGACCGACTCCTCAAACAATGTCTTAATGCGTTAATATAGTTGGATCAATCCGCAAGTAATATAAGACGTATAAATCGGGTTTCACAATTAAAGAAGATCGGATAATATACAATTCAAAACAAAAAGCCAATTAATACTACATAACAAACTATAAATAAATCGGGAATGAATACATCAAAAACTGAAAGAAACAAAATTATAGCGTATGAAATATTAAAAGTAAAAAAAAAAATTATTATACACTTAAATATTAAATACTTGATTGGAAAGGGTCACTATATAATAAGTTAGCGTTTCTGTACATGTGGCTCAGCGGGGCCTTGTAAAGAATATTAGTGCGAGCTCTAATAGTGGCAAATGTATGGCATGACCTAGAACTATAGTTAGGGACAAGGAAAGATATTTGACTTACAAGGGAACACCGGCGGGTGTCCCCCTCCGATTTCGATGAAACTTAACAGATCGAAAGAGTATCTTAAAATAAGAGACACGTATTTTTTTTTATCGGCGTATCCGCACGATTTTGGGGTACAGCCCCCTCCAAAGTTTGGATGATTTTTCAATTTTTGCAAATATTTCCTAAATTATAACAGATATTAAATTTTCTTCTTCACATAATTTGCAGCATATTGCATGGCCCTAAGGGTGGCGTCGTCCGTATTCGCAAAAAGTTAATAACGGGGGACGGGGTGCCCCATACCCCGCATTTTTTTAATAATAAGTTTATTCATTATTTATCAAAAAAGATCACTTTTACATAGAAAACGGTGATGTATAATAAATTTAGAAAATTAATAATAGTAATAATAACTCAAAATAAATATATGTACGTGTCTATTGTGATGAATTTGATATGCACTTATCTACGCATACGTGAGTTTAATTAATTATTTAGTCATCTCACACAGATATAATTAGTAATTTGCATTATAAATTTAACGCGATAAGGGATCTGGTGATTAATCATATTATTATATAGATAAAAATAAATCCCCGAATGCATAGTAATTAACCACGAACGTTTAAGTGGTCACGTCTGCATTAAGCAAATAGGTATATAAGACGAGTATTCCAAATGAAAACATTAAAAGTTGTTTTTCGTGCAGTGTACCTATAGTTTCGCACAATGGCGGTCGTAAATATAGCAAATGTAAATGTAAATATAGCAAACATGTGACTTGCAACGTTTCAAGTTACTAACATGGCAACAATTCCTTTGACACCACAAGAAAGTGAGTTGCATGATGCCCTGAAAAATATAATTGTATCTGCTCAACAAGACGCCATGTTCTCCTTTCAAGATGTAACGGGATTAGAGTTTGAAGAATTAGCAGAACCACACGAAGCGCAATTTGTGGAAGAAACAGCAGAAGACGAAGAGAAACAATTATGAAGATATTGCATGTGTTCCTGAAGAAGGGGGTAGCGTTATAGACCTAGATTACAAAACTAGAGCTGTCGACTACTAGAAAAGTGGTAATCCAAGCCACGTACTTTGGCAGGTGTCATCCAAAAATTCAAAAAAAGTAAAATTGCTACGACAGTTGCGCAGATGGGAAGAAAGTGTTAATAGAGGCGGCACCCACACGGATAAATTACGGTTTATTACTGAATACGTTCTTACAAAATTTGAAAATAGCATGTTGGATGGAATATGTATATTAATCTTGTTCGCTATTGCAATACATATATACCAATAATCGCATTACAGTATGTCATGTATTTAAACATTTATAAGTATTATAATGTTTTTCTAATTCTGTTCTATTGTTTCCGAAATGTTATAATCGTTAAAAACACATTAGTTATATTTATACTCTATTGAATACTTACATTGTACACCTACATTGCACGAAAAACTTGAAATAAATTAGAAAATATATATGTATGTATTATTTAATCCTTTGTCCTGTGTAGCAAATTTGTTCATATATACGCACTAAAGGATTATGGTATTCTAAGAATGAATAACATTTTATTAAGGAAATATATAAAACGCAGTCACTAACTGCAGTTGATAAAACGATTCATATTGCTACCACCGATAAAAGTTTCGTATAGTATACAGGGTATTCCACGTAACTGGTTCATTAAAAGTTTATGATGTTCTATTATTTACTTATATTTGAGATTTTGGCACCAGTATCTGTTCGATTGGAACTATAAATGCAAAATACCTTAACCAAAATATCACTTCCGGTTGACCGGAAATGGATGTCAACTTTGTTATTTTAAATAGAATGATATAATTTTTTATTCATTTTTGGATTCTACAACTATAAATACGTCAGTTTTCATTAGCTATTCCTACAGCTACATGTTGCCGTTTTTGAGTTATTTAAGTTTTTCTTTTTTTTTAGTCATAATCATTACATCATTGAGAATTTAATATCTCGGTTAATACTGCAAGTAGAGACTCCAAATTTGCTATGCTATGAATGTAGATATTACTCTAAGAAACGGTAAGCACACTTTACATTCTAACATACGGAGTGTTCAAAACTGAGGAACAAAGTGACAAATTTTCAAATGCAGATAACTCAATTTTTTTAAATAGAACATCCTGTATTTTAATTCGGAATTAGGAAGTAAATATCATCCTCTATCACTTTATATGAGCATTCCCTATACCTATCTTTAACAGATTTTGAGATATGAGCGACTTTTTGTTAAACAAACTAAGTAGCCCTATCTTTAAATGTTTGTAGCTGGCTCTGAAATGGATTCACGTCAAATTCATGTATTATTTTCGAATAACCATGCAAGAATGTCTGTTCGAATAGTCATTTCTATTAATATTGCGTTGTACGAAAGTGTAATTACAATGATATACATAAACACTTTTAGTTAGTCAATGAATTTGACATGAATCCCATTCAAAGCCAGCTAGAAACACGCAAAGATAGGGCTACTTAGTCTGTTTAACAAAAAGTCGTTCATATCTCAAAATCTATTAAAGATAGGTATAGGGAATGCTGATATAAAGTGATAGGGGATGATATTTACTTCTTAATTCCGAATTAAAATACAGGGTGTTCTATTTAAAAAAAAGAATACTTAGTCTGTTTAACAAAAAGTCGCTCATATCTCAAAATCTATTAAAGATAGGTATAGGGAATGCTCATACAAAGTGATGGGGGATGATATTTACTTCCTAATTCCGAATTAAAATACAGGGTGTTCTATTTAAAAAAATTGAGTTTTTTGGATTTGAAAATATGTCACTTTGTTCCTCAGTTTTGAACACCCTGTATGTTAGAATGTAAAGTGTGCTTACCGTTTCTTAGAGTAATATCTACATTCATAACATAGCAAATTTGGAGTCTCTACTTGCAGTATTAGCCGAGATATTAATTTCTCAATGATGCAATGATTATGATTAAAAAAAAAGAAAAACTTAAATAACTCAAAAACGGCAACATGTAGCTATAGGAATAGCTAATGAAAACTAACGTATTTATGGCCGTAGAATCCAAAAATGAATAAAAAATTAGATCATTCTATTTAAAATAAGAAAGTTGACATCCATTTCCGGTCAACCGGAAGTGATATTTTGGTTAAGGTATTTCACATTGATAGTTCCAATCGAACAGATACTGGTGCCAAAATCTCAAATATAAGTAAATAATAGAACATCATAAACTTTTAATGAACCAGTTACGTGGAATACCCTGTATAGTATAAGTTAGTAGGCATAGAAAGGTTTGACCATAGCTTGTCGAGTAGATACAATTCTAAATTAAGAAATATTTATGTAAGGAGAGCAGCGGACTAACGATAACAAATAATTGTTGTTAATGTACTATATTATTATTACAATTATTTTTATTATTAATCCTCCAAATTTATTACCATTGTTTTCTATGTAAAAGCGATCTTTTTTTGATGAATAATGAATAAACTTATTATTAAAAAAACGGGGTATGGGGTACCCCGTCCCCCGTTATTAGCTTTTTATGAAGATATCTATCTTGAGACCATGCATTATGCTGGAAATTATGTTAAGAATAAAAACTTATTTCTGTTATAGTTCGTTTTATTTATATCAATAGACAAGTTTATTAATTTTGAAGCTTTATTATTTTTCTATTTTTACGATTATTAATTTTCTAAACTTGTTATACATCATCGTATTCTATGTAAAATCCGCCTTCTTTTGATGAATAAGAAAAAGAAAAAAATGTAAAAAAATGGGGGTACGGGGTACCCCGTCCCCCGTTATTAACTTTTTGCGAATACGGACGACGCCACCCTTAGGGCCATGCAATATGCTGCAAATTATGTTAAGAAGAAAATTTAATATTTGTTATAATTTAGGAAATATTTGCAAAAATTGAGAAATCGTCCAAACTTTGGAGGGGGCTGTACCCCAAAATCGTACGGATACGCCGATAAAAACAAAATACGTGTCTCTTATTTTAAAGTACTCTTTCGATCTGTTAAGTTTCATCGAAATCGGAGGGGGACACCCGCCGGTGTTCCCTTGTTAGAAGCGAAGGTGAATCAACACTGCCATTTATTAATTTTAAAAGAAATTTGGTACTGGCTACATCTCTTCTCTGAGAAAGAGTAGAATGGGGGAGGTATTTCCATCCATTTCGTAGAATTGTTGAAAAAAACTGCCCCAAAATTTTGCAAAAGAGGGTAGAAATATGCTTAACAGAAAGAGATATATTTTCGAATATCTGCTATAAATGTTGATAATTAAAAATGATTGCTACATGTAAATACTTTTAATTATGTATATTGTGGTTTAATGTTCACTTGTTTTTATTATAAATAAAATACAAATATTGTCTTATTTTAATGAATTATGAGTAAAATACATACTATTTAATTAATTAAGTAAATATATGATAAAATAAATTAACAATCAATGAGATATAAGAAGGACAAAGTATCACATACAAAATTATTTGTTGACAGTTTTGACGTTATTACGCTGGATTTTATTATTTCTGCTAATTATTAATAAATATCATTCTTTTTTAAAAAAATATGTCATTAGTTTTATATTTTGTTATCTAGATACTAGTACATATTTATTAATTCAGGACTTTATTCAATAAAATTATATAAAGTTTATGTACTAAGCCCACATGAAAATGAATGGAAAATTCGTTGGATTTATTTAAATCTTTAATTATCTACAAAATTCTACATGAGGTACCATAAATGTTTAATATAATTGAAAAGGGTTTTATGTAAGGGTTCATTTAACATGAGCAAAAATATAGTGTGCTATTTAAAAAATTCAAGTTACCTTGGGCTAAAATTAAACAAATGTTCACGACCATAGTGGACACTTGTATACAATTATATCGATTTTAATTTCACTGTTGTATTAAGTTAAGTATGTATGGTATTTGAAATATAAATATCTAAAACAAATGCATATACAAACTATGTCGCCTTAACCGAAAGCTTTCAGCAGGGCCTTTTTTCACAAAAGCGTAAATAACACCATTGTTATTACAGATAGCCATATAGCAGCTTATGTGTCATATTATTTTTCTTCGTAGAATTTAAAAATGGCATTATATCTCTATATTATGCCATTTTTAGAGGGTGTTACTTAAATTAACGGAGTAAGTATGCGTTTTCATACTTTTGGAACACTGTGTGTATAGTCAAAAATATTTTTAGGTGATGCAGCATCGAATTCTGTAAAACTTTTGTATAAGAAGCTTTTTCCTAAAATCAAAAATACCGCTGTAATCAAAGGTGCAGTCTTCAATGGGACAGCCTGCACATAGCTGTAGCTAAAAAGTTAACAATGTGCTAACGCATATGCCGATTTATTATGATTACATAATCGGATACATGCTGCGAATACGTATATCACGTTAATAGGTTATATTACATTTACATAGTGTTAGGTGAACCAGGCAATCAAAATTTCATTGACATTTAATGATTTTATATTTACATATGTATAACGTAATTTCCGCTGATTTAAACTTATGGCTTGTGAGTACATTTTCTATTGATTATTGATAAAATATAAGATATTAATTTTTTCCCAAAATATTCTGTAATTCTACCTGTTGTAGTCTATAAAGGTTCTTCGAGAGATCTTTAATGAAGAAATTGATTGAAAGAAATTTTACAATGTATTAAAACTTTAATACATTTTTACCAAAGATCTTTGGCAGAGATCTTTTATAGTGCAATTGGTTAATAGTTCACTCGATTAGAAATGATTCTATCTAATACATATAGTTTGTTCATGGCACACAAATGACTTTGAAAGTGTTTATAAAAGTTACATTTTATTACATTTGTAAAATCTTGGGCGTAAAATGTATTTTTAACAACTCATTCAAAAGATAATATAAAGGCGTTCGAAATGATTAATGCTGAGAGAATTGGATAACTCTTCGAAAAATCTGGACTAATGTTAGAACTGTTAGTGGAATAATTTATACTTAAACAATAATAATTGTAGAGGAGGGATATATATCAACGCTGTAACATTTGGGCATGTTAAACGAAAGAAAAAAAATGAAATCGCCCATCAAACGCCTAGCCTTACACGTTTAATAGGCGGTAATAAAAGCAATAAGAAATGAATTAATTACTATTTCAAACGATAGAAAAATTGCATAAACTGCAAAGATCACATAATTAAATATGGGAATTCGAATTAAGTCGACTACTGATTTACAGTGCATCCATTGTGCTATGTTGCCATATATATTCTCAATGTAAATATCTTAGGAAGGAATGTCAAAAAAAATATTATATTATAGGAGCATCGGGGAAGGATTATCTTGTCTATCGAGGTGGGGTGGAGAATGAAATTTATTTAATTGACTAAATCAACTTTTAATAGTAGAGTGGGAAAGGGTGATAGATCTTTTTTAATTGGTCGAATTATTTTTTAATCCTTCCCTCACCGTGGTTTCCAAAAACGTTAATTTAATTAATGAAACAAAACTCAACTCCTTTTCCCACCCTAATGTTAAAAATACAACAGCATTTCTTATCCTCTCCTTACGTCGATATTTGAAAATAATAAAATAACTTAATCGATTAAGAAAACTGCTATACCTCTCCCCACTCCGATGTTAGAAACAAATAAATTTAAACATTTACAACATTTTTGATATTTTCTCCAACCTAGTTAATAAAAGAAGCCTCACCAAGTATTCAAAACAAATATCTCATCATTTAAAAAACTTAAATTCGCATCTCCACCAATCGTCACTTTAAGAAATTCGAATATATCCCGCAAACTAACCTTGTTTCGCTGGTGAATACCTGCTGCATTGTCGGAGACATCCTCTATGAGATTCGGTTATTATTGCTATAACATCTTATACCTACGTCTCTGTATTTACATCGACATTAGTAGAACCACTAAATATCTGATACCGCATAAACTATTTAATTTTATTTGAAAGAGTGTAAACATAAAAAGTTGAGTTTAGGGGTAAGGAACCCCCCCCCCCCATACAAATGATGTAAATTCATTAGAACGATGAAAATTGCATCTTTCCATTTGAAACAAGAAAGTTTATATCAACACCGTGTTTCCACTGGGCAAGATACTTGACTCCCTCAATACACTGGCACGAGACTACACGGTGTCTCTGATTTGGGTGCCGGGACATGAGGATATAAAGGGCAATGTAATAGCCGACGAACTAGCCAAGGAGGGCTCTAAAAGACAATTCATAGGTCCAGAGCCCGTATGTGGGATTACTAAGGATTCCGCAAGAAGGGAGATCTGGACCTGGTTAGATAAAGAAAGAAATGGAGGTCGACTGAAGGTCAACTGCATACCAAAGCGCTAATAGAGGATGGGGGTAGCAAGAAAGAAGCTAAAACCATTACTGGGCTGGACACTGTCCCCTAAAAAAGCATCTATACAACACAGGTTGAGTAAGCGAACCGTGGTGCAGAAGATGCGAACTACAGAAGGAAACGAATTTGCATGTAATCTGTACATGTGAGGAATTGAAGGTACTCAGGCAGAAATATTTCGGGAGAGATCTATTGGAGCCCTCAAAAGGTTCTCAAGTTTCCACTGGGCAAGATACTGGGCTTTATAGAGAACACCAAGCTCGACTGGAAATAAGAGTCTTAATAGGGATGGTACAATGTGCACCTAGCTCAAGTGCCTAGATTATAGGTGCCCACCCTAACTTAAAAAAAAATCAACACCCTGTGCTACAAAGTTGAAAATATTTTCTTTAAGTAGATCACAGTGGACCATGACTACACGGCAAGTTTCAAAATCAAATTTCTACTTGAAGTTCAAAAAATCTAATGACGCAGTCGGTGGACATCCTTTATACTCCAAAAATAACAATAAAGACTGTCTATCAAAATTCATAGACGGTCTGATGGTTCATCTTGGTAGCCGAAAACTATGTTGAGTCAGTACACTGATCAGTACTTTCTGTGATCTGAGTAATGCATGATCTGGACGTGGATATCCAAGTGTCAACAACGCTACTTTAAACAAAGATTTGTGGTAGGGCTACTTTCTACGAAAGACCAAATAAAGTTATCATGACAAATACTAGTTCATAAAGTTGTTATTTTTTTACATCGCTTTAAATATTAAATAACATATGGGTCCCCCATGCATAGTCGAAAATATTTTGTTGTGCAGCATTGTATGTTATAAAATCCTTGTTGAAAATATTTTTTTTCTAAAATGAAAAATAGAGCCGTAATAAAAAAAATCCAACCTTTATTGGGGGCAGTATATACATACATACATAAAATTTTGTGCAAAATCATTAACTTCTGTCAATAATATTTATATCAAATTTGTACTTAATCAATATACCTATATTTTATGCCATATATGCATATATTTAAATTTGTATGTTTTTTAACCACCCCGCGATGACATGTTAAAAATATTCAGCTTTGTGAAGGAATTCACCACAAAGCTCAGTAAGAAGAGTGGGATCATAACACCATTTTGAAATTGAATAGAAATGCCATGAAATGGTACACTGATGGCTCCAAAACGGCAGAGAGAACTGGAATATGAATATATGAGCCTAGAACCACATATTTCGAAAACTTGGGAAAATATCCAAGTATATTTCAAGCGGAAATACACGCTATTGAAAGATGTGTCCAGTTCAATATTGATAGGAATTATCGAAAGCAGGAGATTATCAACATATCTGATAGTCAAGCAGCCATCAAAGCCCTAAGCTCATATAAAATCAGTTCCAAGATGGTCTGGGAATGCCTAGGAAAATTAAATGAGCTAGGCAAAAGGAATAAAGTAACCCTCCTGTGGATTCTGAACGAAATAGCGGATAATCTCGCAAAAAAGGGGTTGGAATACCTTTTGTAGGGCCTGAACCCTTTTGCGGGTTAAGTAGCAGTACAATACTGAAGAAACTGCAAATAGAAATGGAGCAGAAAAGCAAAGTATAATTCTTCTGGGCACTTATAACCAGAAGAGGTTTACAGAATGTATCAACCTGAGTAAGAACAATGCTCGTATATTAACAGGAATACTTTCAGGCCATTGTAAACTGAAAGAACACCTGAGTAAGCTTGGATTCAACAAGGAATCTGAATGTAAATTTTGTGGGGAACAGGATTAAACACCCATCCACCTCCTCTCAAACTGCGTAGCACTGTGCAACTCAAGGGCGTTGCACGTAGGAGCATGTGAAATAGAAGGGGGAGACTTACCTAGACTGGGGCTCTCTGATATCCTACACTTTCTGAAAGGAATAGGATTGGAAGGCCAGCTGTAAAGCAGCAAGAATAGGGGAGACAATAGATCTTTTAGGTCGCAGTGTTACATCACCCTTCCATTTATATACATATATATAACCACTTATAAGTACTTATTTTATTTTGCTAATATAATATTGTCTATTTTACAAGATTTCTTTTTTCTTATTCCATTCGAAACCCTGTAATAATGCAGACGTTATTTAAGTTGTAAAATAGCAGTTGGAACTACATCAAGACACTTTAAGGCATAAATGTTATCAAAGTTTCTGCAGGTGTGAATGACAAAGCTAAGAGATTTAGAACCCGATGAACACACAAAAGTAAGCTTGGCATCGAATAAAACTCCAAGATCCTTCACCGCATCATTCTTAAATATGCAGTTGTTGAGATTTATCGAGATGTTTTAATTACACCAATTGGTTATTACATCAATATCTCAGTAACCAATGTTGTGGTGGAGAAACAGTTACAGGAAATGTAACAAACACATTAACGATAACGAGGCAACAGAAACCGAGGGTCTCGAATTTAAATACGGGTAATGCGCGATCTCAGGTATCGAAGGATTTGATGAATTCAGTGTAAACGACATCAACTTGCTCTCGAGCATCTTGCCTTGCTGATAAACTATGTAATTTGTAGTAGATTCGTCGTAATGGATCTACCTTTAACAAACCCATACTGTTCACTAAGCAGGTAGGGTTTAACTTGATGTAGAATATCCTTATATAATAAATAGTCAATGTTTTGGCAAAATCTGATAAGATGCCAACAGGGCTATAATTGTTGGTATTATTATCTGATCCTTTTTTTATAAATAGGAGAAATGCTATTGAGTTTCCATGTGGTAAGGAAGGCAACCAGTTTGGCAGGATAAATTGAAAACATATACAAGGGGTATAGAAAAGGAATCATCGTCAATCTTGTAGAACGAACACTTGGCAGGCAGTCATAGCTAGTAGTAAAGTTTTAAACGTTTTAAGCTTACTAGAAGTTCACAGGAAGCAAAAGGACCAATTCGAAGATTAGAGTAAGTAGTTGAGAAAGGAAAGAAACTAGTAGGAGCGAGAGGACAAACTACGCTTAAAAACATTTCTGGAAAGGCTGCACATTCTCCTGATTTTCAGAAACTAAAATTTCATTGACTAGAATATGTTTATAGGCAGAAATGGAGTGGCATCAATCGAATAAATTTCGAAAATATTATTTTGCAATCAAATATACATTTATCAAAGGTAAAAGTAGTATATAGGTCACCACCTTTACTCCATAAAGTGCAAACGATAGACTGCAGCACCTACGCCACTCATCCAGACATTAAGTGTGGAGTTGATGGTACATATAAACTATCAGGGTATGTTTAAAAATATTTGAAAATTGCTAGAGAGTGTTTCATTTATTACATCATATGTGTAAATATTTTAGAAATGAAAACTATGCAAGTGTCATTGAAATACCAGATCTACAAAAGATAATTGGCGAAATACAAGATCCGGTAACATGTAGAAAATTTTGTAAAGAACGCACTTACACTTGATAAAGGAAACGCTCTAGGCACGGACGAAATATCCTCTTCACTGTCTGTTTACCGTTTCACTTCCAGGTCCTAACTCAGTTCACGACCATGGTCAATTGGTAACTGTTCACTTGAAATTACTTGAACAATTTAACGTCACTTTCACTCGCCTCTTTCATTCTGATCGCCAGCGTTTTTTTTTTTGTCATTACCTATCGATGTATCTTCAACATTAACATTTTTTAACGCTAATTTTTCATTAATATTAATACTTTTCTGCTAATGTCAAACGTGAAGGTAAACGTAACCGCATGCGACTGACTAAGCATGCAATAAAAGTATATTTAATAACAATGCACATACCTAACATCTGGTCTAAAGCAATCGTAATTATCCCCACCAACATAGTCGGCAAAACAGACTTGTAATTGTTTAATGTCACCTAATCGTAGAGATTTTGATAGTCATATCGTGTCGCGTACATTTCCTTTTGCCTGGTTTATCGCAGGGTAACGCTATTTTGCGATTAGGAAGCCGAAGAAGGAACCACCAGGCTTCTGTAAAGCCTCCTGGGATCGATTTCGCAGGTAACATGATGAACACGTGATGGAATTCGTGTTTTATATGAAAACAATCGAGGAATGCTGCAGGAATGTGAGATCGTAAATCAATGTAAAGATACCATTGGGGCACCAGTTAAAATGGTGGAGGCTAATAATATCTGCGGAATTATAAATACAGTAGCTTAACAAAAAAAATCTAGTTTGATTCAAAAATTATAACGAACAAAACATACATAAATCGACCACTTTTTATGTAATAAGGACAGCATTATTATCTCGGAAAAAAAATAAAAGATCCGGTTAATTGTTTGAGAAAAAGTTCATATCGGATTGAACGGATAATGTATTTTTCTTCCTTTTGGCTTAGCGCATTGCGTTTTCAATTAATGTTTATATTAATTAATCGGTAAATTTTGTGAAAACCTTAAATCTTATTTGTTTTCATTCTTTGGGACTGATTAATCACAATTATTCTTCAGACATGACGTTTATTTTTCTTTTTTCAAAATATCTTTGCCTACAAAATATTTTTTTATATACAGTGTGGTCCGCTAAGTATGCAACAAATCGGAATTCTCTTTATTAAGTGCACAAATGTAAAATTAATACTACCAAACGTTGGTGCATGTTTGACACCTAGACTGGGCACACTTAGACTGCTTTAAACTCTATGAGCTTACAGGGCAGACCAAGAAATATGAAAATCGTATAAGAGTAAAGTACCCTCATTTCGAAGAATACAGCAAATTGTTATTAAAATTAGTTGTTTACAATTAAAAAATACACCCAAATATAAAATGACGGCCTGCTACTTTAAAAGAGAAAAGATTGGTAAATTTTGTATTAACCCCTGTATAATATTTGTTTTTTAAATGTTAACATTATTACTTATTTAAACTAACTACAAGAAGATTCTTTTTCAACAATTTCTCTCATATTAATCACAAATTATATGCCTTTGCAATATGTATATGCATATGTAACTCAACGTTAAGATTTTGACAATATTATTTTTGATAAGGTAAATATTTTACAACAATAATATCAATATTAAAAACTACAAAATTTTTATGTCAAATTAGGTACGGTAATGTACGTACTAGAAATATCCACCAGCCTTATTTCTAGTAGGTAGTTTATCTTGAATTTGAAATAAAAATTTTGTACTTTGAAGGATAGTTTTTCAATATTCATGTAATTATTGTAAAATATTTACCTTCAACTGTTTCAAAGATTTACGATTTTTGTGATTTTTTTACATTTACACTGTTATACGTAATAATAGTTTTCACCTGCTTTAACTCCCACATGTCTTCTATTTTTAAACTACCAAATACCATCAAAATGTAATAGAAAGTTCCCATTGTATCATACGGGTGTCTAAAAATTAGTGACATATTAAAGAATTTTGAAAGTTGCAAAACTATTTTTTTTCAAATAGAACACTGTATATTTTTATATTGTTGGGCGTAGAATTAAATTTTTTTATTAAATTAAATTCTACACCGATTTGCGCTAACATTCTCTATACTCAAATAGTTTTCTTTTAAATTACTCTTTTTTCTTTAAAAGTGTTTAAGCATGTACACTGAAATACAAAATTCACGTCTCCCTGAAATTTCTTCGTGAGCGAATAATCTCGTTCTTCTTCTTGCAATTGTTTCCTCACCTAAGTGGAGTGGTGATAGCGCAACTTGCAAACATATTTCAAGAGCTCAAATTTATAGGCAAGAGTATTTTTTTTCAGCATATCAATAATTTTGGACTTTAAAATTTACATTAAATTGCTCTTCTCGTATTAGTTTATGTAAGGCATCATAGGTAACATACAATTGCGTTTTCGTATAAAGAAGCCACTTCTTAGGTGTTAATTTTTCATTTAGTAGTGTTTATGATTTTCTAACCGATTTTCTGAACCGTATTTGCTTTAAAAAAAAAAAAAATATAAAGGAAGTTTAGTACATAAGTTTTTCCAGCTGTTCCTGAGGACAGGAACATCTACGGTATAACATCTATTACTACTTATAATACCTGTGTACGATTACACGTACGGATAGTACATATCGTTATATAAATAAATTATAACTTGTCAAAAGCGTATACGTGTATGTTACGTACTTATAACTTGCACAATGCCGTACTTACTCAGACAAGTCTCTAGATCTTTAGAATGTATGATATATTTTATTACTATAATTATACGTGTTAATTCCGGCGGGTTGCGAAATTCCGCTTGATTGGATTATGTTTCGGGACAAGATTTCTCGTACCGATGCTTATCGAATTCCAGATAGCTTGAAATCGAAAATGTTAAGATATTTAAATGTGTCCCGTGAGTGTTTCGTAGCTCTGAACATACAAGTTAAGATTTACCTAATTTTTGAACATCAACGGGGATTAAGAGTGTTTCAAATGATATATTTTTTTTAATATTAGACGGGTGAGACAGGGAGGGAAATGATTCTTTTTTTTATGATAAAATTTATTTTTTTGTCACAACACCGAGGCAGAGGATGCATTAAAAATATTTGAAATGATTTTTTTTTGACAACGGGAGGTATGAGAGAGGGAAGGAGACGATTTTTTTAAATGATAAAATTATTTTTTTCACAACGGAGCGGACGCCTTAGATATCATATTTTATTAACATTGGGAAGGGTGAGAGGGAGAGAGAATAACTTTATTTCAATAATTTTTTTTAACGTCGGGAGAAAGGAGGCATTAAAAATGTTTTAAATCATATATTTTTTAATATTGGAAAGGGTGAGAAGGGGAGGGAGATGATCTTTTTAATAGCTATTTTTATCACTAGGCCAGAAACTACAGTTTTGCGAGTATGAAAACTCCCAAAAGAATTTCTGGCCGTGTGATACATAATATTTTTTGGGCCGACAAATCTTAATTTTGAATTGAAAATAGAAAAGAAATTTTGACACTAGGAAGTTGACAGTACAGGTTGGCACACATGTTACATACCTTAGTATTTTGACGTTTCCGAGAATTAGTTATTTGTATCACTAGGCCAGAAACTACAGTTTTGCGAGTATGAGTACGGTTTGTGGGACGAGGCGGTAGCCGAGGCCCACAAGTACGAATACTCGCAAAAGAGTTTTTGGCCGTGTGATACACAATGTTTTTTGGGCCGACAAATCTTAATTTTGAATTGAAAATAGAAAAGAAATTTTGACACTAGGGAGTTGACAGAACACCGGCGGGTGTCCCCCTCCGATTTCGATGAAACTTAACAGATCGAAAGAGTACCTTAAAATAAGAGACCCGTATTTTATTTTATCGGCGTATCCGCACCATTTTGGGGTACAGCCCCCTCCAAAGTTTGGACGATTTTTCAATGTTTGCAAATATTTTCTAAATTATAACAGATATTAAATTTTCTTCTCAACATAATTTGCAGCATACTGCGTGGCCCTAAGGGTGACGTCGTCCGTATTCGCAAAAAGTTAATAACGGGGGACGGGGTACCCCGCACCCCCCACTTTTTTTACATTTTTTCTTTTTCTTATTCATCAAAAGAAGGCCGATTTTGCATAGAATATTAATAATTGTAAAAATAGAAAAATAATAATAAAGCTTCAAAATTAATAAACTTGTCTATTGATATAAATCAAATGAATCATAACAGAAATAAGTTTTTATCCTTAACATAATTTTCCAGCATAATACATGGTCTCAAGGTAGATATCTTCATAAAAAGCTAATAACGGGGGACGGGGTACCCCATACCCTCGCATTTTTTTAATAATAAGTTTATTCATTATTCATAAAAAAAAATGATGGAAAAGTTTTGTTAGAACTTTTTCGGATATAGTGATTCTTATGAATTACGACATAGATTTACATCAGAGAAATAATATTATTAAGTTGCAATCCCTAACCCATAATCAGTTTTCTTCTCCAAGATTTTTCGACGTATTCAAGTACTCGTGGTATAAGAGTGGATACGTTGAGAAAAGACCTGGGCCCTTTAAAAATCCTGTAGAGTTTTGTTTTAACAAAGATGCGCAGTCTACACCCTTGTGTAGTATTTGCAATAAACCAGCTATTGTGCGGTGTTCATGGTGCAAACAAAATCTGTGTTTTAAACACTTTTACACAGACTATCACTACTGTAATACTTACATATCTTATTTACTGTATGTATATTAATCTTGTTCGCTATTGCATATATACCAATAACCGCATTACAGTATGTCATGTATTTAAACATTTATAAGCATTATAATGTTTTTCTAATTCCGTTCTGTTTCCGTAATGTTATAATCGTTACAAACACATTAGTTATATTTATGCTCCATTGAATACTTACATTGTACACCTATACATTGCACGAAAAACTTGAAATAAATTAAAAAATATATATGTATGTATTATTTAATCCTTCGTTCTGCGTAGCAAATTTGTTCATATATACGCACTAAAGGATGATGGTATTCTAAGAATGAATAACATTTTATTAAGGAAATATATAAAACGCAGTCACTAACTGCAGTTGATAAAACGATTTATATTGCTACCACCGATAAAAGTTTCGTATAGTATATAGTATAAGTTAGCAGGCATAGAACGGTTTGACCATAGCTTGTCGAGTAGATACAATTCTAAATTAAGAAATATTTAAGTAAGGAGAGCAGCGGAGTAACGATAACAAATAATTGTTGTTAATGTACTATATTATTATTATTACAATTATTTTTATTATTAATCCTCCAAATTTATTCCCATTGTTTTCTATGTAAAAGCGATCTTTTTTTGATGAATAATGAATAAACTTATTATTAAAAAAAACGCGGGGTATGGGGTACCCCGTCCCCCGTTATTAGCTTTTTATGAAGATATCTACCTTGAGACCATGTATTATGCTGGAAACTATGTTAAGAATAAAAACTTATTTCTGTTATAGTTCATTTGATTTATATCAATAGACAAGTTTATTAATTTTGAAGCTTTATTATTATTTTTCTATTTTTACAATTATTAATTTTCTAAACTTGTTATACATCATCGTATTCTATGTAAAATCGGCCTTCTTTTGATCAATAAGAAAAAGAAAAAATGTAAAAAAAATGGGGGGTACGGGGTACCCCGTCCCCCGTTCTTAACTTTTTGCGAATACGGACGACGCCACCCTTAGAGCCATGCAATATGCTGCAAATTATGTTAAGAAGAACATTTAATATCTGTTATAATTTAGGAAATATTTGCAAAAATTGAAAAATCGTCCAAACTTTGGAGGGGGCTGTACCCCAAAATCGTGCGGATACGTCGATAAAAAAAAATACGTGTCTCTTATTTTAAGGTACTCTTTCGATCTGTTAAGTTTCATCGAAATCGGAGGGGGACACCCGCCGGTGTTCCCTTGTAAGTAAAATCTCGGGTCGGGACGGGAATTCCCGATATTATCCGTCCCGATTTAACAGGTATAATTATAATATTTCAATTGAATTTATTTTTGTACAAACATTGTGATTTGAACTATATTTTTGACTAGCTTGTAGGCCCATTCGAATTGACCTGTTAACCATCCCGACCGGTTAATCGCCGTGGCCGGTTAACCTTCTCGACCGTCGGTTAACCGGTTATTACTTCTAATTCATAACCGGTCTGTGCCTATAACCGGTTATCCAGTTAAAATGCGCAGCACTAGTCTCTACGGTAATTTACACTTTTGTGTCGATATATATTGTAATAACAATACGCTTGTTGAAGTCAGTAATGGTAGAATTTCGAAAGCGCGTTCCTTATTAGGTTTTTTAGATACATAACAAAGCAAGATTATTGAGTAGACGAAGTTATAATGTCATAAAAACGTACATCTAATTTTACATGAACTCCAAATTATTACAACTTGATGCAAATCACTTAGAATTTCAAATACCAGTGTATATGTTGATATTTGTGGTTTCAAATATTGATTTATTTGACTTGGTACGTGCTAAAACGCAAAGATATACATAGTTTAGAAATCGCACGTTCGATTAGGATTGGAAATTGCCCTTTGAAGAAAGATAAAGATTTATTGAAAAAGGTAAGTGTGATTATCAATATTGCATACTGTTAAAAAATTACCAATACCAATTCAAATATCCGTTTATTAAACTATACAGATACAAAATACAGCAACAAATGTACGGTTGAGAATATTAGCGCGCAATGATAAGAAATAATAATTTTCTTTACGTGATTTCAACCTGTAGCCCGTAGACTATAGAGCATTGAACACAATTAAAATGCATCAGATTTCGATCATATGCGCTGCACATCCATCATACTCGCTCGAGGTAGCTAAACACAATAAATACTATGCAGCTACCGCATTATTGTTATCGTATACATCTATACATTTTCAAAACAATTTGATGCTTAAGTGCGAATCACGTTGTGTTATGTGTCTGATTGTTAATTAGATCATAATTCTTTTCTTTCTCTGGGACAGTCGATATTTCGATGATGACACGTTCTGGTACAAACAATCGAGGCATACAGGTATATTGGACTACATGCATCTGCACTGAGCGCAAGCGTTGGATTGATAAAATAACACGTTTTGACTGCTTAAACAACTTAATTATGATATTATTTAAGAAAGTACACCATTCAAACGATTTATTAATGATAAAAATGCAATCACATGTTCTCGTCTTTGCAATATGGTATAAACACATCATGCGCCGTGAAGTCTCATAAAAATAACAAACAGCACTAATGTTATTGTTACGGTAAGGTAAATATTTAAAATGTTTACTCACTCTTTTTGTTATTTTGGATTAACTGTAAATTATCGTCGGACAAGTCATTATAGAATCGAACATTAACCGGTAAACATTCACAATGAATTATTTCACAAACCTATAGTAACATTATGGGCTTGACAATTTCTACTTAAAAAGAATAAAATCGCAATAATTCAGGAATGGTTCTAATTTTCCTTATCTGAGTTTACAGCTTCGAAGACCTGTATTGCGCAAAAAAATTATAAAATGTTCGGTCTTTTCAGTTTTTGCCTTATAACTCCTAAAGTAAACATTCTATAAAAAGTTATATATTATAAAATATTTTTTTTTTAAATTGATAGTATATTTATCACATTTTGAATCCAACTGCAGGCTTATACGTTCAATAGTTTTCGGAAAACGTCACGTCAAAAGTTGGACTTTTTTTCCTAAAAGTGAAAGTTTTAGTTTTGATCGCATTTTGAGCCAAATATTGCATCATGTCAAATAATTTTCTAGTAAATATATCATAGTTGTCTCATTATTTATAAAAAAAAAAAAGCGTTTGATAAGCGTAGATAAAAAAATTGGAACCCCCCCCCCTGCGAATCTTCTAGTAGGTCCTTTTAAAATACTTAATACCTGTTTAGAAATGATAGAAATGACGGATCTTGAGTTACTTATAAGCACTATATAATTAAAATATTTAAATATTGCGTACATATTGGTAAAATACATATTTTCTTAGTATGCATGCACTCAGAAAAGTTACTGTGTTGAATTAACAAAATGCTCTTTGTTGATTTTTTTTGGTTATTATGACCAAAGTCTGAGTTAAACCAAAGCAATTTCTCGGGTTCTATAAAGAAAGAATTTAACTTAAATCTGTTTAGTTACATTAAAATTTCAACTTATTCTAATTAGCAATGAAAATGGTTCCTTTAATATAACTAGAAAGTTAACACGTTTTTTTTTGCATTCAATTAAAAATGCGGTTAGATAGACAAATCTGAAGCATTAAATCAAATACGTTTTGGGTTGTGGAAACTGAAGAATATCAGTACGAAGTAGTACATTTATTTTGTAGCAGTTTTCTCCCTATATAGTACAACAAATACATTAAATACTTACATGTATTACAGAAATTGTCTCATATATGATGCTTCTCCTATTTTTTTTTCCGGTAACAGAATAGATTTAGTAGAAATAGCAAGGTAAACACGATTATAAATTATTAATCTGCTATATTTACCAGATAAATATCTAAGAGGAGCCGTAACCGTTGTAGAGGAACATGTAACCAAGAACGGACATTTACCAAATTTTGTTAGCGCGAAATCCCCATCATTTTTGACTACTTCCTCAGTAGAAAGTCAAGCTCTCCCAAGCTCGGCTCTTGTCAAAATAGTTCTTGACAGGACAGTCATTTGACGGTTTTATTTGAGGTTATCTGTGAGGTTAATTTTGAAAGTGTGCGTGGAATCGCCATCTTTTTTGAATACTTTTTAGCATTTAGCCAATAGAAGTAAATTAGCGCACTGGAAGGTCACGTATTTTTCCCCCGGGAGATCAAAGGTGCCGATGCTGAGCGTCCGTTCTTGTTGAGATGTTCCTTGGTAAGGGTGACTCCCTTAATTGCATACTACAACGGCCGAGTAATCCGTGCGATCAACCCCCAACACACGGAACAAACACTTAGCGTGCTTACTACAATATCAACTCCATGTCCCTCCATATTATTCACTCAAATAAGTGCCCTATTAAAACAAGAATAAAGATTGTCAAATAGTTCATTCAATTGAATGTTCGGTTAAATGGTATATTTGAAAGTTGAAGCATATATATTTGAATTAACTGATAGAATTTGGTTAATTTGACTAAAAATTATAACCAAATAATTTGAACAACATTATTTTGTGTTCTGAAATAAAAATTTGCTTGCCAGTATTATAATGAATGATTTTCTTGAATAAAGTAAAATTTGGTTGACTCAAGCAATTTTTTTCGTGTACAGAGAGAGTTGTGTTGACTAAATATAATTTTTCATGTGATACGTACAAAGGGTTCGATTGACGCTTGCTAAAGTTACCAAAATAATATAAATTTGTGGTACTAACAACAAATAACAAATAGATAACAATCTGTTTTCGTTTCTGTAACAAAAAATGTTGGTTTACCATAAACCAAACAGTATTGTTAAACTAACTCAATTTTAGTTAACTCAAAGCATGTACTTTTCTGAGTGTACTTGTACTCTAAAAATGATCAAGCAAAAGTTTTGCAGCAACTGAAAGTTGAATGATATAGCACATGAAATATCCGATCACTCCGTGCTACACAAGATGTTATTAATTCGGGAGAATTGTTTCGGCGAGACGTGGACTCCTATTATCAACCGAAGACCGAATGAATTCAATAAACTAAGAAAAAAAATCTATTACCTAAACATGCAACGTTAAAAAGAACATGTTCTTTAAAAAGAACATATATACATAACAAGTGCTTTTCTACCCCTACTTAACCCTACGAAATACCCAAATTAGCGACAAATGTGAACTATTTTAACCCTGTAAATCCATCAGAATTGACCGGTGAGAAGTTGCAACTTTCCGATTCATTTCGTATGCGTCTAGTTCCTTAGGTGATTGCACATTCTTCACTATTTCAAGGTGTTCTATATCAAGCTTATACCTGGTATCGTTTATATGATGTGCAACACTGCATGATTCAAGTTTCTCTTAGCAATAACCACAGTGGTCGGACGTGTCTGCTTACACGGGCCGCACTCGCCTCGCGCTATGCAGAACGCTTGGCCATACTATATCTTCAAGGGCAGTAAAATCACTCCCTCCAATTCGTGTGTCTAGCGTCTAGTATCAGTCTTGATGCGAAATAGTACAATTCTCCGTTGACGTTGTACGCATTGTAAGTGTAATACAATGTCGGGCGCAGCAAATTTCAGAAAACGACCATTGCTTCATAATGTAGAAAAGTATATCAGTGAATTCCAGGATTGACATTATGGTGGTACCAAAATAGTTTGTGCAATGTGCGATAAACAGTTATTGTGCTGGCACAAATCGGACTACACATTTGTGGTAGTGCATCTGATCCGTTATCTACCTATAAAGATTATTTTAATTATGTGTGTTACATCCATAGATGTTGAACCTTCTTTTTCAAAATATAAGCATGTTTTATCAACGCGACGAAAGCGGTTTAGTAAGAGAAATCTTCCAAACTTTCAGCAATCCTCCACTATTTCTGCTATTTAAATAAGGTAAGGGCCTTATAATTAATATTTATAGCTAAATAAATAAATAATTTTGCTCTTTCCCGACACTGTAGTGTGTACTTGTGTTAAACGTTAATGTCACATATATGAAACTTAATACTAACCTGGCGCACATACAAAAGTTGACCACTTTAGCGATAACTAACTATATTCCTTGAATTGAGATCCAATTGGACATTTTGTTTGTTCAATGTAAACCTTATTACAGCCGCTACTTCCAATTTTGTGAGTACCTGACCCTATGTAAGGGGTTTATCTTTCGTGCTGCCTAAAACGCTTCTCAGTGCATTTCGCGAGATGAAGCAATTATAAATGCTATGGAAAACTATTTGTCCCGGTTACCTTCTGAAGTTAAAGTCCTGTGGTACTTCTTACATAGTGTTAATATTGAACTTTCTTTATACTCCGGACTACATTTATAGAAGAGTAACCATTATAGATTTAGTTTAGTTATTTAAATTTTGGCTCTCACTTCAATGATTACTAAAGGTTAGATTATATATATATATATATATATTAGCTTGAGAAAGGCGGATGCTGGCCGAAACGTAGCTGTAAGTAGAAATAATTCAAGTACAGTGAAGGAATATAGAATTTGCTCAAGAAACTGTTTTATTTCAACTGGTTAATCTCTTTTAATAAATAAAGAAATATATTTAATGGTGTAACCGATTTCCCAACAAAATTTAATTTTATAATAAAAAACAAACAAAATGGTTGTATAAAAAATAAAAGTACCACCCATCTACTCAAAAATTTCTTAAATTATATTAATTTGATGTTAAATGATTGCAAGCATGTTATATGTATTTTTATTGATTTGTGAAAGATATTTGATACCGTAAACGGTACTATCAGTCACAGTTAGTTGTTAGATGCTGCACATGTTACAGTGGCTTCAAAATTATTTGTCTAGAAGAAAATTTAAATTGCTTGTGGACTCAAAGACATATGCTTGTATTAAAATGTGAAGTACGTTGAGGTAGTACACTGGGCTTTTTATTATATACTTTATATGTTAATGATGATAAAACATTATATAGAAATAATGTAATTATTCTATGTATATTGATAATATTGATATCTTAACAGTTAACAACAAAACTTATTAGGCTTTTATATGAGCAAGAAATGTTAAATAAGTTTTTGGGTGCATAATAAAAAAATAGTAATAATCTTTAATAAAATCAAAGTTCTACACATTCAACCTCCACATCTAAATTTTGACACATAGGTACCATTTATAATTTGTCATGAACATTTTTGTCTCTAAAATGCGTCGTCATGAAAGTACTACTTCGGAATTAGTTGATAAATTTAAATGTTTAGGCTTAACTATTGATTCAAATTTTCTTTGGGACAAGTATATTTATGGACTGTGCCGCGGATTAAGGATATTGGCTAACAGATACTTCTACTTATAGGATTTTATACCTTTAAGTATGATATATACAATTTATTTTTCGTTACTAGAGTCAGTTATGGGTTATTGCGTCAGTGTTTATGGTAATGCTTCGAAATATCTAATGAACAAAACGATTACCATCCAAAGATTGATGCTAAAAAATATGTCTATACCGATTTTATAACTGAAAAATACTTCAAATTAGAAGAATTTTTTAAAGTGGAACATAATATAATAACAAGGTCAATTACCTAAAGGTGCTGACTGCTGACCTTTATATAATAATAAATATGAATGTAGAGCTGTTAAAATGTTAATTCCTGTTTTGAATAACCTTTTATAAAAATCCTACAAATTAATGCTAAAAAAAGTTGATAATTTTTAATTGATACTTTATTTTGCCTTCATACTTTTTGTTACTTCTTACCCGTACTCAGTGTCTCTAGTTGATTATACTTAAATAATTAACATTTTATCGGCCGATTCTTTTTGCAATTAATTCAAGTTGTGGGAGGAAACCTCTTTTCTTTTATTTACCGTTTAATCTTCAATTTATTGCTTAATATTTTTTTGGGTATAGGGTAATAAGAATAATTAAAAGATTTTACAAAATATTTACCATATAATTTATTAAGTTTACGATTCGGGTCACATTTGTGTACAAAAATGTTGTAAACTGTGTATAGGTATTTGTATTGTCATGTGTTAAATGTAAAGTTTTTTAAATTTCATGAAGAATAAGTTAGTGTTCATTAAAATAAAACAAATTATAAGATATTTAAATAAGTGAACGCATACCAACAAGGTATAAAAAATATCCCTAATATTTTATCGCAGGGCAATAAGGCAGAATACTATAATGGATATACTGCGAAAGGATAAAAAAGGATCCGGAACGTAAACTTAATCAATTATATTCTAAACATTTTGTAAAATCTTTTAAATATTTCTACTACCATATACCAAAAAAAAAATCTAAACAATAAATTTTGCAATTAATATATAGAGTGATCACGGAAATTGTCCATTAAAAGTTCTTAATTTTGCAATGATGTCAAGCTGGAGAAAGGTGCAAAAGAGCAAAGGAGCGGATAATCCCTCACAAGAGGGAAAAAAAAAAAATAAGCTACTGTGACACCACAATCCTTCGGTCACCGAGGAGAGGAAGAGGGAAGAAAGAAGAGCGAAGAAATGCACAACCCGGTGGACGTTTCCTTTCGCACGACTTCGGTACCTGCTGCTCACCAGGGCACACATTTTCCGCCTGCGATTGCTTGGCGAGCGTAATAGCTGGAAGGGTCCTAATATACAAACATTCACGACGGAGTGATCGCATACCGTCAAACATGAGGACAAGGGGATTTAGAGCCTACTATAAGGCTAATCCCAGCTTGACAAAGAAGACCCCACGCAATGATGTCTCGATTTTGAAACTTTGAGGTTAAGCATAGTTAGCTATGATCTATTTAGAAACTTTGTATTATAAATAGAAACCTATATTTTTTAATGCATTTTTAGGTTCTACTATTAGGCATTTTAAAACCAATTTTATAAAACATTTACTTACCTATCGGTTACCGTTTCAGAGTTATTTTGATTTTTGTGAAAAAAAAACTCAAAAAAGTATGATGCGTTGAATGCATACAACAGCTAAAAGATGGAAAATTTTTATGTTGACAATGGGGGGTATGAGTCTTTACTATTTAACCAATAAATAAAAAGTAAACAAGATTGTACAGGTGTCATATAATCTAGGGTGGGTTTGGGGTAACTTCTTAGTACTAAAAGTATTATTCTTTTTCAAATGGAACGCTCTGTATATCTTTACTCCAGGTGATGTTCTTATAAAGACATATTATTATATTATTATTAATATAATTAGTGATTTTCAGAAAATGTAGTTTAGTATTAGAATTGAATTAATAGTAGGCGGTGAAAAAACAATTTTAATTTTAAAAGCATACAAAAAAAAACAGTACGAAAAAATAAAGTTTATCAAAAACGTAGTGCTATATGTATTATGTAGGTATAATACAATCGTAAGCGTTGTATAGGTATGATCTCCATTCGCTTGGAAAAACTTTAGAATTCTGATGTAAACTAATATTGTTGCAGCCTGTTTTATTTGTTCAGGAGTTCTGCTATCAAACGCTTTAGTTATCGCTTAATTCTACTTTAAGTGTGTACTTTGACTTTGAATATCTAAAATCTTGGTGGCTAAGCTCAAGGTCCATTGCGTCCAATCCACCTATCATTAAACATTGTATTCAGTAAACTATCCACCTCATAAGAAAAATGAACTGGTGTTCCATCCATTTGGTACCAGCAATATCTCCCATCAAACAGGAATGTCTGCTCCGCATTTCCGTAGAATTATGATATATCACTGTTTAAGGTTTCATCAATTTGGAAACTTGTTCTGCCATTCATTATTAAGCAAAATTTATTAAAACTAAATGTATTTTGAAAGCTAGCCTCACGGATGAAGCGAGGATTTTTCGGTGCCCAGTAGCGCCAGTTACAGTTGAGTATTAATAATACTCGCCCTGGTAAGTTTGAATTTATCCCTCCAAATAACTTGTAAAAAATCTGGATCTTCCTGGAGCTATATTAATATTCGCTCGCAAAAAGCAAGACGAAGCCAGGATAAAAGGGTTGCACGATGATAAAGCCGTATGCGTGCATTTTATGTTTTGAAAGAATGCGGTGTATTGATGAATACGATATGCTTATATTCTCAGAAGCAGGATGTATGGAATTGGGGGGTAAAGATATTTTTCATACATTTTGTTCTTTTAATAATAATAATAACTCAGCACTACAGGCCTTGAAGGCCCTTGGCTAGAGTGCCGGAACATACCGAGCCACTGAGAAGTGTTGTCCGAATGGTGACCCAACCAACAACCGGTACCGCATATTGCTGCTTGACTTTCAAGATTGGCAATGATGCACCCTTCCTTCTCAGCCGTACTGCCGACTTGTTCTTTTAATATGCTATTAAAATTATTATTTTCTTCACCGCCTACTATTAATTAAACACTAATACAAAACCACATTTTCTGAAAGTCACTGATTCTAAAGAAGCGATAAAGATAGGTATAAGAACACCTATAACTTTTCGATACAGGATTTAATTCTACATAGAGTAAGAATATACAGGGCGTTCTATTTGAAATACCCTGTATAATTTTGTTTTACTTTTTATTCCTTGGTTAAATAGTAGAGAACTCACAGCCTCCACTGTCAACATAAATATTCTCTATCTTTTACCGTATAGGTGTTATACGCATTTAATGCATCATACTTTCTTGAGTTTTCTTTCGTATAAAAACCAAAATAACTCAAATCGGTAACTGATAGATAAGTAGATGCTTTACAAAATAGGTTTTAAATTCCCTAGTAAAATCCAAAAATACAGTAAAAAATATAGGTTTCTATTATTAATAATGGTTAAAGTTAATTGAGTGGAAAATCTTGAAAAAAAAAACCGCTCTCATTTGAGGAAAAACTTTTAATTAAGAAGAAAGGAAGGCCTATTCCTGATCTTCAAATAAACTACACTTCCACAAGTAAATCTCGAACTTACAATAGAATATTTAATAAAAATATGAGTGGATGTGCGGATGTTCACTAACAAATAAACTACTTTGTTTTATCTGCTTAATTTTTAAGAAAGAGGTCAGTGCGTGGAATAAACAAGGGTTAAATGATTTAAACCATATCGCAGAGAGGGCAAAGAAATACGAAAATTCCGTTTCTCACATGAATGCATCCGTGGATTTTAATGTTCCAGGCAAAGTGGACATACGTGAATAGTTAAACAATGCTTATTTGTGACATAAAATTAAGTACAGCGAAGATGTGGAAAAAGATCGTCATATTTTACGTCGATTAATTATGTGTATAAAAAAATGTGAAATCTTATCCTATGTTGGACAGCGTAAAATTGAAAAGTGAACTTTCAGTAATTGCGTAATTCAGTAATTAATGCGCGAGGACATGTGTGACGTAGATGTAAGTGGTATTTTGCCGCTTTTAGTGTTCATAACATACAACAACTTAAAAACAGTTTTGACGGAAACATATAAACTGTTGGGATATTATTTGTACAACCCCCATGTCAACAGCAGTATGTGAACGATGTTTTTCCACCCTCAAACGCATTAAAACTTTTCTGAGAAGCACAATGTCAGAAGATCGACTGAACGCATTTTTACAACAAAGTCATAGACGTCTTTTCCAGCATGAAAAATAGGAGAATGGATTTTATATACAAAAAATAGGCAAGTTGTTATATTGTGCCCACCCTCTTTCATAACCACGAGCCGCCACTGAACGTTTAATAGGGCTACAAAACTGTTATGAGGCTTTTGTAAATAGGCATAAGTTTGAAGAACCTGAACCCGACTTTAAATCAATTTTAAGATTCCGAGTGCTCCCGAACGGCCGATTTTTGACGGTTTTGACTTGCTTTGATTTCTTTGTAAAAAGACCCAATGAGAACAGGTGGTTACATATACGTGAGTTTAACGTTATTTTAACCAATACAACGTTAAATTCACATAAATGTAACCGACTTGTTCTCATTGGGGAGGTTTCAGGTTACAAGTACCGAATTTGGCTATTAGCGATTGAAAACAGTTAACAGTAATGGCATTTTACATATTTAGAACCATAAAATATTCATGTGTATATATCTGTATATAAAAGTTTACTTATCATCTTTAAAGATATTTAAAATCAAGTGCACCTTATTTATTTTTTTCAAATATTTTGTATTCAATGTTGTATTTGACATATCAGAGTATCATAACCCAACTTTAGTTCAAGTGTTTATATAAAAATCACCTACATAAAACACCATCTCACGCGGTTTTCTTTTTTTTTTATTAGTATTTATATCCGTGTTTTTATTTTCTATTTCAATGATTCTTGTCCGAATTAAATCTTGAAGAAGTATCTAAGATTAGAGACAAAACATAATTGTAAGCATAAAATATAGTATCAATGCTGATAACCTTCTTCTAATTAATTCATGCTACGTTTTCTTTTTAAACTTGATAATTCCATATTCACAAAACAGAAACACGTGCCCCGTATTAACAACATAATCTGCGAATCACCGATTTGGCGCAAGAATGCAATACAAATGTACTAAATTCCCTATAAACTGTTTACTATTTTAGTTACCCAACTCTTAAAAGCCGTTTATGAATGACCCCAAACCTAGAACATTCTTTAAGCTTAAAGAGTTTTTACTAATAGACGTTTAAAACTTGTTTTAGTATATTTTTATGAATAAGACTGTAATATATGCAATTCTGAAGGAAATACGTTAGCATTTGTATTTAAGTAGATAAGTATTCCCGATAAGAACTTGTGTATTTTTCATTTTAAAACGTCTTCTAAATTTGTCTACATTAAATTTTTGTGTGGACATTATTTTAGATAGCAATAAACGAGGGAATAAATTACTGCCAGCTGAACTAAACTGATTCAAAACTTTGTAAAGTTAATACAAAAAAAAAAAACGGTGGTAAGGAGAAGCGGGAGTTGGCCGGAGATCGGCCCCACCACTCAATATTGTCACGGGCCGCCACTGGTTTTAACACCACTAAAGATCCGTTTAGCGTCAGCGTATCTTTTTTGATTCCGATTCGCCCAACACTAATTGCAGGCGTTGCAGTTATGCATAGTGGAGGAATGTAAACAAGTGGCTTGTAGGAGCGACTTTACCGAGCGCTGCCATTTGGTATGCGATAAAAATGTCGCAACCTTCTCGGCTTGCGCAAAGATTTACATTCGTATAATTTGATCATTGTATTTTCCGTCTAAGAGTTAAATATAAAAATTATAATTTTTTTTTTTTATTCAATAGAGGTACACCAGCGACACTTTCTAATTGTACGACCTACAGGGTAAAATAGAGCCTACATGTTTAGCGTCGATAGTAGACAGATCTATGCGTTAACCGGCCGCTTCGAAATGTGTAAATACAGATGTGCTGTCTGTTATTTTAAAAAAGCTTAGGCTGGATTTATTAATGTGCGAAGTTGAATGCATCTATTATATATTTGTTATCTTTGCGTAGGAATAAATTTATTTGATGTTTGAAGTATTTCGAATAACTGTAGTCTTATAAAATGGTTTTAAGAGGTATTTTCATTTTACAATTGAACTACGACTAGGAACTAGACCAAAGGCATGTTAATTATACAATAAATAGCAATATCACTGGGTTTACTACTTTTATTCATTTTACACGTATGCAAATAATAATGAACGTATCAAAATGGATCGCATGAAAATATTTAAGGTATCCAGTTATATATTATAATAACAAGATAAAATAATATTTCGATTATAAATTCCCTAGTTCCAAAGATTTTTACCTCAAAAGCCTCACAATATTTTTTCAAAAGAAATACAAAATTTGAATTAGTCGTAATCGAAACAGCAGTGATAGGTAGTAAATATAAAAATGCAGATTTAAATTAATAATTAACGATTAGTTTATATACAGTGACCTGCATAAATATTGCAACATATAGGATTTTTTTTGTTATTAAAAACATACAAAAACTTTTTGGGAGATAGTGGTGCATGTCTAGAAAACCCCAAAATCTATTTTGACACACGTCACGTGACCACTAGTACCGACGGTAAATATGAAAAATATGCTGTGAAGCTCAAAAAAGTGAGGTTAGATGACATGATATCGAAAAAAGTTATTTGAAAAAGTTGTTTAGAATTCAATTTTGAGGCGGTATGCAATTTTAAAAGATAACTAAACGTCACTAAACGACGAGCCATCACGAAGGAAACTTCGAACCTCGCCGCTAAAGATGTTCACTGACAAAAGTGAACGAAACGTACGAAAGTAATTCCACAAGACCACGGCTTAACAGCCCGGAAAAACTTTTTTACAGTTTGTAAAGATACTTTAAAAAATTGAAAAATCACAATTTTCCAAATCTTGTTTAATTGAATTACATATTGATAAAATTGATAAAATCGTTTGACTATCAATCAGATTTAGAAATAGTACTGCTGTTGAGCTGCTAAAAACGAGAAAAATGGAAATATGTAATTCAATTAAACAATATTTGGAAAAATTGTGATTTCATTTTTTTTCAAATATCTTCACACAATTTGTACACAGCCTTCAGAATTGAATTCCAAGCAACTTCCTCAGCATTTGAATTCCAAGAAACTTTTTTCAAATAACTTTTTTGGACATCATATCATTTAATCTCACTTTTTGGAAATTCATAACATATTTTTTAAATTTACCGCCATACTAGTGGTCACCTGACGTATGTCAAAATAAATTGTGGGGTTCCCAAACAAGCACAACCTATCCCCAAAAAAAAAATTATAATATTTTAAATAATATAAAAAAATCCATATGTTGCAATATTTATGCCGGTTACCGTATATATATTAATTTTCTTTATGTTAATATCGAAAAACAGAAGCCGCGGCGTTTTAAAAATAGATATGAGAACAATCATTATGAATCAATTAAGATTTAAAACACAAACATATTTAGTAAAGCTGTAGGGATGTGTAAAGAAAACAAAACATCTGTTCGCATCAATATTCAATTTTAGTAAGTAAGTGAAAAACTTCCAATTGTGCTAAACGATGTAAGTCGGCAAGCATTAGTACGCGCCTTTGATGTATTTGATGTTATTTGCCTCTATTTTATAATTTCAATGTTTTCCTATGTTTACTTACTGCCTTCTTCTTTATATTAAAAAGAGACCGCACATCTGTGTTATATATTTCGAAGACGGCAATGAAGCATAGATGCGTCCACTATCCATGCTAAACATATAGCTCTATTTATCTGTAGTCGTACAATTAGAAAGTGTCCTAGTGTTACAATGTACCCGACATGCATATCATATTTTTCTTTGTACAACACCGAGGTATATTTTTCCCTTAGGGCGCGTACCGTAAATATAAATTGTAACCCAAAATGGTTAGTTTGCGGTTTATTTGCGGTTATTAGCGATGCCGATTATTTCAGAAAATTTACGGGACACTTTGGTTGATGTCAAGTATGTTAAGTTTTTTTTTGTTTTGTACCACTTTTAAAGATAACTTCCATCCTCCATGTGGTTTTACTGGATGCGACGCGCTTTGATTGACCACGTTTTATGCATAAGATAAAGTAGGTTGGTTTATGTTCCGCAGGTGAAGGGTAGAGAAATCAGAAAATCGTAAAATGAGCGAGGTTGGTTTTGTGACAACTAAAATAACCAAACCTTCAGCAACCGCGTTCCGTAAATACCATAATTTTCAGGAATCCGCTATATTCGGGACACAAAACCGAGAATTTGGTTGCTATTTGTGAATTACGGTACGCGCCCTTAGTATACTATATCAAGCATTTAAAATTTACATTTAAGTGCGCGATATTTATATAATAATAATAATATAAATGAATTAAATATCACTGACGTAATGTTTCCTGTACAGCTGAATCACAGACGTGGTTTATTATAAATTATTATAAACTACGTGCCAAAAAAATTGCAACATTTCGAAGGAGGTAAGTCACAAAACTGAAATCTTGACATAACAGCTGGCTGCGTATAAAAATCGTTGATAATCATATCGCCCACATCTGTCAGAACTTTATTCACGAAGAGGAAGTAGAAATTCTCCCCTGGCCTGCTCGCTCTCCGGATTTAAACCCCATCGAGCACGTGTGAACTATGATGGGTCGCTATTCCCCACGTAAGGCCAGATTTACATTTGCTAGTCAACTGGTGCGATTTAACAGCACGCTAAAAGTATTGCTAAAAGCAATATATACTACTAGTATACTTTTGCTGACATTACTTTTACTTTGCTCTTCAATAGCATTCTTAAAAGCACTTATCCTTTAATAACATTTATTAAAATTTGAAATCAGCATAAGATGCAGACGAGTCTCCTGGCCTAAAAAGCTCGTGTGGGAGAGGCTAGTCAACTTTTTTGCGATTTAACAGCACACTGAAACCATGTTAACTAATACTGCAGGTATTCTTCCGTTTACATTTGCATTTTATTTTGCTGTTCAAAAGCATATTCTTAAAAGCATCCATTTTCTGATGAGATTTATTAAAATTAAAACCAGCTCAAAAAGCAGACGTATCTCCTGTCTACACATGCTTTTTACTCGTATGATTATGGCACTCGGCCGAAAAACTAGAGCCAAAACCAGTGATTGGTAAGCGATTACACAGGTGCTTTTGAATAGTGCTGTTGATATCCCATAAAATTGAGATCCGGATATACCAAAATAATCCATGACCCTTTTAATCATATTATATACGATGTTAATCCTCGCCGCCATACAATTAAAATATTTTCTTCCTTTCTTTATCCGTAGGTCATAGATGAATAATTTTGAAATCGAGAATGGAAAAATTTGTAAATGTAACATATTTACATTCTTTTTAAAAATTACGCATTTAATTCCTTGCCTAAATATGTTTAACATAATGGATAAATATCGTTATTGCAAAAAATATTTCAGAGAACAACATTAAAACAATGACAAGGGAATATCAGCATCAGACATTTATATAACCTTTCGTTAATATCGTAAGCTTACGAATTAAATTAAAGGAAAGAATACATACTAACTTTTTTTTTCTTCCTCGATCTCACCCAGCAATTTAGCATTTTAACCTATTTCATGCATCTACGCCTACATTATTACACAATTATCACTTCACTATCACTTTGACATTTGAACATTTTGGTTATTACATATCAAACCAAATCTGACTGTTAAGAGCAATATACGCCATATGAAATCGTTCCTGAATGTAAACCACATATTTAGGCATTTATAAATAATTAATTACTTAATTATAGGCAATAAAAATGCCTGCTGCAAGAATTTACTTGTATTGCACGGCAAATACACGGAATAGGCCATCCAATTGAACGGAATAGAACTTTCTTATTTCATTGGCACATTTTATTGCATGCAATACAAAAAAGGCGAACTGTTAAAGCACCTTAAGATTGTTTAGATCGCTAATCACTTCCTCATCAAATAAACTATATTTTTTATTATTGCATATGTAGTTAAAAACAGAACATACCTCATGCTAAATTATTCACTTTCTAGCAAAAGTACGATAAAATGCAAATCACTGAAGAAAATAAAAATAAACTGCGTACCCGCCTACGAAAGCTGAAATAACTGTTTTTTCGTGTTTTTTTCGCGAAGTAATATCTTTAAACGTGACAAAAGCGCATATTTTTAAAACTTAACTATATCCTTTTTAATTAAGTAAATAAATAGTGTTATAAACATTATACTTATTGTTGTAAAAATTTACAATGTCATAAATTATATTAATTAGCAGACTACACACGATTTCTTTATTAATACTTAAACACAAACATAATAATTACAATAAATAATAAACAAAAATTATCTTTTTTTTTGTATCGTTTTATATCAAACTTACTAAAACGTGAAATTTTTATATTGCTTCATTTTTAAACTCCGCTCTCAATTCGGATATGCTACTACCAGTAGTTTTTACCAGCGTTTCCTAAAATGAAAAATATATATTGCGCAACAACAACAGATTTAATATTCTATTACTATTAGTTAGAATAT